>VXAA01000082.1:440588-556276 GCA_013399115.1 Anseranas semipalmata | reverse complement strand
AAAAAAAAAAAAACACATTCTATTTATATATCTACCAGGAAACATTTCACAGGTTTTTATCTACACGAACTATCACAAAAGAGCATTTGTAAGTTCTGAAGTGTTATTTCAAAAATTTCCTTTCTCTAGATAGTCTACAATGCAAAGAGGTCCATAAGAGCTTTTCATCTTTGCAAGCAGAAAAGAGTTTTACAGCAACATACATGAGCTAAGCTTCAGATATTAGTTTATTATACCACAAAATCATTTCCTGTTTACTTTCAAATACACTCCTATTCAAGTGTTTGGAGACATTTCTTAAAATACTGCTGGGCCACCTAAACGCAACTAAATACTTGAGCTCTTGCAGATCAAATCAGCAATTTGAGATTTTCTTAGATGTAGTAGTGAGAAAATACTAAAGTAACTTTCAGAAACCCAAAACAACAACAAAACCAACAGATCTTAAAATATGAAAGATACTATACTTGAAGTATCTACTTTAAAGAGAGGAGATACAACATCTAGTCAAGTATGTCGTATATAAAATGTGGAAGGAGAAAGTTACCTTATTTTATATTTTAAATACAATTATCCTATTGTATAATATCAAGAAATCTATTGTCTGTATCAAATGAGGTTTTACAGGAGTTCAGGTATGCAAAATGAAACTTCCAAAGGGAGACTATGCCCAACGTATCCATTTCCACATCATCTTGTTCATGTTAACGTATCTTATTTGTTCCTATACCACTTTGCTAGAGTACTTGGACTCGCTGACAGTAGCCATCATGTGTGCTATTATATTAATTATCATTATTAATTATCACTGTTACCATTCAATGTATCAGGTCCATGCAATTTAGACAGGTGATGAAAATCATGAAATGATTTTACTTGTAATTGTCATAAATACCTTAAATCTCATGTTAAAGATAATTTAATGCTTGAAGCACTCAGCTGACTTAGAATTATGTATCCAATCATCTTTCAATGATCTTTAACATAAGGAAACATTTTTAAATTGCAAAGTGAATTCCAGGTACCCAAGGTACCTAGTACCCTAGTTACAAGCAGGTATAAGTGCTATAATTGAATATATGTTCTTGTGGACTACTCCAACTGCAAGATGAAATGCATGAACTTACGTACTTTGATTAAGAGGACCATTATTTCCTTACAGTACTTTGATTGAAGTACATTAACAGACTGCACTTTAAAGAAAGTGCAGTCATGCATAATGCAGTGAAGATTAATGTCTGTGGAGGAATGGAAGTTCTGTGTTTTCCCTAGGGGAGGTATCATTTCATTACAGTCACAGCTCAAGTTATATGATCATCATATAGAACATGAGTTTGTAATTTAGCATACATTAGAAAGAAAGGATATGCATAGTCAGCTTCAAACCCTTGAAGTAAGGGAGAGAAAAAATTAAGCTTCTGCAGAGCATTACACAGGTGTCCTGCCTGTGTGAGATTCCTTTTTCCAATTATCCATTTGAAGGGCTTTTTGCTAACCATTCATTTTAGAAGGGACACAGGCTGCCAGCTTTAGGTTCCTGAAGTTAGATCATTAAAAGTTGATGAGCGAACACTCCCACAGTCTCTGATATCCAGATCAACTTTTCAAGTTTAAGGATATTAATCCTTATTAACTTCACTCAACACCATTAACTCTATTCAAGTGGAAGAAAGCATTTCTGTGGCTTACCTTCCTCTCCCACCACTTTCCTCTGAATAAAGACCGCCTGCTTTGGTTAAAATTCTAAACGTTGCAGGACTGAACCTAAACAGCTAATTCTGTACATTAGAGGAACCTACAACTGCCTCCACAATACATTTTCAGATGTGATTTTAAGAAGCCCCAGATATTATGGCCCTCTGGAGCTCAAGCACTACTGAAATTAAATGGAAATTACATGTTTAACTTCTTCGTAATCTCTGTTCTTGAGTATTTGTAAGAGCTATGTTGCTCTAGGTTTACCTCCATAATTCAGTCTAAACATTGGGAAGCACTCCAGCATATAAATCAGGCCTTGTTCATGCTGCTTCTGAAGTGGTAATATTATGTTGCTGCATTTGCTCTGCTAAGGAACATATGAAGAAATTGAGCTGCCTAGTTGACTGACCTCTGGATCTACCTAGATCAATTCTAAGCCTACCTTATCTATCTAAACACACAGGCCTCGTTTGCTCTGATGCATCCAAATCCTGTTGGACATAACTGCACATACACTGATTTGAGTAGTCATTTATAGCAGAAGCAGTAAACCCTCACACAAAGGAAGTTTAGAACAAGCCTTTATCCCAGAATAAGTTACTGAAAACAGGTATTGCTATAAAATTGCAATACAAGAAGGAAGTATATGAAAGTCTCATCTAGCTCTCTTAAAACCACTATAAAGTGCTTATAATTGAGAACTACAGCAACCAAGGGGTATCTAAAAGCTCCACTTAAAACTAAAATCAGTTAGATCACCAAAATATATGCAGCTAGAATAAACACTATGAGAAGGTGAGGGCAGGCTGAAAGCTAAAAACAAGTAGTGAGTTTCTCATAAAAGCCATCTTTCAACTGCTTTATTTATTTTTTTTCTTCCTGCTCTCTTCATTTTAGAAGGAATTCCTGCCTAGTCATGAATATTCAAAGACAGAAGTTATTTTAAGCTGCTGTGGATTTCCCCCTCCCTCAAAACATCTCCACTGGTCTCTGCCCAGACCCTAGCTAAACGCAAAGTGCCATGACTGCAAGAATCAAACTGACATAAAATGTACACCCAGTTTCACACAAAGCATTTGAAGAAAATGTGACATTCCTGAAGTAGAAAAATAGCAGAACTTAAATCTACTCATGGCCCAGAGAGTGTGCTTTTTTAGTGGAATGATAATATTATGCAATTTCTTTGCTTTTATTCATGTTCTTCTCCTCCAAAGGATTCTGTAATATTTTTAGAACTTTAATTAATTTGTCTTTAGACAAATCAATTTAATACTAATAAAGAAAAGCTGAGCTCAATTATTAAGCCCAATTATTAAGTCCGGTTTTGTTGGATGGAAACAGATCTATACCTGCGTACCCATTTATAATTGCAAGAACAAACTCTTTCACCTAGAAGTTTATTAATATATATATATAGAACTCAAAGTAGAATGGGCACTGTGTTTTTACTATTCCACACTCATTTTTCCAATCTTGCAAGAATCATCATCCAGAAGAATGTCAAAACAGACATTTTCTTGAAGAGAGAAGTGTCAATATTTGAGATGTAGATGATTGGGCCATGATGTTTATTTTTAATTAGAACTGGAAATTTGGCCTCCAACTGTTTGCAAGGGGATCTGTATGCTTAAAGGACAGTTTATTACTGTGCCAGAGCAGTGTTGTCTCAGCTGCTTTTACACTGATTAGCTGTGCTATCATGGGATGTCAGGTGTCTCTTGAATTGTGCATGTACTTTGTGTGCACTTCCTACCTATTAGAGGTTAATTAAAAACAAGGTCCTTCTTACCATGCTTACAGTAACATTTCAGAGACAGGTATGTGGTTGATAAAGCAAAGAAGTGTGATGAAATGTTGTCAAATTCTACTCCCCCTGGTCACACGGATTGGCAAGGTAAGATAAGTATTGTTTTAATGACCATCACCACCACAATAAAGTAAGTACATTCTAAGAAAGGACTGGCAATGCAGGTCCACATCTGGAATCCATTCTCAGCTCTTGTTCAACACTTGGTCAAGCCATCTGTGTGTGAATCTCCCAGTTATAAAATATCCTTCTTCCCTCCCAAAACTGTCTAATCTATTTGAATAGTAAGATATTTGGAGCAGGTATAACTTTCAGTTTCCTTATGTTTCACATTCAGCCCATAGGTCATTCTAGGTCAATTCTGAACACTACCAAATAGGAAAAAAACGCAGGAATTTTCATGAAGTGACAAGCCTCCAAGAGATGCCTACAAATGTATTCTGAAGTTAATTGTATTTAGCTTTTTTACAGCAATTCTGCAGTGTAAATAAGGAATAAGCGCTGAATCCTTTGCCTAAATCTTCAAATTAAGTAGGATTAGAAGTTTGAAAATCTTCGTTACCATAAGTGAACAGCAAAATCTTTCCATATAGTTTGTTGCGATTTGAATTCACGCTGTAGTTTTTCTCCTAATTAAGCAATTTCCAATAAACATGCAGTTGGGGAAACACTGAAAGATTATTAGTTTCTGCCTACACAAAAACCAAAAGGAACATTTTTCTAGTCTTACTTCAACAATCCGGGAATGAATACTTTATCATGGTTTCTCCTTATTTAAGGTAGTTTACAGTTATTTAAAAAAAAAAAAAAAAAAAAAAAGATCCTTCTGAGTGTTTTTAATGTTTTATTAACAACAATATGGTCTGCAACTGTAAAACCAGCATGATAAGTATTAATAGTTGGAAAGATTAACCCATTTTCAAAGCAAAGCAGATGCAATTCATTAACATGAGGAGGTCACCATAATGGTCTGCTAGACTGAAATAAATTTACAGTTAAAACTTTTTTAAAAAAGAAAAAGCTTTGTATAGAACAAAACTGTCACTTGAAGTATTGATGAGTTTGTACTAATTGCCAATACCATTACAAACGTTTTTTAAACCTACTGCCTTTTCCCTCTATTCCAGCTTGATAACTTGATTGGCAGATCATCCACATATAAGCTCTCAGCTTTATACTGATGTTTAATTGAGCACACAGATGCTTCCTGTCCACGCTCCCCCTGCCCAAGGTCTTGTCTACACTGTTTCCATGCCTACAAGTTAGGTATAAGCAGACTTAAAACTACAGTGTTTATCTTGAGTTTAGCTAATTTCAAATTATAGTACAAATCATCCAAAGCTAATCCAAACTTTGTTGCATTAAGGAACTATGCAAGAAAAGTCAAAGCTTTAAAGTATGATCCCACCCAGACAGGACACAGCACACTTACCTGAATCACGTTATACCTGCCTCAGTTACAGTACATGGTGGCTTTGCTCTTCATATGGAAGATAAGTGTGTTAATCTTATTTGCATCAGAAAAAGAATGTGTGAAGTGACATTGAAAACCTGTTTAAGTAGCAAATCACGAGAAGTTCTGGACTGCAGTTTGAAATCATGTACTGAGATTAGAAAACTTTGCCTTGGCAGAACTACCTCCAAAAGTTACCTTACTGTGTGCTAAATCTGAGGATTATTACGCCACCACCTAGATTTTAGGTATATCAACTCTTGTAACCCGTGCTTCCTAATTTTTTTCTAGACTTGAGTCATGTGGTTAGGTATGTCTATTTCCATTGCAAAGAAGCATTAAGCGTTAGATATATGCAAAAAGAAAGCTAAAGTGTAAAATCTCAATAGTTCATGACAATGAAGTGGGATATACCGTAAATATTAAGAGAAAAACCAAACAAAATGTAAGCTTACTTCTACGCCCCATTGCTATACCTATATCTCTTTGCTCTTTGAGAAAAAGCAGGTCCATTAGTTCACAGTATTCAGACTTGTGCAAATTAAGCTGAAACTCTACCCTGAGTATACTTATGAAAATTCAGTCTGAGACATGAAATTACCATTACATATTCTCTTACTGGTATGCCAGAGCTCTTTCTATCCATTCCTGAAGTGTTTGACTCTCATCCTAGCATTGACAAACAATAAGTATTTTTAAATTCATTTACTATTTTATCCTGATTTTGAGACAGAGCTTATGCTACACATTTTACAGTGAAATTTGATGCTGAATGTTACCCTGGCACTCTCAAGTGTCCAACTACATATACATGTTAAAACACAAAGATACCCAAGTTCTGTGATCTCATGAATTACCTGCTTGCCTTGTCCACATGTGAGCATGAACAGGCTTCTAAGCAACAGCTAATTTTAGCTCATAACACTATGTCCATGCATAAATACCAACCAAACCTGAACCAAAGAATTTTTCAGCAATTGATATGTCATTGTAAAAGTTAACAAAAAGAATCTGTATGTGACTGGAGAGCAGATCACTCTAACAGGTAATAACTCGACATTTTCCACAAAGAAATTATTGCTTTCAGAGATACATTATAAGAGTTTTTTTTCAGTTTTAAACTTAAAAAAAAAAATATCAAAGCAATGTTTTCTTGTGGTTTTAGTGACACCCCCACAATAATTAAATAATCAATCTCCACCACATAATTCCTATTGGAAAAACTGTTTACCTAGCTACTAAAGCCTGAGGGTATCACCCTCTTGTATTTCACAAATGCCAGAAAACTGAAACACTGTGTAACTAGGTTCATTTCTCTAACTGAAAAATTATTTATGTTCCTATATACTTAAATTAATGGCTTTAAGCTACAGAAATATTACAGTATTACATCTTAAAAATGGCCTGATTAGAAATATCTGTAGTTGTTACAGATGTTGTCGCAGATTGTCCTATCATCTTTTTCCCTCCAAATCCAGTAATAGTACCAGAAACACGTTCTTATTCAAAGTGTTTGAAAAGTTAGCTATACTGTAATGTTGGATTAGTCAGACGAGATCAAATTATGAGATAAAACAGTTTAAAGTGAAGAAGCATTCCCTGAAGCAGCTTTCATTTAAGATTAAATGTCATCATTTTCATAGTTCATTAACTCTAATTCAACAGGGAATAACTTGTTAGCTGCACCAGGTTTCCAGTATCATTTGTTGCTTCTTGATGAGATCTTGTTTACTTCAGAAACTAAACTTAACAGTTGTATTTTAGCAAAGAATACTAAATATACTAGTAATTAAAAAAACAATATTTGCCTCTTATGCCTAATAAAGCTGTAAATTGCAATATTTGAACTTGATTCAGTCATACCTCTTTAATTAGCCAGTTAAGAAAACCATTTATTCAGCCAAGTCATTTTTGAACACTATAAAAGTAATTAATACTGCAATAGTTCTGAAATTATGATAAGGCTGACACACCGGGGAAATTTTTTTTTATTAATATGAGATTAAGCCATGTACTAGCTTCATCGTCTCCTATTACTGTTACAGTTAGCTAAGTCTTTGACTATTTAAATTTCTAGTATCTGCACGTAAACAGTCAGCATCGATGACAGAACTGCCTCTCCCTACCAAGTCCTAATGCAGTCAAAGTCTAAGCATAAGATTTTCAAAGGCTCATCAGAAATCAAATCACTCAAACGGTACCTCGATGAAATCTGGTTATGCAACTCTTTCAAAGCCTCTCTCATGACTTGCAACGACAATCGACTGTGCTAAGGACTAGGATATTATTGAAGTTACTTATTACAAGAACACATTTGCTGTTTCTCCAACTTCTAGAAATAGGATAAAGATATTGCCAGCCTTTTTTTCAGGATAATTGTAGGAAGAATATTATGATAAACTCTGCTACTGTCATAGGTGCATGTTTTCCTCCAAGAGGCTCCTGGAGCACCAGTTTACATGGTTGAGAACTGCATTACTGGCATTAATCCGCAACAACTGTAAGGACTTCCAGGAAAGAAAAGTGGCTAGGTGACAGAGGAACGCGAGCTTACCATTCCGTGTAGTACTGCAACATTCTGCAAGCCCTGCTCAAGACTGAAACCCCAGCATGCTGTCACGTTCCTTCTGCACCCCACCTGCAAGGGAGCTTAATCCATCAGACAGGACGGGCCAATCCTAGGAAGAAGTTCTGAAGTACAGAACACCTGTGGCTCTGCCGGCCAGCACCTTCTCTCTCATGTCCCCTTCAAAGGGGTTGCAGCTATGGGCAGTATTTATGGCTCCCACTATTAAGGGCATAGCCAGTCAAACCAGGAACCTATTTTGCTGATCAGTTTCCTAAACTCATCCCATGGAAACAGGAGGACAACTGACAGACTCCCCCACGCTCCCCAAAGACACAGGTTGATAGACTCCCCAGTTCAAAACTGTCTGCCGCAACTAAAAAGGACATGCAGAGAGAGAGCTTCTATACTAACCAGCTTAATTTTGTGCCACATGTAAGTGCTCCACATTTGTCACTTTGTTGCTGACTACTGTTTGGCTGTTACTACTGTAACTGAGAACACAAGAAGTTAGATCTGAACAACTTCTCCCTCAGATTCTTCTTTCAGCTAATTCCTGGAGGGAAAACCCAAAAATCTTCCAGAAAGAATTACACATGTAATCATTATTTCTTACCTTTTTTCCCCCCCCCTAACAATTGTAGAAATTGAACTCTGAATTTTTATTCATGCTCAAATCAGAAGAGCTAGAAAAATATCATTCGGTTCCTCCCCTGTCACTGTATCAGTCTAAAATTAGAGGTAGGCTGTTATCAGTAACTATTTACCTAACAGAAAACTGGTGTGATGTACCATACTCTATGCCAAAATGAGTTTTATAGCTCCCTACCAATAACACTCTCTGTCCTCCCAGTCGCCATACGCCATTTTACACAAGCCTCGAATTGTTTCAACTCTCCAGGGCCTGGCAAGGGTTGGCTATCTATTGGCAATCAGTTCTGTCCTTACATACATCTGGAAATAATCTAAGTTATTAACAAAACCCAGTTTCAGAGCATACTCTTCACAATTCCTGTGTAAAGCAGCAATTAAAAGACTCATGATAGAAACCGAGAAACAAGTTCAGTTCTTGCTTCTGGCAGTCACATTCCATAGGTGTGTGGTGTTTATTTGTATCTCAGGCCCTTGGCAAGTTCTTCAGTAATGGGAAGAAACAGTTTAACGTACTATGATCTGTGTGAAGCTTAAGTGGGAGAGTAAATTGTGTGCCAATGCGTTCAAAAATCATGCAGCTGGGTAGATCCCAGCTGCCATTAGCTACTAAGTTTGACAGTGGGTTGTCTTTAAAATAAAGGAATGATAAGAAATGGTTTTTAAATTTGCCTTATAAGTCAGGAACCAGCAACTTATTTTAAAAGATCTGGCATAGCCTGATATGTGGCATGGGATGAAGAAGGAGTTTGAAAACTCACATGAGGTGGTTAATAATTTTAAAAGTAATTAACAACAGAAATGAAATCTTGAAGTGGGTCTAGCCTAAGGATTATTAACCATCCGAGGTTAATCAGGAGGCATCAGCATCTACCGTTTCTTAAATCAACTCGCAAGAATTGATCTGGACCTTAGCCTATATTAATCTTCCAATTAATTAAGCAATAGAGATTCAGCTTTCAGCCTCATTACAGAAGTCACACCTTGCTACAGTTTGATAGTAACAGCATTCTCTAATGTCAGGAGGCAAATAAACCTCCACAGGAGCATATAATTCTGTATGGCACTGCCTGCACTATGCAAGCTGCACAGCATCTGCAGTCAGCAACATTTTCATTGATTCCAGCGTATTCAGAGTGTCAGCCCCTATTATCAGTGAAACCTCACCAAACGGCAACCGTGACACTCCTGAGGCTTCCCTGGCCCAGCCAAAGAGAGACAAAAGCCTTTCAAATCTCGATTTTACTACTTAAATTATACAGTGAGGATGCTACAGTTTCTCAGAAAAGGTTATGAAAGATTGTTATGAATATTCTTGCTTGCTCTCTGCATCAACATGAACACACTTCTACAAACACTGTCCTTCATTGGTCTGAATCATGATTCCACATTGAAGCAGCTTCTGAACAAAGGTGAATCTGGCATTAGAGGAGACAGTTAACATTGTTAACAAGTATGTGCCATAGGAAAATTGAAAAGAAACAATGGTTCAATTTTCCAGTAACTTAGAAAAGCTGTCTTTTAAGAAATTTCAGAAATACAGAAGAAATATAGCATGTTTCAAAATAATCCATTAGTCGTAACTTTTCCCACATGAACAGATTTTTCAAAGTTTTTTTTTTTTAAACAGAATAGAATGGATGGTTTAAAAGTGTAGTAACAGTAGAAGTTCTGTTAGAACAAGAACTTCCGTATCCTCTGGATTTTTAGATTAAAGGCTAGCAAATTCAAAACCAGTGGCTGTATTTCTCTTTATCCTCCTGCACAACATACCACCAGCTTATTGCACATTGTCACAGGATGCCAGAATACAGTCACAGTTTTCACGGAACTCCAAAAAAACAAGTGAATTAATATTGAAAGGAACAATTAATTCAAAGGGTATTAGAAGAGCTGATATAGCTGATGATTCAGAAATCATTAACCACATCCTAGCTAACTGCAATTACAAGCTGTTTTGTCCTTCATTGACCACTACCGGAGTTGAAGTCATAAGCAGGTGAACCCCAAATTCAATTGAGAAATGCAATTCTTCTGTTTTTATGAATTTTGGATATGATTTCACTAGACTTCACTAGAACAGGAGAAATATGACCATCAAGAAGGAAAGTGGCCCATTTATGGAAAAAGATAGAATTGCAGTGATCGTTTTCAAATCCAGTGTATACTTCAAGTCTTTTACTTACTCTGAAGTTTTGCAGGGTTGGCAATCCTCTTCTAGAAGAACTAATACATCTTTAAAGAAGGGTAAAACTCTCTCCTTTTGGTGGTTGTTTGTAACACTTTAGGGGAAAGGGATATTTCATTGGATTTACACTATCAATTGGGACATTAAAAATACACATGATATAAGCATCTTACTGAATAAATATTAAGATGGAAGTGGTGTACAAATCAGTTTGGGGTAGTTGATCAACTTGTGTTTCAGACAAAAAAATAATCAGTAAGTTATTTTCTTCCAGTAAACACAGACAAATAATTTTGTCACAGATGATGAATCTCAAGCAAGGAGTTGAGCTGGTAAACCATCACAGAATGGTTTGGGATGGAAAAGACCTTAAAGACCACCTGGTTCCAACCCCCTGCCATGGGCAGGGACACCTCCCACCAGACCAGGTTGCCCAAAGCCCCATCCAAGCTGGCCTCCAGGGATGAGGCATCCACAGCTTCTCTGGGCAACCTGTTCCAGTGCCTCAACACCCTCCGAGTGAAGAATTTCTTCCTTATATCTGATCTAAATATACTCTCTTTTAGTTTAAAACCGTTACCCCTTGTCCTATTGCTACACTCCCTGATAAAGAGTCCCTCCCCCATTTTCCTGTGCCCCTTTAGGCACTAGAAGGCTGCAATGAGCTCTCCCCAAACTTTCTGGGCAACAAGTGAACATTGCTGGCTCATGTTCAATTTTTCCCATCAACCAACACCCCCACATCCTGCTCCTCNTTGACCACAACTCTGAGTGTGACCATCCAGCCAATTCCTTACCTACCAAGTGGTCCATCTATCAAATCCATGTCTCTCCAATTTAGAGACAAGGATATCATTGTGGAATGCTTTGCACAAGCCCAGGTAGATGACATCAGTTGCTCTTCACCTATCCACCAATGCTGTAACCCCATTGTAGAAGGCCACCAGATTTGTCAGGCACAATCTGCCCTTAGTGAAGCCATGTTGGCCAACATCAATCACCTCCTTATTTTCCATGCGCCTTAGCATAGTTTCCAGGAGGAACAAGTTCATCCATGAAGGCCTCTTGGTATTTTTGCCAGACTTCCAAGTCTCATTTTGTAGTAAGTAGTAAGCCTGTGACCAAAGATGCTCTTCCCCTTCTCTGGGACAGACCTCATCAGCCCCCAGCAGACCAGGTTTCTCAAAACAAGTCCCATGCTCTGAAGAGTAAGTTTATTTGCTACAGTAACTGTTATAAGTAGTCTTGTTTATACATTGTGTTTATTTCATGATAGCAGCAGCATGCATCAAAAGCTTTAGTACTGCCACTTAAATATTTCCATCTAAAAGTTCCTTTTTCAGGCTGCACAAATTCTTCAAGCCTAGTTGAAAATATTCTTCGCCTGACAGTCGTTTCTTAAAGCCTTTAAAGAAAGGGATACTTTCTTTTCTGCATTTGTGGCTTCCAGTCACAAGCCTAACACTGTAGCTGAGCATCAGAAAAATAACAGAACAATACGAGTTCCTGAAAACTACTGTCTTAGATAATAGATATCACTGATATGAAGCAACTCCTTTCTCTGACCAACCTTCTGTAGCTGTGCTCCAAGAGCATTTAACAACTGGAACTTCTCAGGGGGATATACAAAATCATAATTTAACACTTGGATCATACTCTTCTTACTACTGTTGGGCTTCAGAACGGTGGTTCTGCTCTTACTGTTTATGACAATTCAACCACAACAAGGGTGGCAGGCAAGGGGGTGGTGGTGGAAATAACTAATAAAACTAATGAGTGACTTCCTTTACAACCCCAGAAGTGCTTGAAAGCCTGACTATAGATAGGCAATTTTATGAACGAAGCTGAAACCACTTTCTTAAATCATGCTTATAGATTTTTCCTGTTCATTTCTGGTGGTGTTGCTAGAATTCCTGATTTTTTGAAACCAAGTCTTCAAGAACCAAATTCATCAGATAAGAAGGGGAGTGGGATGTGTGCTGTCAAAAAATAAATACACTTATGATTGTGTATGTACATGTTGGGTTTTGGCCATCTGCAAAGTCTGTGGAAAGGCAGGAAGTATTTATTTGTTTCTAGAGTAAAGTTGGTACATCTGTCTTTGAAGCTTAGCCTGTGTGAGTTGGTATGTTATACACAGGAGAAAGTAAGAGCCCACCAAGAAAACCATACATGGACAGAGTTATTAATTACAGTACAAATAATCTAGCTATTAAAACTCAAGTGTGTTAACATTTATGACATACATTTTGCATAGATGTAGATATATTACACAAATTTTAGAATAAATGAAGCTGAAGATGAAGCAAAGCCAGCCCCCATCTATGAAATGCTCAGGTTGCTTATTCCAAAGGATTATGTATTTACCAAAGTGTTTTATCACATTTTAAGGAAATCATTGAGATTAATCTCTACTGGAATATCTTTGTCTGCAAAACACAAGTGTTCTTCCTTCAAACTGAAGGACTCAATGAAATGAATGAGATTAATTCTATTGCAACAACCTTATAATTAGTTTCTGTTTACTTAATATGATCCTGGAGCTGGAGAATAAGTTAATTAGAACCTTTTCCAAATAACGACAGGTTCCACACATTGCCTGGAATATAAATGTTACCACTGTAAATAAGGATGTTGGGCTTGCAAGCTGAACTCAAGAACTTGTGGTAGTGTTATTCTCCACGAATAAAGGAGGTAAGTGGGAATATAAATCTGATGTTTTTCTACCTCATTAAGCACACAGCAATTTCTCTTTATAGCTAGTTCCTAGAAATATAGGCTATCCTGGTACAAACTCAGTACAAGAAAGTAAAAACTGAAGTTTTCTTCCCCCCCCCTCCCCCCCCCGGACTGTCTGTAAATTAAATTCAGAAGGAAATAAACACTAGATTCAGGACAGGGACCTGACTTGTGTATCAATGAAGATCTTCCTAGCATTCATATACTATTCATATGACCAGAGATCTTCAATAATCATGAGGATTGCTCATGGTGACCTTCATCTCAGGATTCAAAATGCTTTACAAATACTATAAGGTTCCCCAAGCCTACTAGAAAGTAAGTTTTTAAGTCTCATTTCCTAGTAAGTAGTTACAAAAGACAGTATTTTTCACTCGTTAAGTCATTCAGTACTCGAACAGATTGAACTCTAACAGATTGGAGTGGCTAAATCCAAGTTCTATGAAATGAGAAGAGAACAGGGCATCAAGCTTACAGAAGCCACGGTCTTCTCACTAAATTCCTTTGGTTCTTAAAGAAGTCAGCAGAAGTACTTGCAGAATACAGCACCACTCAGTACCCACCGGTGGCAAAATTAGCCTTTGTCTTTTAAAGACAGAGGTTTTAAGTGGTAGAAAGCTGAGCTTCTGATCAGACTATGTTGCAGACCTCCGGCTAAAGAAAATTAACCAAGTTCTCCAATTAAAACTTAAAAAGTTTCACAATCAAATAAGACAATTTATGTAAAAGTCTCAAAGTATCTAAACGCTTTCTTACAAACCACTGCCTAACTCCGGTTGTTAAAGTCCTTGATGGCTTGAAGAAACTCCCTATGAACACTTCCAGTACCAGTTTGGGATACAAATGCACCTACAGTCTCCTTTTTGTAGGTATATAGTCATTTGTGTTCAGTCTTCAATGCCAACCAGTCCAACAGCTATGACAAGCTATAAATCAGCTTCAATCAAAGACAGCCTTCTATGCAAGTAGAAGCTACAGTTAACATGGAGTCCGCAGAAGGTATGGTATTACCTCTTTTTAAGTTGTGTATGAAAGTTCAGAATGGGTAAGGCACCTCTTCTGGGGAAGAAGCTCCAGTTTCCTTATCTGCACAAAATGCAATATTATTTTTTGAGAAGCGGCAGTTCTTCCTTCACCTCTTGTATTGCAAATATAATACTTCATAAGGTTAAGCTACTTCTGGAACAAGTATTTTATTAACCCTTAATGGACAACAGATTTTAGGAAGATGGGTGTTTCTGGCATGCAAAACTGGGATACAGTTCAAAGCAGTACTGAATTAAAAGAACAAATGCAGCAACACCTATTTCAAGTGAAAAGGGTTTTGACAGAAAGACAAAAGCTTAAGCAACACAACGAGTTTCCTTCAAGAGCAAGACATGAATTGGATCATCTGATTACCATCTTTAAATAAGGCTATTACTGACAGAGAACAGCTTCCAGATAAGAAAGCTGAGGGCCTGAGTTAAAGGCAGAATAAAAATTCCTAAACTGACAAGCATTTAACTGTGTAAAGGAGAGAGATGCTACTGTGTCAAACCAGGGTTAAGCAAATGAATTGCTATCCTGTATGAATGTTCATGCTAATTTCATAGTCAAGGAGGAAATAAAAGTAAAGGGAAGCAAGCAAGCAAACAAGTCTCTCTAATGCACGCATCCCAAGACAAAAAGCATGTGCAAGACTGAAGCACTGTGAATGCCACCTTGTCACAGACCAAAAGCCAACTGGATGGCTGAGGAGGAGACTGTCAGTCTCGGTCTCTGTCTCAGTACTTGTTTCTATATCCCTGTGTATCTTCTACAAAACTGTGCAACTGTCATGTTGCTACCACAAGTAAATGCTGACTCAAATGACTTTAGAGCAGTGACGCCACCTGTAAAGCTTTCCCTAGTCAAGGATGTGAGGCACTAGGCGCATTACCAAGAACCCTAGCACCTCAACACACTTCCCGCTGTGTCCCACAGACAAGTTGCATGTCCCAGCTGAATTTTTAAAATCAGCTAGAAACTTAATAGCCCTGGCTGTCTCATGCGTCACACAAAACAGAGGCAGGCCCTCAGCTTGGCACAACAGCACCAGGTGTATCATTACAAGCTGTGGTAGCTAACTAGGGGACAAAGGGAAAGAAGGGTATTTCTGCATTTCATATACTGCTTTAGCATAGTTTTCAGCATGTCTGCCAAAAACCTTTGGCCTATATATTCTTCCTGTGTGCTTTCCATATGAGTATAGGAGCTAGAGGCTGAAGTAACAGCCAGAGAAGACTATAAGCAACCAGGGAGAAGGAAGGAAAGATGCAGCCTTCGATACCCTTGGCAGAAGTGCTGGAAAAAGACAAGTGAAGGCTCTTTATTATCTAAAGCTAAGGTCTGACATACTTATTCCTCATTTACTGTGGAATTAAGGTTTAAAGATACTTTGCATGACCACTTAGCTATTCCCCTGCCTTAAGGCATAATTCCATCTGCAGCATCTTAGACCTGCTTATCTACTTGTTCTCCACTGTTGGAAGCTACATCCCCAAGCAATTTATTCCAGTGCTTCCCTACCTATGCATTTTGAAATTTTTAAAAAGTATTTAACCTCAATCTTCCTTACTCTTTCACGAATTCATTATCTTTCATCTTATCATGGATGAAGAGGATTATTCCGGCCTTCTTTGCAAGTGTTTTACATATTTAAGACTCTTCTTCGACACGATAACATGAATTAAATCATATTTTTCTTGTAAGCTACATTTTGTAGACCTACGATGATTCTTATTATCCCCTCTGAGCTTTCTCCAATTGTGCAGTGCAATGCTCAGAACTGGACAGAAGCCAAGACCTTTCTAGCATGGAGTAGAAAACGATTACTCCAAAAGGCCTTACAGACTTGTAAGCTTGCAGAATGCAGTATTTCCTTTTCTCCTCCTAAACAGCATGATTTGACTGGGTTATGGTTCAGCTAGGGATCCACTATCAAGCTTTTCTGAAATAGCTGCCACCTGAAAATTTGTTCCATATACCATACTTGTGCAATTTTAATTCCTGCTTTAATCTATTCCCCCTCAAAGTTAGCATCCTGCTTTTTTTATTTTTTATTTTTTAAGCAAGCACAATTTAGCAAGAACATTTTCAGTTCTCAAATGTGTGGTCTAATTTCCATGACATTAAATTTCTCTTGTATTTCATCACCCAGATCACTAGCAAAACACAAAGAATTAGAGGCAGAGTATCAAAGATTGCAAAAGTGGTTTCACCTTGATGTTCAACAATTGCAGGATACCGTTCTGAATAGGTTCAATGACACCTTTAAGNTCTCCAGCAAGCTCTCACCCCCCCCCCCCCCCTTTTTTTTTTTTTGAAAGCATTAACCTGCCATGCATGATCAGTTTGGTCTTTCAGTGTTAGAGATGACTGTCAGGCTAAGACATTACATGCTGATAACATCCGATTACTATATTCAATAGACAGTTCATAGCCTCAGGACACTGTACTCTTCAGTTGTGGCTCCAGTCTCAACAACAGCACTAGCATCCAGTCTTTCATTTCACCTTTTAGCAAATTAACATGAATTACTATGGAGAAAACGGAGTGAAGGTATACAGGTCAAAGAACAAGTCCACTAATCACCCCAGGAAATAAGATCATCATGGGAATGATGAGCTTACCTTTAAAACATTATTTTTATGACCACTTAATTATGACTACATAGATTGAGAGATTAATTTGTTGTGCTTATTTTTACTTCAAAAGACATGAGAATGTTCTTTGACTGGATAAATACTCTCAAAAATGTGGGTTTCATTGCAAAGTTTGTAATACTTATTCACATGTCGCTAGTTACATTAACAATCCATCCAGAAACAAGCAATAAGTACCTGTATCATGGTTTAAAATGGTGTCACTTTTACTTGAAAGTTTATCCTTGGTGAGTGATCGAGTGTTCATAGATTAAAGCACTCGTGAACTGATTTTTTTTTTTTTACTACTAGTGCTCAAGAACTCAGTAATTGAGGAATAGACTAAATTCAAAGCCTTTTTTCATATTCAAATCTGAAGACACTGTCCATAATCATTTGATTGTTATCAAACCATACCTTATCAACATAAGTGGGATACATATATATTAATATATATACACAATATAACCAGAGATCATCGTTTTTGCATATTTAGTGGCTAAGATGTTGTTGAACTTAAGGAGAGTGCAAAAACTCAGTATCTTAAACATGTTCTGTGCTTAATAAGGATATAGTCTCCACAGCTATATAAACATGATGCCTCCAATATTTTGAGTAACATTTTACATTAGCATCAAAAGTCATCCAAATAAAACCTGTGCTAAAAAGAAAGCTTAAACTAGAAGATACAAACCTAAATAAAATAAATCCTGCAGTAAAATTAAAACCAAGGTAATTGGTAATGAGGACACTGTTCCTGCATTGCACAATTAATTTGCAAAAATCTACTGTCATAATGTGTTCCTGTGATGGTATAAAGATGTATCCTGTGCTAAAGACTTCATATAATATTTTCCCAGAAGTTTTCTACAAAAAACTAATTCCATTGCAACAGTAGGACATATTCAGAACGTTGCACCACGTAGTCAGTTTTTAACTTGGACTCCCACAGCAGTGAGGTACAACAAGGTACAGATCACAGGCTGGACCAGCTACGTGAAATCAAAGATCTCATGACAAGCACCCACCAAAGGAAATAAAAGTAGGAAAATGCTGACCTGCACCATACCAATCTTCACTAGATCATTACCAAGCAAGTTAGCTAATAGAAGCATGGTATAATTTAGCCACCTTCGTTGAACACCTCTTCCTGCATGTGCAAGACAATTCCCCTGCAGTTGTTTTGGAAGACCAAATGTATGGCAGATGCATACCTTCCACATCATCACTTAATTTTTGAAAGAAGATTCTTGTTATGAAGGCCTTCAGGAAAGATAATGAATTGCAACAATGAAGTCCTATATACAGAAGAATGACTAGATAGAGACCACCCACTAAGAAAACAAATGCTCATGTGTAACAGCATCATAACTCCACCCCCGCTTTCTATTGTTCCAATTAATAGTTTTGGCTCTTGATTTTTCCTCCCCTTTGTGATGCCAAAGACTCAGATCTGCTTGACAAATCATAGCTCGGCAAATGACTGCTCCTCTTTGGTATGATTTACAGAAGATCTCTTGAACAGTTCTGATTTTTCTCAGTTCCACATGTGTTTTAGTTACATTACCTAAATAGCTGCAAAATAACATTTTTCTCCCTCATTATTTCTATTAAATAAGACAGTTACCAAAGGAAGATCTAGAAGACTGGTCAGTATCAGGCAATTTGGAAACGGTACCTTCCTGCAAAGGTTCCATTTGAACAAAATGGGAAGAATCAGCATCAATTCTAGAGTCAGGTTCAGCCATAGACTACGAATGGGAGTAGAGGAGGGACATGCCCAATGCACACGCAGCTTCGTCCCACGTCCAGGACAGCCACATCGTACCAGGAAAAGCTGACTAGTACTGAAGTGTTTCAGTACTTTTACAGAAGTGGCTATTTCACTCCTTCCAGTTTCTCCTATTACCCTTTTGTTGTGGTAAATGTGTATCTACATTCAGTTTAGAGAGGCAGAAACTACCCCTTAAAATTGGCCAACAGCACAGCTTCCCAACAGTTAAAGACAGGATGCTTGTTATACACCATTTTAACTACCTGAAGAAAACAACAGTGGCTTTGTAACCATTTCAGAACTTTTAGAAGTAGATCCCAGAGACAGAGATGAGTGCACGTCTTCCCAGGATGATTTTAAATCAAATGTATGATTGCCTTTGTATCCCAGAGCCCTCAGTGCTCAACTCAAGTGCCAGCAAGCATGTTTTATTTTCTATTAATTTGTTCAACTTGTCTAGATCTATTTGTGTCACTTCATCAGATTGGTGCCACCAAATGCTTTGACATTGACTGTTGTTTTTTTCTTGTACAGCAGCTTTACATGGATAGGGATAGGAAAGGCATGCAAGACTTGACAGAAACAATTAGTTTACGTCCAAGCATAATTCAATTAAAATAACAGAAAACATCCACATCCAATGGCTGCAGTTCTTCTGAAGGCATCAGAAACTGGCCAGAACATCAACGTAACATCATGATTTTGGTTAAGCATTCTACATGATCTGAAGATGCATTGAACAAATCAAGATTTGAATGCCTGGGAAGCACACGTGGAATTTTTATTCTCTTAAAAACTTGTAACTTTCAGATGGACTACCTGCACAGCAAGTTCAGCAATGTGTTCACTGTGTGCCACTGAAAAATCTACTGAAGAAAGAGTCATTGCACGTTAAGCTGTTTATACAATTCCTCCTAAGCATTATTCCATTTAAAGACCATTTTCATGACGTAACCACCAAAATCTGTTATTCACAACAAATAAAAGAAATGGGAAATGCAAGGAGACTGAGGAAAAAACAGTAGAGAATTACAGGTTGTGGGAACCCTACTTGCTGGGGGTCTTCCTGCTATCCAACATGACATATAACTAGCACTGAACATACAAATAAGATAACTGCACTGAGCATTTTGCTTCTATTACTCACATGGAATGGCAATATAAATATCATAGCCTCATACACAGAAACATACCTTTCGGGTTACGTAAACTGTAGAATTTTAGGGAGACATTGCACATTTGCTAGACCCAATAGAACATACTGCTGTATGTGCAAACTTGATGCTAATTCTGTCCTAGGGAAATTTTCCACCCTTTTTAGAGCAAAGCTGACCCCCTGACAGACACTACCAGAGGCTAGGCTGTCTAAGTACACGATTCTGTGCTAGGTAACTCCAGTAGCATTGAGCCGATTCTATTTCTGCAGGCTTCTCAGCTTAACATTTCAAATCACTTGCACGCACGTGGTTTCTGTTCCGCAGAGGTGCAGTCAGACTGACATACATGACAAATCCTACAACCTTCTTGTGGTTTAAGCTGGCAGGCAGCTAAGCACCACACTGCTGTTTGCTCACTCCCCTGTCCCTCCAGTGGGACAGGGGAGAGAATCAAAGAAAAAAAAAATGGGTAAAAGCTCATGGGTTAAGATAAAGACAGTTTAATAGGACAGAAATGGAAGGGAAATAATAATAACAATCATGATAATAATAATAATAGAATGTACAAAACAAGTGATGCTCAATGCAATTGCTCACCGCCTGCTGACCGATGCCCAGCCAGACCCTGAGCAGTGGCCCCCTGCCCCAGCCAACTCCCCCAGTTTTGTTCTTCCCCATGAGGCCACAAGGTGTGGGACATCCCTTGGGCCAGCCTGGGCCAGATGTCCTGGCTGTGTCCCCTCCAGCCCCTGGTGCACCCCCAGCCTCCTGCTGGCAGGGCAGCACGAGGAGCTGGAAAGGCCTTGGCTCTGGGTGAGCACTGCTCTGCAGCAACTGAAACATCCGTGTGTTATCAGCATTATTCCCCATCCTAAATCCCAAACACAGCACCATACCAGCTACTATGAAGAAAATTAACTCTATACCAGCCAAAACCAGGACAAACCTGAAGATTGTTTTAAACAACAAGGAAAAAAAAAAAATGTAACTATGGTACAAAAAGTGAAGTACAAAGCTGCTAGGACTGTCTGCTTCATCCATATCAAAGCAGACAGCAACCAGCTGTTCTAGCAAGGCATGCTGCTTGAAAAAGCCAATTTCTGGCTTTGCCAACTCAACAGCAGGAGGAGGGGGCCACAATTAAATGTATGGGCTGGTAACTAACAAGTAGTGAAGGCTTCTCAAAGGCAGTCTGCCTGCACCCTCTCCAGCCTCTGGAGGCACACACAGTTTTTTTTCCTCCACATTCCCCCTCTACTCCTCAAGTTACAGGCATTCACTAATACCAGCAGGAATTTTACTCCCACAGCGTTGTGCAGAATATAGGACTAATTATGTTGAAAAATGCAATTTGCTCTCCTAGTATTGTAATGGGATGTTACAGGGAACCAAAAGAACACAACTTCCCTGCTGCGAGGGGAAATTCAAGAGCTATATGCACCTATCATAGGAAAGCACTTGAAAAAGGAAAGAGAAAACCAGAATGACTTTTGTACATTTTATGAATATTCTCCATTGTTTTAGAGCATTCTTTAAGAATGCACACAAATTCCTTCAACTGTAAGTTTCTTTATCATCAGCTGTTGGGTGGCATTACTTGCCCTACTTGTAGCATTACTTGCAGCTACCATGCGATATTGTAACATGAGGGAAAGGCCAAGACATTTTGAGAAATGAGTTCTTCCCTCACACTTCCTTTGTTTCACTTCTTCACCCCTAAACATACTCGTCCCTGCTCTTTAGTCCCAGACAACGATTTCCTGCAAGATCAATTCTTACTGCAGAGGGAAAAGCCGAGAAGACTGACATGCCAGAAAAATTTTACTACCAGGGCCTTCAGCAATGCGACTTCTCCCCCATGAGGTGCTGCAGCTGGGGGGACCCCTTCTCTGTTCACCATCCCCAAGGTGCACAGGACCTTGGCTCGTGCTCGAAATCACAACTGCTGCAGGTGCGGCAAGCCAAGCAGATAAGGCTTGGATAAGTTGGGATCGAGTTTGCATCGTTTGACTTCAGTCACACACCATCTTGCATGAAAGTGCCTCCAACTCCCCCCCTCGCCCTTATGTCCCATGTTTGCGTTGTGCAGAGCAAGAGGCTGAAGGAGAGCTGAAGCATTTTAACAGGCTGGATGTACGCAGAAGACTATTCTCCTTTATTCCTTGAAATAGCCCCAGATAGTAAACAAAACAAGTGGGCACCCACGAATTTGTTGCTTATTGAAGAAATGCCCTAACTACGCTTCATTACTCAACATGTGAAAGACTTCTCAGTTATTTCCAATTGACAACAGAATAGTTTATATAACCTATGACTTATTTCACATAGGCACAATTAGATGATGCATCCCTAGGGGAAAAAAGCATCACATCTTCCTATATGAGAGGATAAGGCTGAGTCACCCGAAAGCTAGCCATTACAAATCACAAAAACAGTTTGGTTTATCAAATACCATATTTCCATTAACTCACACTCATACACTAAGAGAGTTCACATTATAATTCAAGATGTGATCCTTCTTTCCTCTTACACAGGATTTTCATTTGAGCATCTTTTATTCTGTTGGGTTTTCAGCCTACTTATTCCCATCTACCAGCTGCTGGCATATGAAAGTGGTACCTGAAAAAACAATATGCTAATAGGACACTAATGATTCGAGTCTTAAAGACAATTCTCCTTTAACTAACCTCCACCATTAAAAATATTATTTTATAGTTTATACCTATTATATCCAGAAGGGGGAAAAATAGGGCAATTCTAATGAATTGCTTTGCACAAAACGTCAGATCCCCAGGAAGGACCTGCAAGATAATGCATTAGAAGTTAACAAATTTCCTAGCATGACATAAAGAGAATTATTAAAGCGATCCTAAGATCAGTGATGCTGCATGCCACTGCTGCTTAAATCATTATGTTATACTCTGATAAAATGAAGGCCTCACATGAATTGTTTAATTTCTTGCTGACAAGTCTGACTAGGAAACTGCCAACATGTTTTAAACCTGATATACAATAATAAACTGTGATACTGCTTGCTGATATGCAACAACTTCATTTTAGTACTGAATGCATTTTAGAGTTTCTGTACAATGCTGAAAAATACCATTTCCTTTGTCATCCCTTTCCTCCTTTTCAAATTTGAAGCACCCTAATGACAGTCACATTCAGCTGAATAAAAAGCCAACTGCCTGTAAAATAAGTAGATACCTGTCTCCTGTAGTTGTATGTAAGCTACTTTAAATGCAGAAGTCCTGAAGTACTTTCTATGGGCAGTTTCTATACCTCTCCATAGGATGTTAATGCTAGCAGTAAAATTCCTTTGAGGGGACAGGTTAAAAAAGTTATTCACAGCAAGGGTCTGGAGCAGTATCTCCTTGAATACTCTGTCCAGCCAGTTCTTGCTGTAGCTTTCACGTAGCAGTAAGCTATGGCTCCCTAGCGCCAGGCAGGTCTGCTTGTTACCTGCCAATGCCCTCCCCTCCCTCACCTTTCTGTCAGTCCCCGGGGGGGCGATCAGCTATGGCTTGGCTCTTGCTACACACTACCTAGGCACCTTGCATACAGAAGCCAGGAAACCTGGGGTCAAGACACCCTGAGTAAGTTTAAATAGATTTTAACAGCCCCAGGAAAGCGCTGACACATGACCAGTGCATACATAAGTATTACAGAGAGTCATGGCAGGTATACAGATGGATCTGCACGTGCAAAATAGCAAGTGCCTGAAGGGGGTTTTGTTTATTTTCTTTGCTTTTTAAAAACAGCTCTGCAGCAGCAGCAGCCTGTTTCTGGCAGATCCCATGTTTTTCAAAGTAATGTCAAAAAAGTACAGTTTCACAAACCAATTAAGACTGCTGTTAGACACAGAGGCCCCACCTTTCCCCTTGAGTTCACTGGTAGCCTCATTTTTCTGATCTCCTTGCTTGTACAAAGGGGGTTCATAACA
The DNA here is from genome assembly GCA_013399115.1 of Anseranas semipalmata. Classification (NCBI taxonomy): domain Eukaryota; kingdom Metazoa; phylum Chordata; class Aves; order Anseriformes; family Anseranatidae; genus Anseranas; species Anseranas semipalmata. The sequence goes on along the minus strand of VXAA01000082.1, from coordinate 532,635 downwards.
TTATCCCTTGTATAGTTGCTCTTGGTCAACAGAAACAGACTAAGCTTTTTTTTTTTTTTTTTTTTTTTTTTTTATATAGCTAGCTTTCAATCTGACTGGGGACTGCTGGTGCGGACACTAGAGTTGCAATTGACTACCTCTTATAACAGCATATTTAAGTCATTCATTAAACCATACCCAAATCTTTCTCCCAGGCTTTTTTTTTTTTTTTTTAAATAGCTGTCCCCACACAGTTCTTCATCATTTCAGAAATCCTTCGTTAAAAAACAATATTGGTAGCTGAGATCCTCCTTGCATTGTAAATCTATCCTCCCTCAAAATACTCTGCTTCTCTTAGCTAATGATACTTGGAGAGCTAAATGAAAAAGCACATACTTATCAGCCCAAATTGCTTTCAGACCATTCCTTCTTGCTTATATACCTTTGTATCAATTTCAATGAAAAGTTTACCAAGCATTCAGAAAAATGCAACAAAATAATTTCACGTTATCCCCTTGAAGAGAGAAAAATGATTGCCTGTATAATATGCAGATGGGATAACCAGCTTCTATGTTGCAAACCTGTGATGGCAGTGAAGTTCCACAATGGGGATATTTTCTCCTTTTCCCTGAAGTACATATTTTGCTAGTGTCAGGTACACACAGGTCTCCTTGTCTATAATCTCACAGAGCAGTAAAGTTACTTCTATATCTTGACTATTTGCTATACAGTTTTTGCTATAATTGCATCAAGAAACAATGATGAACGTTTGAAAACAGAACATGAATTTGAGCTTGAAATTTGTAGAGAAGTAGGGAAACCATGCGTGATCACCTGTTTACAGAAGACATGTTTTACCTAGGCAGTTGGAAACCAGAAATTCTGACTGGCAGGAGCAGAAACTGCAAAGATGCTCGTAAGACCTATATTCTGTACAAAAGAATAGAAATTGATTATATCTGCAATACCATCCCTATCAGTTAATCCCAAGTCCAGGGCTACTTTTCTCCAGTTCTGAAGTCTGGCACTCTGATATTTGAAACTGGTTTTCTTAGCCAGCAATTAAGGCAGTGAAAGAGAATGTTAACTTAAAACAAATAAGGAAGTGTGCTATTTTATAAAATCATTAGTTAATCTGAAGCAGAAAAGACTTGCTGACCTGTTCAAGGCTGTGCCAATTAATTATGCTTTCTGCAGGTTACGGTAGAGTTCATTACGCTTTTTCCTTTTAAAAAAAAAATCGTGTGGCCCTGAGTGCCAATTTTTAAGTTAACTGACAAGTTGAAATTTAGTGTTAAGCTAGGAGGTTTTTTTTGTTTTGTTTTGTTTGTTATTAAATTGGCTAGCTCTATACTATTTAATTAAGAAGTGCTAGGAAGTGTTCCACAGCGCTGGAATTCAATTATTTGTCCTTTTAATTGTTAGAATAGCCCTGTCTGGCATAGTTTTGGCATGGACTGGCCTGGAACAACTACTGCTCCTCCAAACAACTCTTGGGCCTGATTCAAGAGTTGGCAAGGTCCAGAACCTACTCCCAAAAGGTAATTCTGACAGAGCTATTTTATTTTTAAAGGCTAAGATTCTGGCACAAAGACCAGCTGACACAGCACAGCTGTATCACGATGTAGTCATTGACACATTTAATTTACCAACATAAAGCACAACATTCCAAGGCACAGCCAAAGCCATACATCTCAAGGCACAAACACCACAAAACCCAGATGCTGGAAGAGTCTGGAATCACTCAGATGACTAAATCCTTCATATAAGTCACGTTTCAGAACTTCAACAGGTTCGCCAAGGTTAGGCATGAAAAGATTAAGCAATGAGGGGCATAGGCCAGAATTTCAGACCTGTTCTACTGCATAAAGAGAATCTCAATTTTAGATTTTTTCGTATTTTTCCATCTGCAGCACAGGAAGAAGCTATAAATACCTGGGAAAGTCATATTTCATCCTACCTAGCAAGGAGATGCCCCCTCACAACTGTATAAGATGTATATCGATTAGTCCTAAAAAAATGACAGCATGGCCTTCTCAGGATAGATGACAAGTAGGCTGACTAAGAAAGTCACTTTCCTTTTTGGAGTAATTATATAGGTGAGAACTTCTGGGAAAAAAGCCTCCTGAAAATAGGGCTAGAAAGTGACTGTTTATAAACAGACTTCAGTGTTTTATGTTCCATTTAAAACAAGAAAAAAGATTCACATAGACATTTGCTTAGGCAAGTCTAGTATTTATTCGTAACACCTAGGTTAATAGCCTTTAAAGAAGCCTTCTTTCCCCCACTGGCTGATGGGGAGAGAAAAAAAAACAACATTTTAATGCCCCAACATTCATTATAAGAATTAATTTTAGGTCCTCTTAGAGATCTACCTCTATCATCTAACCCTGACTAACAAATTATGGTTTAATGCATAATGTCTCCTTTCTGCAGACATTTTTTGCTCCGGTGTCAGGTTAATATTTAGTAAGAAGAGTTTTGGAGTAAAACCACTGTAAGTGGAGATAAATCACCAAGTAGAACAGGATATAAAGGAAAATGCTATCCAGTTAATATATACCTGTAGCCGGGTACTACTGAAATGGGTTATTTTTTGGATGCAACTTGGGGAAAAAACTGTTACCAACTCCCCTTATTTGATGGAAAGCATAAGAAAATAAGTGCTAATGAAGGCATCAGTCTATCAAATGAGACTATTCTCTCCACTGTAGGGTTTTCTCCACATAGATGATGCAAGCTTCTACACGTAGCACTAGTTTCCAAACAGTTTTAAAAGCTTAAGAGATTTTTCCATGAAAGAACTAGTATTTTGGAAGATATACCTTGATGTCTTACATACTATTTAGACAGGTGACACTCCACAGACTGTGGAGGCTCTTTCCAATGTTCTTTTTAAAAAGGCAGTATTTCTTCTAAAGCTCAAACTTAAAGTTACAAGTGTATCTAAACAATAGATTTGCCAGCTGTGGTTTCAGCTGAAGAGCCCAACTAATGATTCAAACTTCCATGCTTCATTCTTCCGTTAATGTTTTGTACTAATACTCTCCCCTAAACCCTCCTTTCTCTAAAGACACACTGCAATGAAATTGGGTAATGCCTATGATGTCTAAAGACTTTTTATGCTTCATTTTTATTTGTACAACTCATCAGCATTTTAGGTCACAATAAAGTTATTTTTCCATACAGTTTTAAGTATCATTAGCTTTATGTTTTACAGAGTGATGTGAACTAATCAAAAAAAAAAAAAAGAGCAGAAGCATGCCAATGTTAAAGGAACAAAATTAACTATAAGAAAGCCATACATTTAAAGTAAACCTGAGAAAATGCACATCGATACAATGCCAAAAAGCCCAAGAAACAATGTCAGTAAGTGTTATAGAAAACATCCTCAATGAAAGTGCAGAGCAGCTGTGCCCTTGGTTGGGATCTGACTACCTTTCCTGTTTGGATACTACATTGCTTCCAGTTAAGTCCTACTACCTCTGCCTCGCCACCCCTGTTGCTTCCAGAAGAACACTGCACTGCAGAATCACGCTTGAGAGAAAAAGCAGCTGCTGCCCAAAACACGTGAGAACCAATAAACTTCTCAAGCGTCACAAGACCACATACTTAGCAAAAATATCGTGCCAGAATTGAAAGAATACACACAGCGGGCCACTCAGATAACAAATACAAACCCCACCAATGGCCTCATCCTGTTCCCTTCCCTAGAAGATCCAGGACGAAGGCTGGATGGACACAGACAGGCTGATCCCTCCCAGTAGCTGGCCACAGACACCAAGTCTACCCCCCAGCTGTCCCCAATTCCCAGTCTCGCCCTGCAATGGGGCCTGGATGCTCAGGCCCCTGAGGCCCCAGCACCCCTCGTGCTGCTGCTGGTGCAGAGCCTGCTCCTCACGCGTGCACCAGCACACACACAAGGACTTCTCCGGTCGCCGGCCTGGCACGCTGACTACCCTTGCCGCGGGGATTCTCCTCTCCAGCTGTCCCGCACAGAGACGCACAGGTAGGCCAGCGCCCAGGCCCTGCAGCCTCTTCAGCAGCTGGCCCGGGTCTCTTGGTCCCTGTGGCAGGCAGCTCCTGCAGGGGTCTCACCACCTCACACCAGGTGGCTTACAGCCCTCCCGTGGCAGTCCTTGGAGGATTCGGGCCTGGGCTCCCTCTCTCCAGTGGGACTATGCTGCCTGACACCGTCTCTGTGTGTGGAGGTGAGCCTTTTAATCCAGTAACCTAGTACTCTGTAAGTCTTCCAAACACAGGTCGGTAATCATTGATTTTGATCAGAAACCTAGCTTTGAAAAGTGTCAAGACTCTACCAATGAAGATGCCATGGGTCGTGTAAGTAGTAAGTGCAACTGAAAAGGAGTCATTTGTTAGATTCATCATTATGAACTTCAGTGAAAGAAGTCTTGTTCTACATAACAGGAATCTACGCTGAAGTTTCAGTTACTAACAGTCACGCAATATTGCTAGAAGAATAGTAATAAAATTTTCAAGATTTTTTTTTACTTCAGTAATGTTTTAAGGAAGTATTATTAGTATTTACTGACATTTATTTGTCTACAAGGACTCAAAGACAAGATGTCATGCTTTATCATATTCCACTCCAGTTGTAACTATGATTAGACTACAGTATGTTTCATCCAGTCACTTGAAGAACAACTACTTCACTTGATAAGATAGCCCAACTCCACAGGCAGCCTGCAGCACACTCATGAGATCCACAACATGAACTTCATGCAGCTGCTGGGCAGGATAAGTAAGGCACCATGGCCAAGACAGCATTTCTAACACATCTGTGCAATAACAAGCCCTGCATTCAGCAGGGACGTGACTTTTGGAGTCTCATTGCAGCAGCACAGTAGTGTAGCAACATGAATTCAATAAAAAGTCACTTGAGAACCTGTAAGAGTTAGCCTGCAGAAAGCAGAGCCACAGCAATTTTTCCTTCTTCCACCTCCCATCCATTTATCTTCAAGTCAAACAACCTTAGTGCTTGGTTGGCTTACTGTATCAGTAAGAGACTTCATTTGTGAATTTCCCCCTCCCTGGAATGGAAAATTTTGCTTATCCATTAAGTATTCAGAACATTAAACATTTGTATGCAGTGGCAGAGAGAGACCTTAGTTGTTAAACCCCTGCATGCACTTTGGTGAGATGGATTAAGTCTAGCACATTGAACATTATATTTGTAGTTGAAGTAAAAGTGAGAAGTAGATTCAATGACAAATTCAGGCATCTGACTTAAAAATGCGTGTGGAAAATTGCAAGCTCAGAGAAGAAACAGCTACATCCCCATTCCCATCCCCCCTGCCCTGCCACGCTCCCCAAGAAATCATCTTTCCCTTGTAAGAGTTACTGCAGAGAATGCTTATAAATTTTACCAAGCAAGAATGTTTTTTCCAAGGAGGGAGTTGCAGAGGTGAGAATAAGGAAGCAGTTTAATTCTTAGCTTATCCTGAGCATACCTCCACTCACAGCTACTGCCTCAAATGAGAACACACTAAGCATTAGACTCTAGTAATGGAAAAAGATTGTTTTTCACCATGCTTTTCTGCCCCTATTATCATAGGTTTTTCATCAGGAACTGTACAAACTTCCTACTAGTTGTTCCTGTTTAATGATGCTATTAGTCCTGATTGGAGCATGTCAATCAGGTGCAACTATGCATATTAATCCATGCATACAGGGACTTAATAAATAGTCCTTTACATAAGCAATCATTGTGTAATATCTACTTTATTGCACACTAGTTTGGCTTCGTCAAGTACAAAAGCAAAACTACAAAACCAGAAAATGATTAGAGGGGAGAAAAGAAGCGATTCTCACGCCAGTGGCAGTCACCTGCCTTACGAACCTGCCTCAGCAGTATTATCAGGGTTTGCAGCGCAGAGCGCGAGACCAGCAGTCCAGGAAAAACAGCATGAGAAAAATGAAAGAAAGGTACTGCCACTGAGGCCCTGGAAAACACTACTTCAGCTTCAGTGAAATGTTACAGTGCTGCAAATAGGTCCTGTAGTACTGCTACGGCTGCTGTGTACAGCAACATATTCTGGGGGGAATGAGAGGAGTTATTTCCTCCCCTTCCCCCTAAATAAACAGGGTGTCATCACAGTAACAACTGTGTGAGGATAGCAAGGCTCTTGCTTGTAACTCAGCTGGAAAGTTTTGTTAAAGTCAAATTTCCACAGGATGCACTACTTTCTAGAAATTACATTGTTTTTGTATACATCCCAATAGCCATAGGGACTATATAAAGGACGAACTTAGAGGTCTTTTCCTGCTATTTTGATGTGTTGATACAACTGCCTTGATTTTTTTTTTTTTTAAACTTTCAAGAGCCACTTTAAACAGATAAAAAAAAAAAAAAAAAATCAAGAAAAAACCCTAATACAGTATTTTAAAAGGAAAAGAAGATTCTGACCCAGACCAAATTAAAGTAGTGATGAAGGCAGCCAAAGTCACTGATAAAATTGCTAAAGCCAACATTTTCTGAAAGGTTCACTATTACTATCAAAGCATGTTTCCAGAGTTCAGCACTAAACAAAAATATCCAGATTCTGCAGCTTACTAATTAGGCTGCAAAGCAGTAGAGCCGGTAGTATCACAACACTTTATACAAACTGGCATTTACTTAAATAAGCAAATGGAAGCTTGTCTTGAAAGAGTGTCTGCATAAGTAACTTCAACAGGCAGTCAAAATTCTTTAGAAGAAATACAGTATCTCAGCTTTTCTAGCACTTACCACACAAAATAAAAGGTTTCTTAGAGCTTCTGCAACAGCTGTTTCACAGCAACAGCATCTAAAGGACGTTCACAATACTGTATTTAAGCCTAACTCCGAAATACTACAAGCACTGCTCTAGAAACTAACGTTAGCTCAATTCCACTTGCAGTGCATTACTTCAGCCAGATTCTACGGCATCTCTAGTCACCTTCAGTAAGCAGTCATGACTGAGGTGAGAACGGAACTTTTATTATAGGATGCCAAGTCCTAACATACTTTTGTCCAAGTCCCAGCAGCTGAAGAGTGTCAAACACTAGAACGAAAGTTTCAAGGCCTTGCCTTTAGTTTGTAGGCTGCTACTGTGCAAGCCAGCCTGCCCCAGAGCTGCTTATACTCCAAATAGGCCCAGCAGACAGAAAGAAAAACTGAAGGAAGCATCTAATGTAGTCACTTTAACACCTTCAGAAAATAAACCTTGTGTTTACCTAGCAAGAGGGGATGCAATCCAGATAGTCCAGACTGTGTTCCAGATTTAACAGTAATAATTTTGGAGTTGCTAAAATATCATAAAAGCTGTATTTCAAAAATTCAGTGCTGAAAGCTGTTCAGTCTGGCCATGCTTATGACAAAATATTCATGTTTACTTCCAAATGAATTTTCAGTGACAAATGTTTTCTAAGTGTCTGGTTACCACACTTACTGTTATTTCTATATATAGGCAAGAACATTATTCAGCCAGCACAATCACTGCAAAATCCTCCTTGTTGATGATAGCATATAGCCACTTAAGAGTGAAGAAATATCATGACATTACCACGACCAGTTGCCTGCCCCAGAAAACAGTAAGCTGACCGGTATTATCAACTTGTTAAGCTACTGCAAGTGTTAAATATGCAAAAAGTGAGACCTGACTAACAAGCAGAAAGATTTTCAATAGCTTATTTTAATGAGCATGCTAGTCAGTTTAAAGAGAACAAAAGACATTACATACAAAATATTTTTCATCATGACACTGTGAAGCAGTAAAATGCTATCAGTTGAAAAAAAAAAAAAAGAAAAGAAAAGAGCTGACAGCATTAAAAAAATCTCTTCCTGCCATTCTATAAAGAAGTTTCTAGGTGGTGTTATAGAAGAGTAGCACTCTTCAGTAGCAATCAGATAAGTCAACGGGAGGACCACAAGCCTCTTCCTCCCCATAGAAGCATAACAGTTGTAAGATTTCTAACAGCCTACACAGTGTTTACTTCTCTAAAAAGAAAGAGTTAAACCAATTAAACCATTGGTGACTGACAGTGCGAGGATTCTTCCTGGCTCAGTATTTCCCTCGCCACCCCTCCACCCCCAACAACTACAAGTGCATCTTAACACCTTTTCAAAAGTACAAAGCATGAGCATCTTGAAGTGCAGGAAGAAAGTGAGCAATTAAGCTTTTTTTCTTCAGAAAGTATAATGGAAAATAAGTACTGTTACAGATGATACATATCAAGGGCAAGGTGTTCCTACAAAACCACTGTAAATAGAACAGTTCCAGCATGCACTGATTACCTACCATCTACTCACACAAGGAACCATACACTGGAAGTACAAATGCAACATACATTACATACTTGAAATACTAGCATCTTTCAGTGTTCATGAGCATGCACAGGACAGACATGATTGCACTGGAATGTCAGATACCCTTCAGGGTTTCTGAAGTCGCCTGGGTATAATTGGGTTTCCAGGAAACAGCGACATTGGTGCTACTTCGTGCCTCGCAACTCACGGAGCCCACACCAACATGAGAACAGAGCACACCTAGTGCCTCTCCAGAACAAGGACATATCAAACAAGGACACGGCTCTTAAGTGATGCTACAGAACTGAGGCTTAATTTCAAAAATATTCACTAAAGAAAGTGGCTACAGCTACATATCAGCCATCTTTCTCACTGTTCAGGCCCCTGCTTTATTTTCTTCCTTTACCAAGGAGGTTATCTCCTCAGTATACAAAAAGAGCCAAAAGATTTTAGCACTTATACATACAAGGAAGGCCTCTGTATGTGCTGAAAAGCATACAAAAGCTTATTTCTATGTATACACCCAGATATATTAATAAAGCTAGTTTTTAGGCATCTAATTACCTTAACAAAAAAAGTCCGTAAACCAGTCAGTAGGATCCACATGCAATAACTATCCTCCTTTCCCTTAGAAACCCTGGCAAGCCTTTTGTCAAATTTAATACAGGTCTGAGAGCATCAATTACCAAAAACACTGCAGAGAAAGTAGTGAAAGAAAATAACTCACCTACTGTGGTACTTCTCCCATCTGCCTTTGTTTCTTCTAAATCTTCAGGAATGTGGTTACGTAGGTCATAAGACATTTCCTCCATGTTCAGTATTTCAGTCTCATTATCCATAGTAATATTGTTCTTGCATAGCTGTCAAAACAAGTTTTCATAGCTGTCATATAGTTAAGTTTCAATCAAAAGGACTTCAACTCTTACACATGATAACTAAACATATTAGAAACAAGGCCCTATTTTATACAATTTCTCGCAAGATTATGCTTTGCAAAAAGTTCAAGTCAGTAGCACTTAAAAGCAAATTCATACATCTATGGTCTTATGTGTCTTTCAGGACATCAGATACACCCAGCATAGAGCTTCAACCACATTTAGAAGTCTAGCTGCCTTCTATACTTCACCAGATCACATAGCCAAAATCTTCTGTACCTTTAGCTATGAAGTATCTTCTTTTCATCCGTCTTCTAGCAAAATATATATATCCTTTCTTCATCAGGACAGCTATTTGATCTACATAATAACACCCAGCTGTTCACACAGACTACAAACAGGTTTTGAGGCCCCTATAGTTAAATAGTCAATGTAAGCTCACTTTATGGAAACTATAGCTTCAATACAAGAACTAAAAGCATGTATTGTCCTTCACTGCTTTCTGTAATAGAGCCAAATATAAAATAAAAATATAGGCTGCCTTGCCACAGCCAGGTAGCAAGTATCATGAGACAAAAACAACAACAATTCACAGTTCCCCCAAACAAGAACTTAAACCTCTCCCTGGAAAAAAAAAAATCAACTTACCAGGAAGAAAAAAAAACCAAAAACACCACTGCCAACATACAGATACTTCACTCCCCTGTGCATTTCCTAGGAGTTCCCTGATTTTCCTAAGCACATCTGATTGGGCACAGCTGTGAATCATTGACTTACCCCATACAGCTGTGTGAAAGCTGAGGTGATAATTGGTGCCCTGGCTGTTGATGTTTGTTGGTCTTTGCATACTGCTACAGAAAGAGGAGAGGAGTTGGGGGAGTGGGAGGAGCGGTTTCATAAAAAAATGTAGTTAATAGGTGTTTGAAGTGTTGCTCCATTCCAGAAATATGTTAATCTTTCTATCATGTGCAAGGCTGTATTAACTAATAAATACAACAGAATAGACTTGGCCTAGCTGTTTCTCTGCTGCATACCTCTGAACTAGATTCAAACAAGAAGGATAAGAATTGCACATAAAGCATTTTAATAATGCTCTAATAATGGGTACATTGTCATAACAATATAATTTGAAATGGTAACTGAAAACCAGGATTAATATTTGATTTTAGAAGTTAATGTTAGAATTCAGTACTTGACAAAAATTTAGCCGTCACACCCATGAGTTTGTTATTTATTTGTGTGAACAGTATTAAGGTAAAAATTACTCAGGGTCATTATAATATCATTAATAACTCTATGTAGGGACCATTTCTTGCAGCTTTGGAGCCTATGTTAACACTTTTATTATGTCTCTGAGTATGTTCAGCTTGCCCAGAGGCCACAGCATGTTTTGACCTAGTTCTCTGTTCCTTTTTGATGAAAACATCTATATTTTATCACTTTTAATATAGATAAGGTGTATCCAAATATGTAAGTTCTGTGCTTCCTTGATTTGGGACTCCAATTTTAAATCATAGGGACTTTTAAGGAAGTTCAGTTCTTTAAACAGGAGTCCTTAGTCAAATATTAGGTGACCAGATTTCATTTGCTTGAAATGAGAAAGCTATATTTGCCTCAAGCAAAACTATATGGCTTCAGAAACATTCGGTTTCCAATATATCTCAGGCACATGGTCTTTTTTTGTCTCAAATTCTTTCTTTCCTTTGCAATTCAGAGACATCTTTCTGTTTGACAATACCTTGTGTACCTTTCCATTCTAAATATACCTCTTCCTTCTGGGAGCTGAGACTCAATGTTTCCTTCTATTTCTGGCAATCTTGCCGTGGCTTTAGTAAGATGAGAATGATGAAGTTTTGGGTGACTAGAATGTTTGGGATGTGAGTACAAGAAAACAGGATGGATCCCCACCATGTAGACTGGCTCTGACGTGCCCTAATTCTTTTTTCATTACTGCAAGGATTAATTGCTTTCAGGGATTTGGGGCTGGACCATGTCACAGCTACTTGACCAAAACTAATGTTTGTATCTGTTTTTGTTGGTCTCTACCATTTAAAATTAGGATTCACAGACCATTGCTTTGATGATATGCTGGTGGCTGTGTATTTAATATAAGGGTGACTAACGGAATGGACTGATGACAGCTTTGATATTCTTAATTGCTACTGACAATGCCAGCCACCATTCATACTTATTTCAACATATACTATCTCATAAGCTGCAGCAGTTTGTTAATGCCTTGGTTCTGGTTTGATCTATCCATCAGTTTTCCCTGCATGATGGGTCAAATGCTATCCCTTTGCTTCACTCTAGACTAAGCAGGAGTACACAAGGCCATAAAAGCATCAGTCTCCATGATTCTGAAGCTCCAGCCGTGTAACAGAGTAGCCACGCAGATAACTAATGCCCCATGTTATGTGTGGGTATGAGACACCACAGCATGGGTAAGTGAGGGAGAGTTCTTACCGAATCAGAACGCCTACATTTCCAACATCCATTAAGAAGAACATGGGAATCCCATTTACCAAAGCATGTGTAGCAGTGAAAGAAAGAGAATTTGTTCTCCTAGTAATATCACAGTTTTCATGCTGCAGAGTTTTAAACAGTGTAGCATTCACGATAGTTTCCTTGTTTTTATTAGGTTTGCATGCTGCAACCCTATTTGAGTAAAATCCATTTGCCACAACTCCTTAGACAAGATCCACATTTCCTAGATGGCACTTCAGGATTTCTCCTGAAATCAACAAGCCTATTTTTTTATGTCCATTCTTTTCTTATTACAGCCTTGAGTCCCACAGCGACTTGAAAAAGTCATTAACTTTCCCTGTCACTTTGAAGCGTTAAAGCATTTTGACTCACTGAAGTGAGTCAACTCAAAGTGCATACAGTTTACCTAGTAGTCCTGGGAGGACTGAAGCCCAAACATTGCCCAGACAGAAGCTTCACAATCAGGCAGGACCAGTTATGTTCCACTTTGATATTAGACTGTATAGAAGTCAATTAATCTAAGTAATAGCTAGTAAATGTATCCAGGAACCTCAATGCTGTCTTTGACAGTGACCAACTTTGCTTTCATCACATCAGGTAGCTTTATTTTATTTCATATTTCATGATCTCTTTGATAATTTTCAACTTCTGTGATAGAAGTACACCGACAGTGTACTTACACTTGTACATTTGGTCTGCCACAGTAGAGAGATTTAGCTAATATTCTAACTGTTAAATTTACTTCCATTACACTTACGGATTTGTTTGTGTCAGAGCTCCAGACTCATACACTCTTGACATGGCACCTCAGGAGAAGGCCCTTCAGACTTCAGGGAATTTCTTAGGACAACATGCAATAAAATTATACTTTGCTATTCCCTATTCATACAAGAATTGACAAATTAATCTAACAATGATTCTTTTGATTTTTTTTCATTTAATTCATATAAAGTTGTTTGATACTGAATTTGTGAAGCTGTGGTTATTAACAATAAAAGCATAAATGATGAAGATTAGTAATGCATTAAGGAATGTTAATTCTCATATTTTCCTTCTTGTTCTTATTCTTCATTGTGTTAAATACATTCTGCCACTTATCAATACAATAATTTTGTTAGTCATTAATATTTACGGTATATAGCTATTCTCATGTAGAATCACACAAAAATTAACAGCATGAATAGACCTCTGTTTCAATATGCTATCAAATTTTTTCAAGTATAATATTCTGAAATATATTTTTCATATGAAACACTAGTTTCAGAGCTTGAAATGTTTTAATGCCCAAGTGTTTATCCTATCTTCTGATATTCACTTAGCACTTTTAAAACATGTTGTTTATACATATAGCAAAAATGTTTGCTCTCCTGGTTATGCACCTCTTCTCTTGAATTCTCCACATCCACAGATCATCTCCTGAGGCCACAGGCACAGAGCCTGTGCAGATTTTATGATCTAAATCTCATGTCCTCTGGGGAGAGAGGACAAGCTGAAAAGCTTTGCCATGGTTAAAGCAGATTTTTCAGTTACTGCTGTGTGTAACAATTACAATACTGAATAATGGTTCTTCATGTCCTGACACAGAATAAGACCACTGTCATATCCAGAGAATTGCTCCTCAGGGCATGGATTGTCTTCAACTTTTTGTCTGGCACAATGATGCCTTGATCCCTGATTGATTTTTTAAGTACTACTGTGATATAAAGGACAAGGCTGTTTGGGAGACAAGTATTTTTTAGACAGGCACAATGATATAGTTGAAAAAAGCCCCACAAGATTCCACGCACAAAAGCCACTCTACATTCCCTCCTCAGCGCATCAACAAATAAGTACCAGGAAGAGTTTGGGGTCAACAAAATTTTAAAGAACCTCGTGCACTGTAAGGAAATTAACTGCAGAGATATATTTTACTGCCTGGCATTATCCTCTCTTTCATTCGGGCTGGACAGCCTTAAATCTAAGTCGTCTTTTCTTTTAGAAGGACTGTAATTCCACACCATATTCCCATAAACCAAGTGCAGATTTCTTTGCTCACATGCTCCCTCTCCTTATCTTCAAATGGCAGTTTCAAGAAGAATATCTTGTGAGCCTATACACATCTATTCTGTACCTTTTCTGACAGCAACTTGTTTTCTTGGTGTTCTATATAGATTCAGAACTTGCAAGTCTAGAATCCTAGCCTAATAAGGGCCCTCAAGGGATGTATACAGCCTTTTCAGATTTCTGGGTGGGAATTTGTGCCAGAAATGTCTGTTAATTGCTTAAAGAACACCTTACACATTTGAACCTTCTTGCTGTTGACAACACTTGGCACAACCTAGTTTAGGGTACTGCCAAGGCACAGACCTTTGCGGAACTGCTGGCTATGCATCCCTAACTTGCACTGAAATGAAAGCACAGTTCTCTTTGAAGTTACTGGCTCAGAAAGTTGCATCCCCGTTGGCATTCTTGTCGGTGCTCTCAGCAGACAGAACCACCTTCTCTCTTCAATAGCTCTTTCCTCTTGGTTAAAGCCCCATAGATAAGTACAGATGCTGTCAGAGTTAAACTAAGTCAGAGGACAGATAAAGGCATTTCATTCTTCAGCTTTCTCCAAGCTGCTCCTTTTGAAATAGTAAATTAAATGAACAGAAAACAAAATGTATAAGCCCTCCTAAGATAACCCAGACAATCATCAAATTAAATCTAAGTATTATGTAAATGCATTTTGGGTATTTGACTTGATGTATTCATTATATCACCTACAAGCTTTCTAGTCCTCTACATCATATAATCTTTTTGTCCCCAGTAAAAAGTACTGTGAAGGCATACCTCCTCCCACATCTTTAAAGCTCAGGGAATCTGACTAAGTTATGCAGGACAGGCTTTTAGGCTAAAGGTTTCTTTGGCCATATTGCTGGGTTAATACAGACAGTTAGCTGATACTTGTTTACTCAGGCTACCGGGCTTAAGGCCTACTACAGCTCAGGTATCCTTCAGGGATTGTAATAAACATATAATAAAACACTAACATGGGGAGCTCTACTGACATGAGCGCTGCCCGAACTGGTGTTTGGCACTCCTCTGGTAGCACAGACGCTCATGGGGTCAGCTAACATCAAGGCCAATTGATGCTAATTACCCACAGCACACAGGGGTATGCCTGTGACCCTGCATGTGTGGGACTGCATTGGGGGATTAGGTACAGAGTGTGTATACAAATCCATAGGTGTTCTTAAACACCTCCTAAGTGCTTAACACTGGGGTCTACCTGCTGTATTACTGACACTCGTCCTGAAGGTGTAGTTCACTCACAGCTGATTAATTATGTGTTGTTAATAAATGCTTCAATCCTGATTTAGTTTAAATCATGTGAACTGAGCAATTTTTCCCTGTGACAGGTGTAATATTCAGCTTTATGCCATGCGTCATGCAACTGCCTGGAGATCAGCAGAGGTCCTGGATCCTTCCAGGGAGAGAAAAATATTCAGGAAGCCTTTATACGTAACTGCAGGAATAATGAATCCATTTACAACGGAATGGTTCAGACGAGTGGCACCTAGCATACCTGGCCATGCTGGAACAAGAATAAGGGAGAGAAAGCTCCTCAGAAGCTGACAATAAAATCTAGACCTCACGGAAATGCTTATTCCACATGCTCATATAAAGAGAAGCAAATGAGAATTTTGACCTGGAATGTAACCATCAAGCTGTATTTTACTGTGAGCAGTGCACATGGGAATAATCAAATCAAAAGACTCTTAATACCATTGTCATTCTGATAATGAGATCCCTCTTAAAAGTCCTTATTTTTCCCAAGTCCTGAGCCTAAAAACAGACTCTAAGGAGGCTACACAGGCACTGTGTTTTGTGAAGAAACTCTGAACTAGTATCTTTGGTATTGTTACCCGTAATTTTTCTGTTTATGTGTAATACTAAAAATGAAGTCGAACTGGCTAAACTGTGCTTCTTGCCAAATGAAACATCCACGATGTGCTGATAGACACAAGTATTTTTAAGGTTATTCTTCTCTACCTTGAAGAGGATAAATAGTAGTTAGTTCAGCCTGAGAAATTGATTTATACTGTCATAGGAACAATGTGTTTTACAATGTTCTCTTAGTTTGCCAATCTAATTCCTGGTCTATCTCACTCATAGGCAACCACCCTCTTCTCTTAATGTGCTCAAAATGATGACTTTGAGCTGTCCTTCCTCCTTCATTTCCACCTGGGAGATCAGAATTACACTACTTTCTAAGTAAATATATTAGACTACTGTAAAACTAGGTACCATTCAAATTAATTCGCTTCACAGTTTGATCAGTGCCCTAGAAATTACAGGTTTCATAGCATTTTATGAGGTACATTTCATAGTATTGTATCAGCACTGTATGAGGTATATTCCACAGCTTTTTATCATAGCATTTTATAAGATATATTTGATAGCATTTGATGTAGCCACTTTACCAGATAGCTTGAATAGCATTTTAGCAGTAAACTTTTAGGGGACATTTCATGGCATACAGTTGCCTATAAACATAAATGCACAGAAACGGAGATACAAGAGGTGAAGAACAACGTTAAGCCTTATTATTCTGAAGAAAATAATTGCAAAACTCAACTTATTGCACAGCGGATTTTTCATTCATGGAAATCTAACATGGGATTTCAGGCATAGAGGTCTTCTACTTTGGTTCTTACATGATAGAGCTGCCTTTTCACAGTGCCTTTCCAGTCCAGTAGTACCTGTAGGTAACATAATATTGTTGCATATCCTGCTAATATATTCTCACTCTTTTATGGTATATTTTCTGCTTTCTATTCTCAGAGGTCAGTTCTAAGTGGTCTGAGACAAGAAACTCCTGTAGAAGTGCAGTCCCTGTCCGGACTCATCTAAGCTCCCTAAGTGCACTTCTGAAACATTCACAGACTCTCTGCAGCCAGGCTCTCTCAAGGAAGTCAAAAAGTTAACTCAGCCAGTATGCAAACAAGTAGGGCACCAAAATTCAGAAGCGCTAAGTTGGAAAAGGAGTAACCTACATATAGTTTCCCTAATAGTGGGAAGAAGCCAGAAGGAAGGGAACTCAAAACTGAGAACTTTTCTTTCTCTTTGCTGCCATGGAAACCAAAGAAAAAAAAAAAACACAATAATTTCTGGTATTTTTTCTGTACTTTTCACAGGCCCAGCATATTTGCCAGGGTGATTAAGAATAGAATTATTATCAGTCTTCCAACACCTGCCATATCTGAAGAGGAAATGGAGAAGACAAAAGAGGTTATGTTTGGAGAATTTGAAGTGAGGCTAGGCAGGTTTGGAAGGGGTTTCTTTCGTCTGAAAATGTGAAGGGCAGAGAAATGACATGATCTGCAGCTTATGACTGAACAGAATCTTGATATGACTTGGTAGGAAAATGGTTTAAAAACCGAGCTCAGCAAGTCTTTACAGCACAAGAAAAAGCCACTAAAGCCAGCTCATGTACAATTACCTGCAGATAAGAAAGCATACTGGAAGTGGCATAACATCATAGCCCAGAACTGACAACATTATTCTCCCCACACACCAGGACAGTGATCTGTGAGAGCAACTACTTCTAGAAGTCCATCATCAAACTCCCAAGTGGAGTCTTTCTAACCTGGCATATCAATCACACATTAGAAAAGTAACCAGGCAGAAAGCCACATTTACATATTCATGTAAGCATAAAGACAAAACTTTTATAGCAAAGACAAGTTTCAAAACAAATTAGTTTATGCTGTAACCTGTTTGTCACCAGGTTTCGTTTTAAAAACACAATATTTTAAATCGTTGTAATTTTTCCCTGTAAGATACGCTTAAATTTTTGCTTGAGTAATATCCAGAGGTCCCTTTAAATCTCAACAATTCTGTGAATCTCTGGAATAAGAAAAAAAGCCCCAAGAAATATCTGTTCATAAGGCTGGGGGCCCATACCTATCACAAGCATATGGCAAAAGTTCTCAGGATGTGGAATTAATCCTTTCTACAATAATCATAAAAAACAGTGTAAATGAAGTGACAAAAAAAATGTGTCAGAAACCTGCATAAAATAAATCCTCCATTTCGACAGGCACTATTGTCCTCAGGGAAACTATGCAAACTATTGGATGACAGATTTACGTACCACAACTTGACCGATTTAACATACGACCACATGCAACTTCAGAAAGTCCCCTCTGCTGGAGAAAACCTTTTCATGTTCAATGGCTTTTCACTGATTTCCCTGAGAAGACACAAATTATTTTTAATTTGGTTTTCCTTCCTGTTCCAAAACAAACCTTAAAATGAACAACTTTGTCAATTGCCAGGATTAGAACCTTCTCCTGCCCTCCAAAGTTTCTCATTTAACAGTACTGGATTTCAGGGGGAAAAAAAAAAAAAAAAAAGCTCTCTAACACAGATGACAAATGACATGTCCCATAAAAAAATGGTAATCATAAAATATCTTCCTGGCACCTAAACTGAAATTTCATGCAAACAGTAGAAGTAGGAAAAGCTGATTACGTTCTGATCCATTTCCTATGAATGTATGGTTAAATACCACGCAGGATTCTACTTGCATCTTTTTTCCAAGAATGGTTTTTTCTTTCTTTTTTATTCACGAACCGAAGAAAACATTAAACTCCACATTTTCCATTCAACACCGAAGCAACATCTGGCCTATTTTTATTGTTTCTCTTTCTTTGTCTTGTAATGTTGTTCACCTTGACTGAATTGCCATCAAATACAGAGAACAAAGCAATTTAAACTCCATGTGTGAGAGCACTTACACATACACAAGGCCTGATTCTGCAGTTCCCCTCTTACACAACTAAATGTTAATCACGTAAGAAAGAATCTGTGGGCTCAGGCCTAAGAGAAGAAGGGAAAAAAACAACACTGCACACTGCCTAAAGGAAAGATGAAAGCTGCAATTTTAGTTCTGTAGGGTCACTGACATTGACATCGAATCTCAGCTGCAATCACAGACTGACTACAGAGACAGAGTAAAGCCTATATTTTAAAAGTTTCAAGATGAGGAAATAATGAGCGAGTAAATGAAAATGCACAAATGGGGAGACAAAGATAAACACTTTAGGACATGATAATTATCATAAGTTTTCTGTCAGGACACAAAAATTTCAACAAATATATGGATAAAACTAAGCTCTGCAAGAGGCTGATGGACTTCTCAAAGAAATACCTTGTCTGTTACGAGAAACAGCAGAGACAAAAGAATAGCAACACTCTAAGACCTCTAGACAGGTCAGACCTTGAGGGCTGCGTAAACTCAGTAACATGAAGAATAAGTTGTGCAGCTTTCTATTCTTCTTACAAGACATGTTACAAAAGATGAACTGTAGCATGAACAAGTTTATCATATAAACATTTTCTTAGCCTAGCCTGAAAGAGCTGAATACCTCTTCATGTTCTGTATTTTCATTAGTGCAAATTTGTAGCTACAAAACCTATCAAAGCTGCTGATGAGCAGGAAGCTTTTCACTGGCATTGAAGGATAAAAATAAATTTCCTTTCTCACATATACACAATGGTGTGTGTACCCTGGCTGGTATTTGGTCTTGCATAGTACAGTATTAATTAACAATAGTTAAAGGGAATTAAAAATAATTTGTATTACTCATTCCTATACAGCCTAATAGACACTAGAATAATGTAATGTATAAACAACACATTTAGCTAATAAATAACCTTTACAGGTTTAACGCCATCAGCTCATTTCAAACCGATACTGCCAAAGAGGGATGTCAAATGAACTGAACAAAATCTGACCCAGAGTGACGTTCTCTGTTTCTCTGGAAGACCATCAGAGAGCATACGTGTAAGGTGAAGATTCTCAGGGCCTGATTTTTCATAGCGTAGGGTGTGCACCTATTACGCAGGGAAGCCTACAGAAATTGCACATGCTCTGACACAGGCCAGGATACGCCTCTTGTTGTTGGACCCACACTAGCCAGAAGTTCGAGTGCCTCTGTTCGAACCTCTTCAAGAACACCAAAAGGATTTTTAAATGCAAAAAGCCTGTTTTATTAGAATGTAAACTCAAATGATTTATTAAAAAATGACTGGGTAGCACAGAATAGCCATAAATAGGAAGAATGGAAATGGAGAGGGGAGGGTTTATGAACAAACTTCCCTGCCTTAATTTTTTGCTTCCAGGGTTGGAGTGAAAATAGTGGTTTTCTGGTTTGTGACAAACTCTTCAGTTCCCACTGGTCAACAGAAATTGTGTCTTCGCACCACTGCACAGTCCTGAAAATGCGGTTGCTCCCTACTCCCCTCTGTGATTTCTTGGTTTCCTGTTATCCTGTACGCTCTTGTCTTCTGTCTCAATCACCTAGCAATCTTCTGTCTCCTGAACATGTCAAGCACATGCGAGGAAAGATATAATCTCTCCTCTCTCGGTGACCTGGTTGATTCTTTTTTTTTTTTTTTTTTAAAGAACCTGATATACAAGGTGAGAACACACAAAACAGATACCGTCCATCCCTTATACCTCTCAAGCCAGTTGCAGCTGCCCCTCAGCAACCCAGTGGTAAATCTCTCAAGCCTATGAAGAACCCCTAAGTCATTTTTTGCTTTCCTCTTCACAGATCCTCAGCAACTAATGCTACAGCTTCTGTTAGATCTTTCTTAATTTAGGTGGACCAGATATGCACCAGACATGATAAATTGTTGTTGTTTTTTTTGTTTTGCTTTGTTTTTTTGTTTTTTTTGTTTTTAAATAACACTCTTTCCATGAGTGTGTGTGCAAAAAGGTACAGATTTCCAGGCAGTCAAATCCAGGCACAAGCTATGCATGTACAAATGCTATTTTTTAACTATAGCAAACACATATTGATATGTGAGTATTCTTAAGAAACCAAAAGAAATATATGTTCACACACAACACTAAGGGGACCTATCTAAACACAAGTAGGCTACCCTGGTGTAAAGTGAAAGAGATTAATGCTTCCAAAATATCCCTTTTCCATAGAGGAATGATGAAAAGAGGTTAAATGACATACTGAAGTATGGGCAGATCTTCACATTTTGAGGAGCCTTAATTTTAGGTGCATTTTTACTGCAATTCCACCTGAAGTCAAATCCTGACATGGCACACCTCTGAAAATGTTTGTAGGATTCATATCTACAGTAGCAGCCCAACCTAACAGCTAGCATCCTCTGAGGATGAAAGGATGAGTTCTAAAATAGCAACAGTAATGCAAATCCTGACTTTATTTTGCATCATAGAACATACCATGCACAAACTCTATGGTTTATAAGTGACTAAGCCATTTCTGGTTACTAAAATGGCATACAAAATTCAGAATAAAATATTGTATGATCAGGAGACTACTCAGTCAAGACAGTCACCTGAAATAATAGTCAAGGAAGAAACCGTCAAACTCATTAGGAAGTTTGAGACAAATTTGGTCAATCCTAATTCAGACAGACTTGACTTATGGTATTATGAAGCAGAGACAGTATCATAATGAAATTCAGAATATGTTTCTCTTAGCAGAATTCTCAGCATGCTTCATATTAGTCAGTGTGAGCCTCAAAATGTTTCCCATTTCCACATCACTCAAGATGATAATTCTTCTTGTCAAAAAGGTGATATACCTACTGTTTTGCATTGATTATATCTGGAGTTGAAGTAGCATGACTAGAAAAACAACTAGAAAAACGGATGATTATTTTTTCTCTTTTCTTGATAATTTTTTTTTTGACACATCCCTAAGTTATTATACGGTTCTCAGAAATTCAAACCCAGAGGCAAATGAACTCGTCTACAGGTGCCACCGCAGACCTATCCTGTAAGTTCTGTACAGCAACAGCTTTTAATCTTTCTTTATTGTACAAGCCTACAAATATAGACTGAATCTAAAAAAAATAAAAATAAAAAAATGCAAAAGTTCCAGCTACTGAACAACAGGGAATACCAAGCATCTGAAGGAAGCTGGTGACAGATGTAGATGAGGTAGCAGATGAACATTTATATCGTATGGTGGAGGAAGGACCAACTGCACTAAAGCAATAAAGAAAGAAATATTTTTACATTGTAATTAATTAATTCAAATCCAGGTCTTTCTGGAAGCGCAACCACATCTGGTGGTACACATTTTCTTATGATGAGTTAAAAAAAAAAAAATTGGCTAAATACAGTGGACTAACAGAATATAAGAGTAAATACTGTACTGTAAGTACTTTGCTGAGTTGTGAGCTGTGAAGTACTGAGTTGTGAAGTACTTTGCTGAGTTACATCTATGCACACATAAAACCAATTGTGTTAGTATTTTTTAAAAGTGAATACAGATTTCATTGCTCTCCTACGTTAAGTCTTACACAGACCTTAGGCAGAAACACAGAAAGACTGGTACGGGATATTATCAGGAAAGAATTAAAGAATATTAGCAAAATTGATGGTTTTATGGAAAATCAGTCTTTTGGAACAAAATAGGTGTTATAAACTGTACCTAGAGGCTTAGTTGAAAAAGTGATGGATTTGTGTTCTGTGAAACTTCGCTCTCATTTCAGGATCTCCCTTTTCCCCCTCCCACATCACGCAACTGGGAATTCATCTATTCCCACAAGAGTGCCATAGCTTCTTTCTAGAATCTTGGAAGGTCCCATCCACTTATACAGATGCAGAAAAAAAGTTGTAAGTCTGCTGCAGCAGAGTTGATGATAAGCAATGTTTCCAGAGTCCTGCATTTAGGGATTGTTGTGTGTCCTGAGGTGGGACTATGTCAATATGACCTGATGTGAATAAGAGGGATCAGCATGTTCACATGTGAAAATGTCAAACCATGGATAAAGACAACTATGTTAAAATAATAAACCTAAACGTGTAAAATTTAATTGTAAGACTCCTGAGGGTGAAAAGAAAAAAAAGATCAGCACTACCAAAATAACTGCAACTAATAGCTTAGAAGATGTTTAACTGATAGCTCTCAAAAACTTACTCTACGTGGAGAATCATTATCCAGTTTACTGGGGCCTTTCAGGAGAGTTTTAAATTCAATCACACTAAATTTTTTATCTGTGCTTGAGAAAACAGTTTAATGTCATTATGATTAGTTTTTATTATTCACAAAAATTGGTATAGCAGTGTGAACTGATGGAGAGAAGGCAGTCTGCAGATCAGTACACAGCTTAGCAAGTAGGGCTTATTTCGGCAATCTAGTGTTTTAATAGCATTAAAAGCAAAGTCATTTAGATAGGAACACAAAAAAAGGTAGCATAGCCCTCCTCAAGCTGCATGCTGAAATACATTAGGGTTGTAAAGAACATCAGAGTCCTGTTAGATAATCAGATAATCTGAAATGTTGTGTACATTCCAGTATCACAGGATCCAGAAATGCTGGGTGACATGGATCTCTTCAGGCCATCTAGCCTAACTTCTTCTTCAAAGAAGGACTACTGCCAACATTAGACCAGGACAACTATGCTTTTGTATAGATGAGCCTTGAAGCTCATCCAGCTCATCAAGGATGAGCCTTATCCTCCATGGGTAACTTGCCCTACACTGTTACTGAAAATAATTTTCCTAATGTCCAGATGAACCAGCCAAGTTGCAATTTAAGACATTTATTCTTTGCTGTATGGTCTATCATTACTAAGAAGAGTTTGGCTCTGTCATTCAACACTGAAAATTGTCTCCATTTCCTCTTGATGGATTCTATGTAAGTACTTTTATTTTTTTCTCTACAGTGGGCCATAGTCCATACATAAAGTCTGGATGTAGTATCTTTGGATACAGAATAAATAGTACAAGAAAATTATTCTTAGCCTACTTATGAGCTTTTGCTATCTCTATACACATATGCATCCATGAATGAGACAAGATGTTGCTATCCAAAATTTAAAAAAAAAAACACAAATCCTAACAATATACATATTTTTACTGACATTAAAATCTTTAATTACATAGAAGTTGACAGAACTACAAATATCTACTAATGATCAACACATGAGATGACTGGCTGTTTTTTCACAAGAAAGACAGTGATGTTTTTCTTGCTGACCTATTTTTATCATTCTTATATTTTAAGCAAGAGACAGCATGAGAAAAAAAAAATGAAATTGAGAAAAAGCTTGCAGCTAACTCAGAAACAAGCAAGGACTATTTTATTCCTTGCTTTTATGTACTGCTACATCCTTTTAATTTTCTCCTTATTGTTTTTATGTGCAACTTTATCTTCTATATTTTCCTTTTTCCACTACATGGCATGATGAAGCTGCTGAATACTGAAATTTTTATAAGCAGAAAGGAATGCAATGACCTCTAGTGAGGGATGACAGTCTGGGCAGGAAGGCACTGTTTAGTACTTTCTACAAAAAAAGCACAAGGATTCATACATCACTTGAATTTATACATTAAAACAAACAAACAACAAAACTTGTTTGCATTATCATTCTATTCATAACCATCTTAATGTGACCACTTTTTATCACCATTCTTAAGCTTTTCAGCAACTGTGTTAACACCAAAGCCTGGAACATCTTGGCTGAAATGCAGACATACTTCTTCCTTCTCGGACACAATCATATTCATGTGGTAAAAAAGTGAAATGTTCCAAAGGAAATAAGAGCTCTGATAGTTAAAGACTATTAATGACATCTCATTAGATCATGACACTGCCACAATTACATTTGTCATCACTGTATCTTATTCACAGCCGCATCTACTATCCTTTTACTTCTCATTTCAGTTTCTTATACAGGAGTTGGCCACCATATGTTGAGACACATTAAATTTTGGAAAAACTTTTATTATTATTTAAAGCAATGAACTCCTACATCTTTGTTTAGAAACTGCTATATCTCATATTTAAGATGCAGACTATATTTAAAATTAAAAAAAAAAAAACAAAAACAGATTTATATGCCTCTTCTACTAAATCATTGCACAGTTGACTGGGACATGAATATGTTACACCAGGAAATTTGTTACTAATCTAGTACCACTCATTACGCTGATATTCTACTGCAGAAAGAAATTGTATAGATAGTAAAAAAGTAGTATTAGAAACAGTAATTCAAGCCTAATGAAGCAACATTAGCACTTTTATGTTGTACTTTCTAATTACGAAGTCTGTTAATGAAATCGGGGCATTTACTTAATTGCTGTGAACAATTATTTTCAAATTAAGCCTAGCAATTAAATAGCATGATTAAACTCATGGTACAGGCTTTTTAGTAGAGATATGGTAAGTATCTTGCCTGCTGTATTATGCATGGTAGTCAAAACTGCAAAAAATCTTCTGATTTGCCAATGTAAATTAAGAGCAATGCCATTTCGTTGAGAACAAGAATAAATATGCAAGCAGGGGGAGGGGGAGACCCTACTGTGGAGGCCAAATAACAGCCAGATAAACTGCTGTAAAAACTGATTATATTGGTGATATTTTCTCCTGATTTCTTCTATACAAGGGAGGGTCACGGAGACAAATGTAAATTCATTATATTAGCTTGCGTTCCACATAACAGGGAAGATGAAACACAATGCATTTTCCAGTTGGAGCCACAGCTGATGCTGAAAGCCCTTTACACCATTCGATCGCTCTTAACATCAGGAATTTTACTGGTAAACCCGCTGAGATTACTGAGTAATCTGAACTAGTTTTAGTAGCTGTAGAAAGACTGCAAGGTGATGGTATGACTGGGTAGGACATACATGTTTCCTTGAAACAATGAAGCACTTCTGAGACCGCTCAACAGTGCACAGGATCTGGCATCGTGCCTCATGTGAGATACAAATCCTGTGGTATCTTATTGCCTGATTCCAATAATAAATAATGCATGTGCAGCCTAAAAAATTGGGAATGAATTTGTCAATGTTCAGCAAACTAGCTAAGGGACGTATGTAAAATATATGATGATTGCAGTATTACAACCAAAGGGAGAAAGAAATAGCGAGAAAGATTGAGATAGTGCTTCCTTTTTTCAAGTAATATTTAGGTGCAACTTTTTTTTTCCCTAATAGCCCACAAAAATCACACCAAATTTAAATAATAAAACATGCCACCCTTTTCACCAAAACTATGGAAGGTGGTTAAAAATACTCTAGTTTACAGCTTTCGTGTTTTCAGTTAGAAACCGATCATAGAAAACGTCTAAATCTTGCTTCACTGAAAACCTTCAGCACATCTAGGTATTATTCCTTAAGCACTTAAAAATACACATAGAATTTAACGGGATCTAAACATTAAGCACGTTCTTAAATGGTTTGATCAAGGACTTGCAATGTGAAGGCCTCACAAAATACATAATATGAAAGGATGTATCTAAAACCTTTAAAAAAATAAAAAGTTTGAATAAATTTAGCCTATGACTTGAATTCGTTTTTCCCAATTCAGACTCTGTTTTAACATGGTAAGTTGTCTTGCGTTCAGATGTCATTCAAGGTGAAATAAAACGTGAAAAGCAGGAAATAAAACTGGGGAAAATGTCCAGTTGAAGACATAAGACACAGTCACCTTTCGAACTCCTCTGTTTCATGACAGCAATCACTCCAGCCACCCATCCATCTATTCAAAATCCTTAGTTTTGGTTAATGGCAGAAGTTGCTTATGTGCTTGCTTTAGAAATGTAAGACTAAAACTGGAAGATGGTTTGCTTTTTAATAATGAAATGAAAATAAATAGTCACTATAGTACTGTATCATTTCATATATCATAAGGTTCACACAACATACTCAATAGAGTTGTTCGGGAAGTAAATGTATTTTTCAGGTTTGAAATGAACATGGAAAAGAGAGTGCTATGAAAAAACCTGAAAAAGTTAATTATTGTTGGGAGACAAAAAGTTTGCACAGCTTAAAAGTTCAAAATTGCCTGCTGCCAAGGTAAGCATCTTACATCAAAATCAGGACCTCTGCAAACACTTTTGTTATGTGAATTTACTCCCAGACGCCGGTACACTAGCCCTTGCCTGCAGAAATACTGTTCTAGGGTACTGGGAACAGTCTTTGTTATCAGAAGACAGTCAAAGAGGAACAAACATAACCCCGACAGGGCGCCATCAGTATGCAGTACAGCCATTCAATAAATGGAACATAAATTTCCAGAAACATCCTACTTCAAAATATTTCCATGGAATATACCAGGATGAAAAACACACTAGTACAAGTACCAAAGTCACAGTTTCAAAATTTTTTTAAAATACCCTATATTGCTTGTCTTCTTTTCAGTGTGGAATTCACTAGACCACAGATGCCTAATTTAGAATAAAAGCTAGTCATGAGTATCTTCGGAGTGGGATAAAGCATATATACAGATGTATATTTTCTATTTCAAAGTGTAATCATATAGGCATTGTCACAGACACTTAAAAACCAAGGTCAGTATACTTTATAGTGTGCTCTGCCAGATGACAATACAATAACTAATTATAATCTGTAAAACAATTATAATCTATAACAAAACAGAATTTTTGAATTATTTCCAATTTGAGCTTTGTTATCCCATAGCCCTCCCATACCAAGTAATATTGCCACGGGCAATAACAGGTGACAGGCTCTGTACTGACTTTGCAAGGCAACAGGACTTAATGGGCTTGCTCTGCCGGAACTCCTGCAGCTTGGCTTTGCTAGGTTCAGCTGTAACCGTTGTCCTTCTAATTGACCAGGTAGCTACAGATAACTTCTGTTTATCTTTGTATGGTGTGATCACGGTTTCATACAGATGACAGTAACAAGCAGTTATTCTAGGACGAGGTATTTATAACTCTAGCACAGTGACACAGCGTAGAGAAATAGAGGCCTGGTATGGAAGCTCACACCAGGAACGTCCTCGTAACAGGCAATGCAGGATGGAGAGCAGGGGAGCACAGGTACAGGATGAGAAGAGATGGGACACAGGCTGGACACTGGGGACCACACGGCTATGAACAACTCTCCAGTGGTCAGTTAAATCAGTTCAGGCCACAGCTAGAAAAAAAAGGCTCTAGGGGTAACAAAGAGAATACAGAAGTAGTACCTAACATCCACTCGGGCACCATACATACTACATTCAGATTTTTCGCTGCAAAGGACTCCAGATGCTGACGGCTCACCATAACATCCCACCACCAACACCAGAATGAAACCACCTATAGTTAGGATCAAGAAGGGCAGTGGAAAGATTACCCGTAACACTGGGGAAAAGGGTACAAACTGAGAACTATGCATATTACTATTTTTACTGAATTACTGGTGACAATTTTTCTGTCCACAATATCCTTTTTTTCCTGTAATAGTTAGATCTGGACTAGTAACAAGTCTTGGATTAGACTGTTGAGATTTCAAGTATATTTATAATGAATTATTGGCTTTATGTGAAAGTTTGTCACCTCTTAGGCCATAAGCAAGATTTTGAGCATAATTACTTAGCTGAGAACAGAGAAAGCCCTTCTGTGAACCCTTACACTATTCTGGGGACGTTCCAGACTTGCAGACTGGGGACATGCAGACTTTGGTGGATGGAAGAGTACAGTAATCAAAGGACCAGGGATGTAATTAATGTGTGTTCCTATGGTCCTCGGAAGTATGTTATTTAAACAATTGATTTATATGGATTCTAAGCAGACCTTTCTAAGGACTTACTGAAAAATCTAAGAAAAAAGTAAAGGAAGCTTTGGGACAGCCTAACCCAGAGGTACTGTGTTCTCTGCCTTTGTCCAGGGGAAGGAAGCATTTCACTTTTAGAGAAGGGAGGAAATCCCTGCCAGAGTTGAATTTATAGAAGGGCCAGTATGGCTGAGAGGGGCTGAGCCCCTCTGATCCACATCTGTGGCCAAACTTGTGTAAGACCTCTGGGGAAACTCTCTCTGCTTTTTTTTTGTCCCCTCACATGCTATCTGTATGCCGATTTGGGGCAGATTTTTTTCATAAAGAACAAAAAGCCAGGTACACTTATAAGCCAACCAAGAAAGTATACAGAAAGCAAAACAGAACACTGCAGTTAAGAGTAAAATTGTATCGTACTAACCCCAGAATAAACAGCCTCTACAAACACACACACACCTTTTCAGAAGAAATGGCAAAGCTGAGTTTTTCAGTGGAGATCAAACCCTGGAGATCTGGCTTTTTGCAAAAGTATTGAGCAAACTGAGTAAGAGCTTGCAAGATTTAAGAAAACCACCACGTTTATTTTTTTCTCTCCAAATGCCTTAAACTGTATGGGGAATGTGGGTAGGGTGGTTAGCAACAAATAGATGGGGGTGAGAATCCACAGGCAGAAAATGAAAAACTAGAAACTGAAATGATGTTAATTAAACTAGACTAGGAGAGGGGAGGGTAGAATTCCAGGAGGATTTGCAAGCCCTGCAACAAGTTAGAAGGGTTATACAATATCAAGAAGCATGTGAATGAAATAGGGCATTTATGACAAAATCAGGAATTAAAAAACAAACTGCTAATACTGGGGTTGTTGAGGAAAACCTATGCAGCAGCCTGGCCATCATGTGGGACCCCAATGTCCTGAAGGAGCAGGGTGCAGACCTGAGCCCACAACATGGGGCTGGAGAAGCTAGAGGTGGCAGAGCCAGGGGTAAAGTCCAGCCCTGCTGCTCATCGAGACCCCCTTTCCACACTGCGCTGGCTCAGTGAAGGCACTAACCCTCTCCTAGGACAATATGAGGCTCCTAGGGCTGAGGAACTGGAAATGTGTAAAACAAATTCTGTAGCACCAATTATTGCTTGTGCCTCTGTAAAAACAAGAAGGGAAAAGGACAAGGGGGGTGGTGCAAATGTCATTTCTTACCACCACAGCATTTCCTGCTGAGCTGACCCCAGAACCAGGTGCTTTAAATATGTATATATATATATATACATATATATTGAATGGCTGCTTAAATTAGGCAAGAAGAGCAGCTGTGCTGTGAGCATCAGGGAGGGCATTGCCCGGGACTGCCCGCCTGGGCTGGCCAGCAGCAGCGTGGAGATACTGCTGCTACACCTACAGCAGGTGACCAATCTGCGCAGGAGCACCAGGTTATGCGGGCTTTAACAGGAAGATCAGAAACTGACAAATGATGTCACCTGCAGGAACACGAGCCTGATGAAAATAGGAAAACAGAAATATAGAAATGTAGATGTGGAGAAATATATTTGGGGTGTAGAAGGTTATTTCCTTCTGTTCATGATACTCTAAATAACACAGGTGGACAAGCTCGACCTTATAGCCAGGCTATGCCTAAACCAGCTGTAGCAGATGGCCTGAGCCCAGGCGTGTGTCTAGCTCTAGGGTGTGCAGACATGGGAACAGCATGGGATGCATTAGAGAGCCGAAAAAGGAAGGCAGGGGAGGCCTCCAGGAGAATGAACAAAAGTAGAAAAAAGGAAGCCGTTGGGAGAAGAAATGACTTGGAGCCTCTACAAACTGCTGCTTTTGCTGCTGTAACTCCTCCGTACCTTTTTTTGGGAAAAGACAAGGAAGTGGGGTGGCAGGGTAAAAAGGAGAGGCAGAAATAACAGAACCCTGCTAGCAGCAATAAAAATGCTGCAGGAAGGAATCAAACACAGGTACACATACAGAAACCTGGGGAGGATAGGAGACACTGAGACAAAGCTCCAGTATGTGTTCTAGTGGATCACTTGATAGAGGCCATCATTAATTAGCTAGTTAGTTAATTAGTTGATTCATTAACATTAACTAGACACCATCATTAATTAATTACTAAGTGCCCCCATCTTACCAGTTATGGAGCAGGAAGGGGCAACACCTGCCTTCCCAGGGCTTGTGGTCAAGTTGCAATTGAACTGGGGGGCGGGGGGGTGCAACCAATAAAAGAAATTTACAAAGTGACAAAATAACAGAGCCTATGATGCTGCTGAATACTGACCCAGACATTAACATAATCCAGGATCCCTGGCTACCAAAATAATTAAGTGAGGATACAAGAAGAACTGTTATGCTAGAATCTTTTAGTGGACACACCATAAATGCAAAAGAAATTAACCCATCTAAAGCATACGGTGGTTCCTCAAAAGGAAATGGAACATTTTGTGTAGAGCATAAAGCCAACAGTCTACATAATGAGAAAGAACAAGGAATTCCAGCTGTACTCTTTTACAGGAAAAAGTATTAACACTGGATTTAACACATCCGTGTCTGTGGATTTAGCAAACCCACGCCTGTAGAACTGGGGAGGGTTAACAGGACAGCATGCAGAAACTATCCCAGCAGTATGTGACTGTGCAGCCTTAAAGACCCCTGAAGTGCTTAAGCTACCCAAGGATGACAAAGGGATAGAAACTTTCAACCAGTTATGGTACCAAAATAAATTACAATATGGGCATATTGGACTGAAGTGTCAATCCTGACCATCCACCACAAAAACAGTATTTACAGTCTCAGGCTGCAGAAAAAAAAGCCTAGAAACCACCATCAAAGCCTTATAGGAGCAAAGAGCAATACTACAAAGGCCAAATTTCTGTAACTCCCCAGTCTGGCCTGGCCTGAATTAAAATGGCAAAACCAGGTTATAGTTGATTTTTGAGCATTTAATGCTGTTACAAACAGCATCTGTTGCAGCAAAAATGCCAGAAAATCTGCCACAGTAGCCACTGCAAAATGGTTCTGTGTTTAACAGATTTAGCGAATGCACTCTTTGTCGTGCCACCAGCAGAGAAGTGGAGGTGTAAGTTTGCCTTTAGATTCAAAGCACAAGAGTTCTGCTTTACTTCCCCAGGGATTTCACAATGCTCCAACTATATGTCATGCTCATGTTACTTGAACATATGAAAAATTATCAGAAGCTGATCAAGCCCATCTAATTTCATGTTTGGATGATGCCTTTATCCATGGCCTCACTCAAACAGAGGTAAAAGACTTGATGAGTTTTAGTCGTAAGTATGAAAACAAGACTCAAAATAAATTAGGAAGAAGTACAAGTGGTGCAGAACCAAATACCTAGGAACAGACTTAGGACAGGATGGCCTCCCAGCCAGCAGCAAACAAAACTAACAGGAAAATTTCCAGCCCCTGCAAATGTACTTGGGTTAAGATTTCTTTTGCGACTGTTTAAGTTTTCAGGAGATTTTACACCAGTGTCATCGGAAATCTCTAAGCCCTTAAGCAAGCTGTTAAAGAAAACTCAGGAACAGGAATGGAAACCAAACCAGCACTTAGACTTGCCAAGCCTGAAAACCAGGTTAACACAGCAGTCTGCATTAGGATTTCCTGATCCAGCGCTGTGGTTTCTTTTGGAATTTGCAACCACACCAGATACAGTGGGAGCCATGCTATAATAAAAACAACAAAAGAGAATTAAGATGGATCTGCTGGTGGCATGACAAAGAGTGCATTCGCTAAATCTGTTAAACACATTTCCTTACATCATTCACTAAAATGAAGTTAATCATCAGTTATGTCGTGAGGTACTGGCCTTGATATCTGAAGGAATTCAAACATAATCAAGTAAATCGTAAGCTACAGGTGTGTACAGCTCACTCTTTTCAACTCAGAGGATGATGAAAGAACAAATATCTTCCCCATCATAGATCTTGTCGGGTTTTTTTACTCAACTGCAAAAATTCTGACCTTGACTTCACATATTCTAATAGTAACTTGACAGTTATAATAGATTTTTTGATTTTATGAATTATGTGAAACATCTGGCAAACCAAGCAATGGCTACACATCACAGTAAAGAAATACAGACTGCCCTCAGACCTATGCAGGTCATCAAAAGGCAAGAGCAGGTAGGAAAGGGTAAATGCCTCCGTGAAGATGCTTTCCTTGGTCCTGATCAGGAGCCTTGAGTCACAGGAGGATTTGCAACAACCTGTACTTGTAAGTAGTAGTCTGTAATTTGTGGAATATCAAAAGGGGGAGATTATTAACCTGTAGCCCTCTGATAACAGGTAATATTGCCAGGGGTAACCACAGGTCACCTGACTTTGTAAGGCGACAGGACTTGACAGGACTTGACAGGCTTGCTCTGTCTGAACTTTTCTTAACCTGCCTGCAGCTTTGTTTTGCTTGGTTTAGCTGTAATCACCATCCTTTTAATTGATCAAGTAGCTAAGACTAATTTGTTTTGCTTTATCTTTGTATGGAATGACCATAGTTTTATACAGATGACAGTAACAAGCAGTTAGTCCAGATTTTTTGTGGCTCTAACAAAATGATGCAGTGAAGAGAAATATAAGCCTGGTACCACAGCATAGACATTGATAATGGAGACACAGGATGTGGCAGAGGGGTGTACGGATATGGACTGAGAAGAGTTGGGACACAGGCTGGACACTGGAGACCTCAGGACGATAAATAACTCTCCAGTGGTCAGTTAAAAAAACGGAGACTGGGCTAAGGCAAAACTGTTTTTGTTTTAGGAGTAACAAAGAGAACCCAGAAATCTAACAGCATCTAACATCCACAGAAGGCACCATTTATGTTAAGTTCAGATGTAACATGGAGCTGCGACCAATGAAGAAAGCCAAGTTTAAAAACCATGTTAGAAAACACAGAAGAATGGACCCAGATGAATCTAAGGCATGGAAGAAAGAAAGACAAAGGAAAAAGGAAAAGGTAGAAGAAACTATCCACTTTAGATTCCTCCCCATGAGGTCCCCAGATGCTGATGACTTGCTGTAACAGCTCACCACCAACACTGGAATGAAACCATTGAACTTACAACCCTGAAGTGTCATGGAAGGGTGAGCATACAACCAGTAAATGGAATACAAACTAGGAAGTATAACAATACCTACTGAATCATTATCAAATATTTTTCTACATACAAGTATTTTTCTGAAATAATTAGATCTGAACTAACAACAAGTCTTAAATTAGAATGTTAAGATTTCTACTATACTAACAGTAAATTATTGGCTTAACATAGCGTGTTTTCTTTTTGTCCATAAGCAAAGATTTCAACCACTGACAGCTTTCAGTCTGACTATTTCAGAAAGCTTCTTCAAATTCTTCAACTGGTTCATGGTGCACCTGCCAAATCAAAGCTTAACATCATGAGGTTAAATCCAACATACTTCCAGTGGCACACTGCTGATATTTTATTGTAAAATAATCTGTATAGTTTCCCTGTTCTAGTGTCCTATTTTAAGGGTAAAAATAGACAAGGACTACAACAGTATATAGTTAATGATAAATATGGGATTCCTTCTCCAGTCTTACAGACCTCTTGACATAAATGGTATAAGACTTATATTAGCACTTAACAATGCAATCTATCTGTATCTTCCAGGGACTGTTATCCTTTCTTGAAATTAAGTTTTTATTTTTGTTAAATTACTTCATGTTAGGTAGGGTTCTGAACAAAATAGATGGAGAAATGTCTCTGCAAACGGGTCAGTAGGTTTTGAATAAAGTTTATATTAACTGCCCCATTCATTTCACTGATAAATATACTCAAGTGCTTAGTAACAAATACTGAAATGTCTATTAACTATGGGTTAATAAAGGGAGAGGAAGCAGAATTTATTTGCAGAAATGGTTTTCATCTTGAAGCCACAGGTATGTAGCTTCCAGGAAGGCATTCTATACCTACAGCTACATCTGAGGGCCTGCAAGCATCCTCAACTGCTACTAAAAGGAATTAGTCCAAAGAAAACAACTGCACTTCAGGGAATGTTTGTATTTATACTATTTTGAATATGTAAAGAACTTACTACGGAGGGCATCTTTTTGAAGACTGATGCTGTGAGCTAAGTCTGAAAGTGAATCACTAACTTTGCTTTTCTAATCTGAATTTTATATTTATTGCATGCACTAATATTGTTCTTTTTCTACCGCTTGAAATTAAGAAATAAATAGAGGACAAAATAAGTCATTGTTATTAGTGAATCCCCCCTACACAAAGCCCAGGATTTTCTAGACTTGGAGGCTGTTTTCATAGTGAAACTCCAACTACTTAGAAGGAATAAGAAGTAATCTTTCTAAGCCATTTTTGATAGCTGTTTTCACTTAATAAAACTTTTCCAGTGTTTGTGTATGCAGGGAAGAAAAGAAACTCTATTGCAGACTTTGAAATTATAGAAGACTTCAAAGGTTTGTCATATATCAGATACATGGCAAGGAGGGAGGTTTGAGAATTGGGGAAAGTCAAACTAGTCACACTCAGGTACATATGGGATAAAAAAAAAGACTTAGAAGACTTCAATAGAAATAGAAGAAACAAAAACTTACTGATGGTTCCCAAAAATCTTTTATAGATATGCTAAGATATTATGAGCATAATACAGTAAAAAAACTCAAATGAATGAAAACTGTGCTGTCAAAAGAAGAACAATTGTACTGACAAGTATTAAATCAATTGTGTTAGCTCACTCCTTACCCCTTCAAATT
Organism: Anseranas semipalmata; assembly: GCA_013399115.1. Classification (NCBI taxonomy): domain Eukaryota; kingdom Metazoa; phylum Chordata; class Aves; order Anseriformes; family Anseranatidae; genus Anseranas; species Anseranas semipalmata. The sequence continues at coordinate 497,743 of VXAA01000082.1, read as the reverse complement.
AACAGTCTTTTTGTTCTGCAATGATTTAATAATTCCACCATGACAAAGGAAAAAAGCAACTTATCTGTGTCTACTACTTCAGCTTTCCTTTTGTGTGTGCATGCGTGTGCATATGTGCATGAACAAGTTAATTAGGTGCTGGTAATTCATCACGTAATGATCCTTATGCTCAGGAATTTCAAGTATGGAAAAAACGTACTAAATTTCTACATGAATATTTTTCTTAAAATATATATGCCATAAATATTTTTTAAACTGGCTATTATGATTAAAAAAAATATTAAATGATGTATCTGAGAAAGAAAAAAGGATAGCCACAAATTATCATGGTGCAGGGTTTTGAATTTAATTTAATCTAGGCTAATGTGTGTGCTGCAATTATTTCAGTAAGACAGAAAAATGAGCTCCCAAAAGACAAAGCATGTTTGGCAATACAGTATATGCCAAATCAGAATATTTGAATAGAGTGGCAGGGGCTTTCCTTTCCTTAAAATGATTACATCTGTTAGTGTTTAAAAGTTCTACCGAATTCCTATCTATAAGCCAAACTGTTACATAGTTCAAAGGTATCTCTATGCTAAAGCTGTTACAATTAAACCATAAAGAAAATTGACAGCAGACATTAACAAATGGAAATGTACAATGTAACAGATAATATTATTCATCCCCAAAGACCGAATCACAAAAAATGATAAAGGATGGATAATACAGAATATGAACACACAGGCTTATTTCTTCCTGTTTGACAGCTACAACACAAAAGCTAGCAGCCATTTTAGTCATTTTTTAAAAATGAAAATTACTTTGCCTGGTGTAAAATTCCCTAATTCCCCCTTTCCTTTTTTCTTTTGCCAGACAGGCTTCCCAGCTAGTTTAATTTACAGCAAACTTACAGTCACTCTATCAGTACCCACATTTAGTATTATCTCTTAGACCAAACTGTAAATAAAGTTGGAGATAGTACAGTGACTCCGGTACTGGTGGGCTTGCTGAAATTCTGTTTTGTTTTCCAAATACAGTATTAATTGTGCACAGGGCTCATGCTGATCCTCAGGAGTGAAGGTAAGTCTAAGTGAAGTCTGAAATATTCACATATGACAATATGCAATTGGATCATGGTGATGATGTGCCATCACTGCCCCCAGTTTCGGTTTTGTTTTTGTTTGTTTTTTTAGAGGAATTTCTACGCATGGCAACCTCTGGACAACCTCCACAAAAAGGACAAAACCGTGCACTCTCTTTTCTCATTGCCTTGAAGAACACTGGAGACCACAACTGTGCCCTTCTCCTACAAATTCTTGTAAACTGCCTTGCACATTGAGAACACTCCAGAATTAATATGCTGACCTCAGTGATAACACAAAAATGTAGTTGCTTTTTCTTCACTAGCAAAGAACCCTGAAGCTTGCATTCTCTTTACATAAGCAGTTGCTTGTCTCTCACTTTCAGAACGGCTTCTGTGGTGTTTTTTCCAAAATCATTTAAAAGATCTCTGGAGAAACAGTTGCTACTTGGAAATGTTCTACTAAGCATCTGCAAAACTCGGACTGAGTCTTAAATGTATCGCTTCTGAACTCTAACATAGTTGCTGACCCAAATTTTTGAAGTATTTGTGCCATAATCCTATGCTTTGTACCATGCAAAGGAAGCAGTGGAGTAAAATAAAATTAAGATATATGTATTGGTACACGTTAAAAAAGAAATAATTATATATATTATATAAAATAATTATAAACAATATACATCTGCATATTACATAACTGGGTCCTTTCCTCAATTCTGTTTGCAGATAGGGCAAAATATTTAGACAACCAAGTTTATTTGTCCACCATTTTGGGTTATCACATCATTGTTTTGCTGCATGTGTAGTACTTTATGTTTATGAAAAGTAGTAGGTACCATGACAAATCAGAACATTGTTCTCACTAATGTCACTCTTCATGGCAAGAACTACTTTATAGTAGAAATTATTATACCCATATCTATACCTGTGTCAATACCATAGGTATTAAAATCTTTGGTATTACCACAGAGAAGTAGTGACATTATAGACAATAGACAGCAATCAGAAGTTTTACGTAATTGGTGTCTCTGAAAAGGTCATGTTAAACTTTCTAGGAGCTACATATGAAGAGGCTATTTATGACTTGCACTGGCTAATGTACACATCAGACGGACATGGTTTGTAGATACTGATCTAGTTTAATGTGGGGATCCTTATTTGTCCTCTTTGAGGAGTCCCTAGGGACAGTTACTTCTCCAATGGAAATGTTGCATGTGTTTGCACAGCACCTAGACACCTTCAGAATCATTTATTAGGCTGGAAGAACATAAGAATAAATGCAATTTAAGAAGGCTTACACAAAGGGAAGTCACAAGCATCAAACATTTTTATAAGCATGTGGAAAAAACTCCAAGTTGGTGACTATTAGGAAATAATCTAGAGTTGAACAACTCAAAATGTGCAGTGAGTAAACAAAACTTCCAGTAAAGGCTGGAGGGCTTTTAACTCTTTATGTAATCATACTCATGTTATAGTTGATAAAAACAATACATGATGTCCTTCTTGTAAAGTACTGGGCATTATTTAATCCTTATAATGCAATGAGTGGCTCTAAAACTGGGTAAACAAAGTTTTCTTGAGTAGTCTCCAGTAAAGGTTATTCAGGGGTAATGCTGCATGAGCAGTGATCATGAGACTTACTCCAAACAGAAAGAAGTCCATCTGTATTTCTGTGAGGGCTTTTGAGTATTCTGCAAGACCCTCAACTGTTATTTTTATGTACTGAATTTGGCTCTTCAAAAATACAGTAAAACAAACTTGAATGAAAACATAACAAAAGTTGTAATTTTCAAAGCCAGTGAAGTATTTGTTTCCTTATTTCCACTGACATTAACAGGTGTTGTATGGTGAACTCTTCCGTAAGGTTTAGAGATTATTTATCTGTAAGTCTCTGGTATGAATGGCATTCTACAAAATTAATGTTTTGTCCTGTGGTGTAACAAAGAGGCATCCTATGCTTCCAAGTAATCTGCCAGACCAATGCAATAGGTAAAAAACAATGATTCTAGAAAGAAGTTCAAGCATGGTAGGCCAAATGGCTAGGGGAAACAACAACAAAAAAAAGATTGCTTTAGTAGAACAGCCTTAAACCAAGCCCTAAAAAAAGTTAAAAAGGACTCCAGTGACCGTAATAAGAAGTGAATTCCAGCAAGAAGACTAAAGTAGTATGGTTTAAGGTTACAGTGGTATGAACATGGAGGTGGACTGTGTACACTGTCCTTCCTGATCACCATCATTATTTGGGTGTGCCAGGCTATCTCATCTCCAGGAGATATTAAACTATACAGGGCCCATTGTTATCCTTTCAAACAAGAATTACCCAGATTTTTAGTAAGTGCCTTCCTGAGACTACCATCTTAGTCATGACTTAGCTTTGGTTTCTAGAACATCATTAAATCAGGCATTGACACATGTTCATGTATCGTAATCCCAAATCATCCCAGGGCATCATCTGTGACCACCATGCTGTTGAGTGCAATCAAGCCTTTCACATATTAGCATGTAAATTATATTATCATCACAGAGGAAGACTGTAAGGAGGTTCACTCTGGAGCTTTGCAGATTTCCAACCCAACTATTTGTTTCAGTGCTCAGATGATATATCGCAGGGGACATGCCACTGGTAAAAGGTCCTGGCAGGGATCTTACCATCTTACTAACATCCCAAACTATCTCAAGAGTTCAGGGGTATCTGGAACACTGTGCAGAAGTTGGTCCTATAGGGAATTTACTCCTCAGTAAGACACACCATGCTGATTTTGGCTGGGACGGAGTTAATTTTCTTCATAGAATCATAGAATGGCTTGGGTTGGAAGGCACCTTAAAGATCATCTGGTTCCAACCCCCCTGCCATAGGCAGGGATGCCACCCACTAGATCAGGTTGGCCAGGGCCCCAACCAGCCTGGCCTTGAACACCTCCAGGGATGGGGCATCCACAACCTCTCAGGGCAGCCTGTTCCAGTGCCTCACCACCCTCTGAGTGAAGAATTTCCTCCTAACATCTAGTCTAAATCTATCATCTTTTAGTTTAAAACCATTCCCCCTTGTCCTATCATTATCTACCCGAGTAAAGAGTCACTCTCCATCCTCTTTATAAGACCCCTTTAAGTATTGAAAGGGCACGAGGTGTCCCTGGAGCCTTCTCTTCTCCAGGCTGAACAACGCCAGCTCTCTCAGCCTTTCTTCATAGGAGAGGTGCTCCAGCTCTCTGATCATCTTTGTGTCCCTCCTCTGGACCCGTTCTAACAGGTCCATATCTTTGCTGTGTACTTTGTATGGTGGTATGTTTTGGATTTGTGATGAAAACAGTGTTGATAACACATGAATGTTTTAGTTATTGACGAACAGTGCTTACAAAGAGTCAGGGTCTTTTCTGCTTCTCATGCTGCCTTCCCATTGAGCAGGGTGTGGGTGCACAGGAAACCGGGAGGGGACACAGCCAGGACAGCTGACCCCAACTGAACGAAGTGATGTCCCATACCATATGACACCATGCTCATGAATAAATGCTGGGGGAAAGGAGGAGGGGCAAGGGAGGGGAGTTCAGAGTGACGGTGTTTGACTTCCCAAGTAACTGTTACATGTAATGAAACCCTGCTTTCCTAGAAATGGCTGAACATCTGCCTGCCAATTGGAAGTAGTGAATGAATTCCTTATTTTGCTTTTCTTGTGTGTGCAGCTTTTCTTTTACCTAGTAAACCATCTTTATCTCATCCCACAAGTTTTCTCACTTTTACCTTTCCATTTCTCTTCCCTGTCCCGCAGGGGGGAGAGTGAGTGAGTGACTGTGAAGTGCTTAGCTGCCTACTGGGCTTAAACCACAACATGCACACAGACAGAAAAGTACTATCATAAGCCCTTTCACGCTAAAGGAACTAGGCCATCTTACCTTTCTGGGCATTCTGAGCCATTCGTGACTCCACTCATGAAGAAATGAATCTTGAAGAAATGTACCAGACCATCAGCTGAGATTATTCTGGCAGAAAAAGGTAACATTCCTGTCTCAAAATAGAAGGAGTTCCTTCTGGACAGTGTAGCTTTGATGCAGTGCCTCCTTCCCATGGCCTCTCTTTTAAAATGTGTTTTCCACTGCTTTATATTATCAGTAAATATACTGTGAATCCTAAAAAAAAAAAAAGGAGAGAGATTCTGTCATGATCATAGGACACAGGACTTTTCTGCATAACAGGCAGTCTTTCTTGCAGACCCTCTGCCTGCTGGCCATTCTATTTTTCCCTGGAAAATAGTATTTACCTGAACTTATCTGTCAGGTTCTTTCTTTAGGACAAATAGGTCTGCTATCCACTGAGTGAATGCTATTCCCTAGACAACACTGAGACCCTCCCTGCAGCACTTCTTAGAACATCATTCCCACCTCATAAAGGCAGGAACCTTTAAAAAAACATTGAACACCATGCCTCTGCAACTCAGCACAAACAAGGTCTCATCACAGGCCTATAACTCATCTGTGGTAAAATTCATGCTCACAGGCCAGCTTCCTGCCCCTCCCCAGCACACCAACCTGCTCTACTCCTTAGATCTTCTGCTGGGCAAAGCACTCTTGGATCCCTTCCCAGCCCTGAATATTTACCTTGAATGTTCTTAACATTGTCCCTTTCTTTTCTCCTCCAAAGTTTTCCCTCCTGTTCTCAGACCTAATTATGCAATCCATGAAATAAACTGCTGGGTCCCACAAACCTCCTAGTCTGTAATTCTTCATCTCTAATTTTTTTTTTTTTTGACTTATCCATAGGCATTATCTCTATAAGACATCTTATTATTTGAAGAGGGAAGACTTCATAGACTCTACTCAGGACTTTGGGTGCAGGGGAGAAGTAGAGATAAAATACCAGTTATATCACTCCAATTTGGATTGGTCAGCAAAAGGCTGGAGAGAGCTGCTAAAGACACAGTGTGAATTACTAATTGCAAAATTGGGATGGTAATCTCCAAGTCTCCACTAGTGTGAATCACTAGTTGGTCACTGTAAATAACATGATGGCTCTTACGCTCTTTCAGGCAGTAGATTTCAACCTGCACTACTCTGGCATTTTCCAGCCTGCACGTTCTCTTTCCTCATTTGCATGTGCCACTATTCAGACACTCATTCACAGGAAAGCTGTCAATCTCAGTTCAACAAAAGACTACAGTGGTAGCTACCAAGAAAATGATAAAAAAATGCTGAATTTTGCAGAAGAAGCTATTTTCAAATGCAATTCACAGTTTATATATGGTGTGCGATGCCTTGCATCTTACAAACTTTCACAGTGCTGTGCTGAGCAAAAATAGTAGAGCTTCCCTGCGAGAAAGTTTGCACAGTTCCCTTGCAATCACACCAAAGAAAAACCTTCCTTTATTTCCAATGTCAAATCTTCACAGTTCCCAGCATTCCTAACTGCTGCCCCTCTGACTCTTCACAGGAACAGTACTAAATTCAAAGAAAACAGCTATTGGAGTCAATATTTACGCAGAGACCATTAATGGAAAACTTTATGTCACGTTGTCATACTTGCTTACCTCGTATAGTCTCATGGTAATGATGGTGTATACTCACTAATTCTAAATGGCAGGAATGGGGCTGTGGTGGGGGTGCTAATGACAGCTACCTTGAGATCATACTGCATTTTGGAAACAGCCATGAGCCCTGACAAAAAAGTTAATCATTGCAATTTATTTTGTTTGTCTTAAGAGAAATTCTGATAAGATTGAAACTTGTTCGTACCGCTTACAATACCCAAAATCATATGAACCAAAAGTCCCTCTGAGCAGCAAGTATGCACAGCACGTTATGATGCTTTAAGGCACAAAAGTAAATGATGATAGGTTTTTCAAGCACCTCTTCCTTGTGATCTTTAACTTAAATACAAATGTTTCATCATCTTTTCATAACTCCTGCTTTTACCATTTCCTTAAAAGAAATAACAATGAAATAACTAAGACATATTTTACCAAGTTATTATCTATAAAACCTACAAGCTAAGCCCCAGATCTGGAAGTAATTCTGCCATATCCTTGCACTTTTAAGTGTCTCAGTAACATCAGTAGGACTCCCAGGGGGGACACTCCCACAAAGTGTATTGAAGTGTACCTGTATGTTATCTGTGTCTGAGCAAACGTTTGGTAGATTGCCTATGCTGTAAAGAGCTGCAAAAATGCTTTTCACCCTGAAAGTTTATTGGTAGGAATTTAAGTGGTTAGATAATACTTAAGGGATGGGTAAATACTGCTCAAAACCTTTTCAAATTCATTTTGGGTTTTGTAAAAAAAAATAAGAGAGCAGTTGCAGAGCATTATAAGGATCCTTCTCTGGTGTGTTTACATAAGCACTGAGCAGAGTATCAAATATGTTATTAAAACACTTTGATCTTAAATTCTGCTTAAATAAGCCTGATGTTCCATGATAGTCACATCTGTTCTGTATTCCTTCTGTAAATATCATTATTGTAGTATAGACAGAGATTATTAATTTTAAATTTCCTAACAATATTTCTTTTATATATACTTATTATATGTAGAATCACAGAACCATTTAGGTTGGAAAAGATCTCCCAGATCATCCAGTCCAACCTATAACCTAACACTACTACACTATATATATATATTACACACTATATATATATTATATGTAAGCAACAAAAAAGTATGTCCCTGAAAAAAAAATCAAATTAAACTGAGCCTTTTTTCTATACTTAAGCAGTCTCACCGTCTCCTCCTGATCTGGCACCCTATCTACCCTCTGGTACACCAGATGTTGAGCAAACTTTAGAGTAGGAGACTCTGAAAATCTAGGTATTCATATTCTCAGATCCTGTAAGGCAGGAGAAACAACATGCAATAATTGGTCACTGTAGATGTCACGCTGTTTTGGTTTGTTACTGTGTTAATTTTGTCACTGGACAGACTGGAGAGAAGTGAGTAAGACCAGTCTGCTGCGTATCACTTCACGTGTAAGACGAGTTGGGGATGTAGCAATGAAGGAGAAGGGATATTACTTAGTCTAAGCTTGCAAAGCATTTGTGCTTTTGCAAACACCCTTTATCTGAAGAATGTACAAAACAAACATTCTGCAATAGAAAAAAAAAAAAGTACAAGAAAAGACATTACTGCAAAAATAGAGGGGAATCATGAAAGATACACACTGCTGCTGAGCCAGTGGTGTTTCCTTAGTACGAGCTTCAGCAGAAGAGTAAAACTACCAATTTGGGAACCAAAGTGAAATCAGACCAGCTTGCAATGGCTGGAACACTACCTGTTTTTAATATGTCATTTAGTGCTGATCAGGTCAACTTTCAGACATTTTGAATGGTAACTCCTTTTCTGTTTTGCAATTTGCCCTTTCTGATGTGCCAGCTACTTCTGCTTTTATAGCACTGCTGTACAGCTCACAGTAAATTTAGAAACCATACTGATAAGGGATTTACAGTTTTTAACAGCCTTTAAAACTTATGATATTAAAACCTTTCTATGATTAATATTGACATAAAAGCCTTTCCAGAATGTGTTTATATAAAAAGCTTTACAAACATTTTACTGCGAAGAAAGACCATGGTGTTATTTTATTGATGAGGTTGTAAAAAAAAAAAAACCTTCCACTGACTTCATATATTAATTCTTCACATTAGTAAGCTGCAGTGTGCCCTTTGGAGTGTGACTACTGAATTTTCAGTTTACAATAAATAGATTAATTTCTCTTCTAAGACACCATTTCCCTCCTTTTCCCCCTTTCTCCCTCCTCCTCCAAATGGTTAGGGGCTGAGCATATCACAAGAAGGGAAGATAAGAAGGCAAAGATGCAGGGTGAATACTTAAGCAGTAAGCACAGTGTTGAACATACAGCAATTTAATAGCATTTTACCTTAATCAAAAGGACGCATATTGGTACTATATGGCAGTGGTGACCATTTTAAGCATGTGATAGAAGGTTGACAAGTAGACAATAAAGAAATGCGTTTTAAAAAACAAAACACTACCTGTAAACTTTTCTAGAACCAATTATCCTTTTCAACAAGGGCAAACAGCAGCGTGTTTGTGGCTCCCCCAGCAGTGCTACTGGCAACCCAAATGCCAAAGTGCAACGATTAGATGTCTGGGTCATATGCAAAAACTCATTAATGTTCTCACAAAGTAAACATCTTCTGGCTGTTGCTTACCTCCGCTTCATCATCAATCATCAATCCAGCTGTTTTCACAGTTCCCTGCATCATAATTTCTGGCATGAAATGAAGTTTTTTTGCTGGGTTCTCCAAAATCTAGGCTAAAAATCTAGGGTAACTCTCCACAGTGACTACACATGGGTAGAGCATTTCAAGACAGCCATACGGATCTGTGATATACTCAGAGGCCATCTTCAAGTTCTCAAACTTTACGGAGAACCACGTAGTACTCCATGTGAGCTCAACAAGCAAGACCAACAGGTGTGGTACTAACACAGAACTCCAGAGTCAAGCCTTTCATCTTTTCCTGTTTACAGCCTCCTAAGCATTTCTCAAAACAGCTTTAAAAAAATTACAGGAATGAATTGATGTATAACTAAATGTGCTTCTTAATCACTTTTCCTGAATCTTTACAAATGGTCCAGGTCAAATAAAAAAAAATATTTCTCTAGAATTTTCAATTTCAACAATGCACAATTAGATTAGGCACCAATAATTATTTAGGATAGCATCCAGTATTTACATGATCACCAGAGGACTAAAGATTGTATAGGAAGTGCTTTATTTGTTCAAAGTGAAATGCAGTTGTCGTGGTTTTGGCTGCGACAGAATTAATTTTCTTTGTAGAGGCTCACACAATGCTCTGTTTTGGATTTTTGATGAAAATAGTGGTGATAACACACTGATGGTTTTGGTTGTTGCAGAGCCTACAGAGCCTGCAGAGCGCTTGACCCACTGGTATTATGCTAGCACAAAAAATAGATTTACTAGGGTTTTCTATTCAGTCACAATTACAGGAAGTTTAATTAATTTATTTTTTTAGTGAAACATTCTATCAGAAAATGCTGTTTCATTGAAAATGACATATTTCATAGGAATATATTAATTCTGACAAAGCTCTGAACAGATAATCTAAAGATTCAGAATAAGGGAAAAAATAATTCATACTATGCAGGCAAACATGAATTATAAATCTATTTGCATTAAACTTTTTACTCTACATTTAACATTATCAACTTTATTTCAGTTAAAAATCCAGTAACTCTAGCGTTCTCAACACCATTCCATCATTATAATATTTTGTAGTGTATCCAATATACAAAATAAAATTTTTACAATCCCTTTCATGCAGCAGTAAATAATGTGCCGAGGGAGCTTTTCTTCTAAGAGACACCTGGCCAGGGCATGCTGTGTCATGTCACGACAGAGCATCCCCTGTGTTTGCAGGGGAGATGTAGTAAGATAGTGTTGAAACTATCAGTGCTGGAACTGGTAGTCCAAGACAGATGTCAAACAATATGACAATGCAAAATAAAGAGAACATGGGTAAGCGGGAAGCTAAAGCATGAAGTCCTTAATGAGAGGTAGAATAGGAATTCTCCTCCTCTTCAGGACATAAATAGAAGGGTGGTAAGTTATCTGGGAGAATGAGAGGCATGTTTGCAGTCAAGAGCGTACTGAAGCTCTAAGGCTGGATATGATCCTATCGAATTTATCCAAGCCTATTTTATAGTATTTCAGCATTTCCAACTGGAACTGTAAATTAGGAATGAAATAAACACTTTCAGAGCCTAAAAAGACATTAACATAAAGTTGGATTCTAAACATGAATACAATTTTAAAGGTCTATCCTTGCATTCTTTGTGAACTGATTCACCCAAAAATCTTATGAAATGAAATGAAAGCAAAATGGCTCCTTATAAATGCTGTTTAAAGACAGTGCTTATACCCAAAAAGGAAAGATAATCAAAATGCATATTCTGTCTCTTTTCTCTCTGCTCTGTGTGCCAAATACTGCAGGTGCCACCAGAAAAACCTGGTGAAAAGAAGCATGCAATGCAATACCTTGCACAACAGGGTCCACTGCAGATGGCGATAACAGTTTTCCCTTGAAGTTAATGTTTTGCAGATACCTTTGAGTACAAAAAGAATCAATTCAGTATAAATTCAAAGTGAAGAGAATTCCATATGAAGAAGATTCAATATGAATGTTAGATAAATTGCATTGAGTTCCTGTTTAGAGGGAAAAAAATGAAACTACTTCCTTCTAAACTGGCTAAAACAAGTCTTTGGACAGATTTACAGAATCCATGTCTGCACTGAACCTGAAAGAATCAAAAGCAATGACAAGAAAATGAAAAAAGGAAAGGAAAGGAAAGGAAAGGAAAGGAAAGGAAAGGAAAGGAAAGGAAAGGAAAGGAAAGGAAAGGAAAGGAAAGGAAAGGAAAGGAAAGGAAAGGAAAGGAAAGGAAAGGAAAGGAAAGGAAAGGAAAGGAAAGGAAAGGAAAGGAAAGGAAAGGAAAGGAAAGGAAAGGAAAGGAAAGGAAAGGAAAGGAAAGGAAAGGAAAGGAAAGGAAAGGAAAGGAAAGGAAAGGAAAGGAAAGGAAAGGAAAGGAAAGGAAAGGAAAGGAAAGGAAAGGAAAGGAAAGGAAAGGAAAGGAAAGGAAAGGAAAGGAAAGGAAAGGAAAGGAAAGGAAAGGAAAGGAAAGGAAAGGAAAGGAAAGGAAAGGAAAGGAAAGGAAAGGAAAGGAAAGGAAAGGAAAGGAAAGGAAAGGAAAGGAAAGGAAAGGAAAGGAAAGGAAAGGAAAGGAAAGGAAAGGAAAGGAAAGGAAAGGAAAGGAAAGGAAAGGAAAGGAAAGGAAAGGAAAGGAAAGGAAAGGAAAGGAAAGGAAAGGAAAGGAAAGGAAAGGAAAGGAAAGGAAAGGAAAGGAAAGGAAAGGAAAGGAAAGGAAAGGAAAGGAAAGGAAAGGAAAGGAAAGGAAAGGAAAGGAAAGGAAAGGAAAGGAAAGGAAAGGAAAGGAAAGGAAAGGAAAGGGAATGAGACAGACATACATCAAACTCTTCATTCAGGAAATTGTAGGACCAGACATGTTGGCTGTGTTTCAATTTCAGTTTTTGCTCAAAAATATTTTTATTCTTTCTTTATATAATTAAATATTTTTTAAGTGGGGTGCTAGAGACATCTCGACTCTGTGATAAAGTAGATCGATTCCCCTGCCAATGGAAAGGTAAGATGGGATAAAGTGGAATGAAACCCAAATACAGACACTGAGGCTTAGTCCCGAATTAAAGCCCAAACCAATATGTGTCTGAGGTACATTAATTTCATTAGTTTCTCCCTTTATCTCTCCCAAATTTCTGCTTAGCGTTTCTCTTTCTGGTTTTATATTAAGAAAAACAGTATAGGCAGTGGCTACTTCTAGTAGCTTGAAACAGAGACATTCTGAGCTAGAAGCTTATGAAAAAAATACCGCATTTCTGAACTTCATCTTAATGTGTAAACCAAATAGATTCTAGTGAAGTAAATTCTTACTTTGTCCAGCTTTGCTGGTTTATATAAAGCATTGCAACCTGTATCCGAGTACTTCACTCATTTCCGTAATGCAAATGGCTGGTTGGTATTCCCATTTCCTGAAACTTTGATACCAGGACTCCAAAGGAGTAGGTCAACATCCATACATCCCTACTCCACAGAGTCATTTCCTGTCTTTCTTATCAATATTGGCTAATGGCACAGAAATTGCACGGAAGAGCAGAGACTGCTAGAGAATGAAACTGAGTGAATATGCAGTTCTGCTTGTAACAGCTACATTTTGGTGCTCCTAAAAGAAAAGAAAAGAAAAACCCTAAAAAAGAGAGAAAAAAGTTTATTTAGTTATTAACCAGCACACAATGCATGAAACATGGTACTGACAGCCATGAATAATGAGACAAACTAAAAGAAAAAATAATTAACAGTCAAACTATGCAGCATCTAGAAATTCTGACTAGAGAACAGAACTCAAATTAGAGTATAAGCCAGATTTCAAGCAGAAAAAAGAAAGAAGAAGGAAACATTGTAAATGAGACCAAGAAATGAGTCTGCATACAAAGTTAAGCATGGAAGTTAAAGATAAGCTAATAAAAGTAATGTCTTTTCTATTTCACTGAAGAAGCAAGGAGAATTGAGTGAGACTGATGCCAGAAATAAGCCTGAAAAACATACTTACAGCTGGTAAAGGTGTTTAATGAGTGCTATAACCCTCAAGAGAATGAGATGCACAGTTTTTCATTTGAAACTAAGAAGGAAAAGATGAAATAGACCAGTTAAAGCTGACCTTCATATAGAACGTCTGGGATGGTACAGCTATCTTAATTAGAGACAGAATCATAATATGAGCAAACAGGAGTGACAGCTCAGACAAAGAGATCTAACAGAGATGTTAGACACAACAAGCAAACTCCTCCAAAAAAAAAAAAACAAGTGTAACTGCATTATCCAAGATCAAAATAATAGACAAAGTTACTTTTAAGTGAAAGACATAGCAGTAAAGACACCACAGCACAAAGCTCAATGTACTCTTGAAAAATGACGTGAGAATCTGGGCAACTGCTCAGGCCTGTATGACCTCTATTCTATTCAGCTTTGTTGCTGGCAAGTTTAAAGGTAGTTCAAATATATCTGCACTACATTACTGCATAAGTACTTGTAGCTACTAGTATAAAGTTAAGGTCAAACATAAAGAATAGGGGAGGCAGGATGGATAGCCCAGTCAGAAACTTAGAAAAAAATACAAAACATAAAAGGAAGAATGCCCAGCAATTGAGCAAGACAGCAAAAGATACTGAAGATGGAAAAATAGCAACATATACAGTAAACAGAGACTACAGACCTGCAGCAGAGGAGAGCATCTGCAATGGGACTACAGCAGATACAGAGATCTGCAAATGCACACTGCAATAAGAAACCTGCCAACCGTCCAGCTGCCATATTTACAGTCCTGTTTTGGATCAATGACCCATTTCTCTTCAGCTGCATTACAGAGCCAGCAGCAATGTAATCCCAGCAATACAAAGCCGTAACAGCCTGGAAGATTTTGACCAAAGGTTAGGGATGTACAATAAAATCTTTCTGAGGTGTGTGGACAAATTCAGGCTGTCAGTAAAAAGCTCACAGAACAAGACATGTTACTGCATTGAGTTTGTAACAATTGGCACACAGAGGTGCTGCAAGAGGGAGAGTATCACTGGTAATTTCTGTTCAGCTTTCTAACAGGATACAGAGAGAATATATTCTCTCAGTAAATTCACACGGAGGGCAAGCTGCATCATGCGCATCCACAAAAATGCAAAGATAAAGCCAGTGAAGAAAAGCGAGCAAGCCTGTAAGGAAGAAGCAAGCTACATCCCTTGGGACTAGCACAGAACTCATCAGCAGACTCATAACAACAAGACGACCTTTAAATAAACTGAAGATCTACCCTGAAACGTACTTCCTGATTTATCCATGACAAAAACATTCACAGTGCTTGTGATGCTACATGTGTTCTGACATTCTACATGTGATGTGCCAATTTTTGTCATGTTTTTGTAGTAGGTGTCACAGGACATGAATCCACTTCCCAAGTTACTCTAAGAAAGCACAAAGATCTCAGCCAGTCAAGATTATAGCTGATGATCTTATCCTGTAACAGAAAGAAATACCAGAGAAGAGGCAATCCAGGACTATGGACAACCATAGATATCAACACTACAATCACACTTAAATGGCTGCCAACATTTGAACACTATCCTAGACATAGGCTGAAACTAATGTAAGAACATAAAAGCAAGAATACTGAGACAACCAAAGGGCCATCTAGACCCTTTTTTTTTCTTTTATTTTATTTTAATCTGTAAAGACAATGTTTGGAAGAGCTGTGTGATGCCTCATTGTGGAAAGAAAGGAGCCACAGTCCAGGGAAAGGGAAAGTTTCAGTCAGCCCACATTGCGATGAAGTTTCCTGCAGCCACATGGTCCGCGAAGGTCATTAGACTGGATGAGCTGGAGTTGGAGCCCAGTCTATCTGGCTGCAGTGATGGACCTGATGACTGAAATCCTTGAGCTGGCCGGCAATCATGTCCACTGTCCACAGCAAACAACAAGATTGGGGTAACCTGCAGCACTTGTAGTTGGCTGCCTGTAATGATGAGGAGCTGAACATGCTATTCACACACGTCACTACTGCGTAGCCTGGGGCTCTGCCTAACATGCAGGCTGGATGCCTTGAAAAGAGACTAAGGAAAGGCTTAGTTGTTGGTATATAAAGGAATTACTACTGTTTTCAAATTTTTTTTTTTTTTTTTGGCCTGCAACAATTTATAGGCAAGTTTTCCTACAAAGGCGGTGCCTCTGTATTTGATAGCCCTCATTGGGAGTCAGTGGGTTATTTGATCACTTTTGAAACAAGGTACTCATTTATTATTTTCACAGCTTCAATATACACTTTGGAAAGAGCCCAAAAGGGGCACTGGTTGACTTCAGAACCAGTAAAGAAATGCTAAACAGAAAGGTCTGAAAAGAGTCCATCAGTCCATGCACGGAGAGCAATAGCCAACTGTGGTCGGGCACTGGAACAGGCTCCCCAGGGCAGTGGTCACAGCACCGAGCCTGCCGGAGTTCAGGAAGCGTTTGGCCAACACTCTCGGACATAGGGTCTGATTTTTGGGCGGTCCTGTGTGGAGCCAGGAGTTGGACTCAATGAACCTTGCGGGTCCCTTCCAACTCGGGACATTTTACGATTCCATGATTTTTCCAGATTGTGTGTTAGAATCCTTTGAACCTTTAAACAGCTAATACAGCAAGGTACGATGTAAGAATACTTTTATATAGTAAAAAAATCTTTTAAAGAGGCTGTCTTACTGAAGTACTGTGTGCTAATAAAGCAGCCAGAGTTACAGTGCACCTTCTTAAAGTATTAAAATTTGGATACCTTTGCATTTGTGAAACTTCCCCTAGCTTCCTTGAATACTTCCACAAAACTGTTTTAAGTACTTGCTCAAAGTCATACAGCAAGTCTGCATAACAGCAGGGAACTAAATTATGGTTTCTTAGATCCCAGTTAGTCTTTTAACCACCAGCTCTTACTCTAAACAGGAACAATTACAAGCAGAAATAATTGGGTTAAAACCATCATTGCAAAATTTTCAGAGAATCTAATATCCATAACACAAATCTGCTCAGTCTAAATGCTGCCTTTTCCTTAAGTGATATTTTTAAATCTCCTCTGTGGTACAGATATTATGGAGATAGTTCCACAGACTTTAAAGTAAGGTTTACTAGGCATGGGCTGAAGGGAAGACCAAGGCATTTATAACAACATCTTTTCCTCTGATGAGAATGGCAGCAAAACTTTTGTCACTCCCACAGTATTGTAACTGAGATAAAGCATCTTCAGGGTTTACACTGACAAAAATACATTATAACTGTGGCTGTTGCAGATGGTTTGATAAATCCTAGAAAACTAAAAACGACAGAAATATTGGTTCTCTATTAACTAATAAGTACACATCTAGAAACTTAATTGAATCTAAAAATGATGAATGTGCATAACATTTATCAACTATAGTATGTGACCTTTACTGAGTAACTACCTATATAATAAAATGGTTGCTGAACTGGATCATGGAATGAGGTGGTTTGTAATAAAGATCACATTATTACAACATTGTACTTCAGGGGCTGGAAGCAGATAGGTCAAAACTGTGGTGTTATTTAACTCACATTGTCTCTTTAATCAATTTATTCCTTAATAACCATAATGATTATGGCTAGATCAAACTAATACTGAATGCTTTTCCTTGTTTAGAGCGAACTGTCTCAATGAAGATCAAGCAGCAGAACAGACGCATACAACAATAACAGTATTCTCAGGAACCATAGGGTATATCCCCCCGGCCCCCCTGACTTGATACTCTGCAAGTTGCAAGGCGTGGAATCAAAGTAAAAACTCTCTGCCCCGACTGCTCAAAGTGACAACCCTTATCAACCGATGCGATTCTGTCACAGGGGTTACGCTGCACCGCAGAGAGCACATCTTTTCATTCTGAGTGACAGAATCAAAAAAGTCATTGGGCTATTTCCATTGCTGATTTCTGAGCTGCAGAGAGCCAAAAATCCTAGTGCTTGCTACCCATGAGCATGTTGACAGCAAAGCACTAGGCAGCGCATTTCAAAAAGCTCTTCTAACATGAATAAATACATAATATAAGCAAACAAAACCTCCAGACATCAATGACCTAAGCTGTGCCACCTTCTTTAAATTCATCCACTACTAGAGATGACTACATTTGAGGACGATTTGAACCCAAATTACAACTTTTTATTGTTTGTTTTTCAAAGAAAGAAATGAAGAGTGCATTAAGGGCCTAATCCCACCCTCTCTCATATCTAAATACAATGCCTTCTAACTACGAGCCGGTATTCAGAAGTGTTGTTCACAAATTGAGCCGAATGAGTGGAGGCAGCTGGAAAACACCCTACAGTTGGAAAAAAAAAAACACATGTTCAAATTATAAATTTTCATGTTCCCAGGTTTTATGGAAAGAGAGCAATGCATCAACAGCTTGAAAGGAAATGAAAACTTGTATTGTTTGGGAGAGGGGCCTAGTAAAATTGTTCAGAGATCCACCACTGCTGTCTACTAAGCCCAGTTACACAAATAAAAAAATAGAAGATAAGGCTAATATTGTTGTGTAGAATAGCAAACAAAGATGGGTAGCACACAAGTTAGAATTTAATGACTTGTTCAGAAACTAGCCTTCAGGTAATGCCACAGAAGTGATGTTAAACAGCAGTGAATGAGTGACACAAGAATGTAGCTGGCAACGTCATAAACTTTCTCATTAAGGTAAAACTACTCTGGATAGGACCTCTCTCTGTGTCTAAACTCCTTATTTCAGAGGTCATTTGTCAAAGGAAAAATATAACTGCTTATACTGGACATACTCTTCTTTTTCAATGTATGCATTGAAAGGATACCCAGTACTACTTTTGTGGAGTTGATTTAAAACGGGCTACCTGATCATGTTTTAACTTTTATAGTTTTTTTCAGAGAGTGACTTAGTTCAGTTTTTCCAATGGGTGGAGTTTCTGTTTGTTGGGTTTCTTATAAAACTATTCAATTCTTCCAAATTGCTTGACTGTCTTTATATATATTCGTTTACATATATTCATTCATATTGCAAATTTATTAGTTTTAGTATTAAAAGTCATATAATATGTGAACATGTACTCAAGAAGCATAGTTATTATCTGAGCTGTGTCAAAATGCATATTTTTGCAGCTACAAATCTAAAACTACAAATGGTTGGTTGGAGTTAATTTATGAAGTGAGTGATATGTTCATAAAAGTAATTAATACTAACTGTACTTACAGTACTTAAATCCTTTTTATCCACAAAAATGACTGTTCTTATTTCTGGGTTTTATACAGCAATCTTCCTGTCCCTTAGACTTTTAGTGCCTCTGGAATCTCAGTAGTGGCAATTTTCAATGCTCTTTTTTACTCAGCAGTCAGCTGTTACAATTCAGTGGTTAGTGATTTTTACCCTGCTTGAAAAACCTTTGCTGTAACACACTGCTGGTCAGCCAACAGGCAGATCAAAAGTGCTACCCACTGAATGCATGGTTGCCAACAAAGAAGGAATTATTCGCAGGAAACCAATCCATTTTTAAATTGTAATTACCCAGAAAATACCTAGATGCCCTGAAATGTCACGGCATTCTTCTGTCAAGGATTACTGTTTCAATTGCATTCTTCCCAATTAATAAATCTATGCTTACCACATTGCCTTGGAAATCACCTTTACTGTAAATCTTTAAAATTCTTTTCAGGGTTTGTTACTCGTTAAGATTGGGTTTATTTGAGAGGTTAACTTAGGTTTGCATTAGTGACCCAGAGCAGAAAAAGACAGTTCCCTACCATCTCTAGTGATCCAACACCACTGGGCTTGTAGCTTTCTTCCTCTTTCCCCTCCCCTACCTGAAAGCAAAACCTAACCTAGCCTGGTCTGATCCTCTAAAAACTGCTACCAGAAAGTCCTGTTTGGACTTGGACTTTCATAGCTGACCGCTTAAACATGATCTCTGGCTAATAACTATAGAAGTAATCAAAGGAGAAAAAGAAAGGTAGAAACAAAAAGAAAACCAATAAAGAAAATACAAAATCCTGCCACTTTGAATACCATGTTTTCCAGTACCATTCTTTGCCCTTATCCAAAAAGCTGAATACCAAAAACCTGCATGAAGATAGAAATGTCCATTTTACCGAGTGCTGTGCATTGTGTTGGTACAGCCCCTACACAGCTTTACGTAACCTGATAATGGACTGAACAGCTCAGCCCTGTGACTCGTGGTGCAGATTTCTTCAAAGCCAGTTAACAACGTCCTACACCCAGCCCATCATTTCTGCACCTCAGCTGCATCCTCCTCTGGGCCAGTACAGCCATTATTGAGGCCACACTGTAAAAATAAAAATTGAACTTGTAACAATTAAAATAACCCTCCTTCAGGGTTATATTTAAGATGAACCATTTCAGTAACATGGTGAGCAACAAACCCTGTAAACAGTAATATTAACGTAACTGTCGTGACAGTGACAAGCGGCCAGAGGAGCAGGAGCTTCTTAAGCTGGCTTTGCCTTCAAAGCCAGGAACGATATAAATGCCCACCTCCTGGTCCAGCCTTGAAGGCTGGCAGCAGAAGATAGAAGCTACAGGGAAGAGAGGGCCCATTTTTAGGGAAACTTCATTGACTGGGCAGACAGGGAGTGCAAAAATGGAAGTCACGTATACCTCGAGGTCTGTAGCTATTCTTTTTATTATTGAATATATAGCCCATATTTTGACACTGAATCTAAGCAGAAATGAATTCGAAGTAATGGTTCCACATCTGATTGCATTCAGACTATTAGGAATGTTTGAAAGGCAAATCTGAAATGCAAATCTTTTGACTTAACTGATTTCTATGCTCTGCAATAAGCAATGATAAACATTGTCTCAAGCTATATTTACTTTCCTTAAAATGTATGAAATGTTAGTGTAAAACAAAATTCAAGTAGAGGTGGCACTGGAAAACTGAATGTCAGCAAAAATGTAATTAATCTTAAATAGATATTGATTTTTTTCTGTAATGATCTTTGTTATTTGTTGTATTCAATGTTACAGTGTACAAATACATTTTCAAAAGTTTTTTATTGGACACAATGCATTTGATTTGCCTCTGCTTGACCGTTTCATCACTTAGTAATTATTGCAGGAATCTGAACAAATATTGTAAATCATCAGTTAATGAAAAATGGCTTTGTATGTTTCACTCAAAAATTTCACTGGATTATCCCTATCTAAAAAATGATGAGCAATTTTGAAAGTAAAGAGACAAGAAAATATATTTCGTCAACAGACAGGACTATGTACTAAACAAGAATAATTCATTCCTCTGATTATCTAAAACCATAACATTTGCAATGGCTATATAATGGGACCACTATCAGCCAGGATTCAGAGAACAGTAAATATAGTGTGAAAGTATCCAGTAAAGTTATTTTGTCTTTCCCTTCTTATTTTTGGCCAGAGACATAGCACAATTAAACATTCAACTGCAGAGACTGGAAGATTTTCTATTTGTTTAGAACCAAAGACTTCATTGTGCTTTTCAACCTTCTGGAACACAGAATTGGCTTAGGTATAATTTTCCATATTAAAATCTGTATAGAGCGATGAGAAGATAAGTAAACATGTATAAACTCATTTCCAAAAAGGCACAGGTAATTTCATTCAATGCACTTTCTCCGGGGAGCTTATTTGATGAAACATAGATCAATTATTTTGCTGATGCTTGGTTTTGCTTTAGTTCACAAGTATCCTATTCAGGTCAGGCAATTAAGCAAGCTACAGGGAGTGGATCCATGCTTTAGGCATTTGTGGACTCTGTTAGCAGTTTGGTTTCCAAATGTTCAAAATGCAGGATCCAGTCCCCTGTGCTTCTTCTTTTCTCAACAGTGTCTCCCCACCTATGGAGAAAACAAACCTTAAAGATTAAGATGTCGGAGGAATGTCTGTATTTAAGCCTCCAATTCCAAACCCAGAACCAGAAGCGTGCAGCAGCACAGAAAACTGCAACAGCCACATGACTTTAATACAGGAAATGGTATTTATGGTTCATATGGGAAATCTTACACTGGTAAATCTCAGCAGTAGCAGCATATGTTTGGGCTCTATCAGGCCATCCATGAACAGAAAACTTCTTCCTTCCCTCATTACCTGATTTTGCACATATAGGAAGCAAATGAGTACGCTCGAGGTCAGAGCACTCTTCCCTCCTTCCTTTCTCCATCGGATACAACAGCTCCTACAATGGCAGGCCCATGCACGTGGGCAAGAGATTTCTCTCCTCCCTCCCTTCTGAAATTCAATTCTGCGGTAGAAACAGCAGCTCTGGGCTTTCAGCCAGGCATGCAAACGCAGATGCAGCTTCAATAGCCATTCCCTCCTTCACCCAACAAAAAGTATCTGCAGCTTACCATGATTTTCTCTGTGACTTTGAGCACATGCAAGATAAACTCACTGCAGCTCACAAAAGATAGTAAAAACGGTGATTTTTTTTTCTTTTTGTCTTCAAAAGCCAAAAAGCAAAGCAAGCCCTGAATTTTGGCAGAATTCAAACCTGAAGAATTTTACTTCAAAAGATGAAAGCTTTAGAGGCTGCAAGAAAGCGGTCAGAAAACCTACCTACAGGATTGCATAATCCAGTTTCTTTCAGAGCAGACGTGGAAGATACAAACAGATTTTGCCCTTAACAGAAATTCTTGGTGAAAAATGTAGATTCATCCTAGTAAATTAGATTAATAGGATGCTTTTTTTACATTTATTCCATGTATTAGAGCTGTGTGTGGTGGGAAGGAGCATAACAAACCATATGTACAAGCTCACCTTAACACTGCAAACGTGCATGATCTACCCCACGGTAGTTAATACTCTCTATCCACATTTAAAAAATAACTGAAGTGGAAAAATCCAGTTAAAAGATGCATTTTGAAAATTCTTGTGCATTGCCAGCACCGCATACCACCCACCCCCCACCGTGCAGCCTCTTTTGGCGAGTTGTTTTGCTGCCTCTGAGCAAAACTTTCTCCCTCTGCTCCATTGACATTAGGGTGGAAATTGTATCTGCCCTAAGTGGCTTTAATGTACATCACGGGCCTCTCTCTGTCTCTCCTTGTTACACTGCTATGTCGGTGGTCTTAGTTAAGCACACTGCTATCATTTCAAGGGCAGTGGCAGGGGTAAGCAAGCACCTGGGTCCCTTACAAGGATTTTAAATGCATTAAATTAACTGGCTTTTCCATTTCAGCAAAAGAGTTTGGGAACAACTTGAAAGTTTCTGTATCGGATGAGTCACCCTCTTTTGTTATCACAGAATGGCAAACATCTGATAAATGACAACCTGCCTGGAAATGAGGATACAGCTAAAAAAACCACTCCCCTCACCCCGGAGAAGCAGCGGGACTGCAAAATAGATTTTATTTCTTGGCTATATTGGTGACTGAAAAATGGCAAAGGCTAAGGAGACATTCATCTGGTCTATTTTATATAGAAAAGAAAGTGATGGGGAACTCTGGTGCTGTAATGGCAATTTGTTCACTTTATCTGATTACTCTTGCAGTATAATAAAATAGTATGAGAAATTATTGCATTGTTATGATATAAAGAGTATTTTTAGGCAATTATAATAAACAAGAAGCACAAAACACATTTATTACGCTTTACTGCTGTAGCTTCTTTTATAGTTAAAAATAAAAATCATGAGACATTCAGAAAGATGACTTATGCAGGAGGCATTATGACTCATAGGCCTTACAAGACAGATGGGACTCTTTAGTAGGGTTGGGCAAACCAAATAACAAGTATACTGAATAGCATACTTATCAGGTGTGTCGATGACAGGGATAGGGCTTTATTCTCTTTATGCCTTCAGTAATTTCACAGCAGTGCAAATGCATTCAGTACAGTGGGGCAACTCTACAGGTACATGTTAAGAAAGATTTATCTCACTGCTACATATAAAGGGCTTATACATAAAAAAATTTACTAATCCCACTACTTCTTACATTTTGCATAAACACCCATAAATAACTTCAACCACTTCAGCCCTTTTCTCCATCTCTTTATATGAGATTGTTTATTATTCTAGAACAAAAACACACAAATACTTAAGCACACAGGTTTTTATTCCAATTGATAGCATTATTGATTCTAATTGGGTTGTTCACATGATCAAGTAAGCAAATAAATCCACAGTAAGTCAGTCGCTCTTATTTCTGTTCTGTGGTTCATCCCACCATGAACACAAAATTCTCTGAATAGCCTACCATGTCAGTAGCACTCTGGATAGCAACCTTACACATCTGAATATCACTGTTTCTACAGAAATTTACTTCTACTAAAAGGATAACATTTTCAAAAATGCTTAACAAATACCTTTTCCCATTGCCAGAACCTATGTAAGCAGTTAAGCATTTTTATCTAGAAACATCAATTTTCAGGGACATGTCACATTAGAAAGCAGAACTTAGGTATTTTGAAAGTGTACCCTAAATTCTCATTTCTGTAGTATGGAATTAATCAGTATGAAAGAATGGCATGAAAATCCACCCAATACAAATACTATTTTTTAAAAATATTTTTCCTATTTTTCCTTCTTGAATCTGAAGTATTTTCTCTACCTGTTCTTCTCCTGGTACAATTTTGGAAATCTTAGATACTGATTACTATGATACTTAGCTAAGACTACTATGTTCTACCATTCTCTATAAAAACAATGTTCAGAACTTGAATAGAAATAGAACACAAGATGAAGAGAAAATAGCTGTGATGACTCTGTAGGCATCAGAATTCCTAGGGGAGAAGAAACAGAAACCCAAACATAATAAATTTAGGAACAAATCTTCAGGAAAAAATCACTAGTTTCACCTGAAGCCGATAGGAATTTGATTATAAAACGATATGTAATATTTTTTCTATTCTCAGAAATAGATTGGTAGACAGAAACAATAACACCCAAAGCTAAGAAGCAGAGGAAGCTTTCCACTGATTGCTGTTGATGTCATTCTCTTTACAGTCTATACTACACAACAAAGTTTCACAGAGATGTACTTGGAAAATGGTAAATATCACATCTTCCTCTTTTAGCACAGTTAGCAGAATGGTTAGATACGAAGAAACCTCATCTGACCTTGACGCTGTGTGAACCAAAGTGTGCACTTGTCTGTGCTACTTATGAGCACAGAGCAAAGCGGAATGGTCCAACAGATGTTGTAGCACTGGGTAAAAGAACAGCCTCTCCCTCTCCAGCACAAGGAATAACAAAGTCAGAATCATGCTTCCCAGAATTTCTTTTTCTTGCTTGTCTCACAACTATGAGATTGTTTGCTCAGAGGGGCATCAGATCCTCTTCAGGTCTTTTGCTCAACCTCAGGATAACAATATGCTATGCCACTAGTTTTGCTCAAGTTGGAGAATGATCCTTGAAGTTTTGGAAGATTTTGATCTCCAAATCTACATACGGACCTGGAACTTATGCAGGTAGATTTTCAGGAGCCCCTTTTTTTGGGGGGGGGGTGAGGGGGTGGGATGTTTTTCTTTAATAAGTATTTGAAAAAGCATTTTTCTTGTCAATGAACATCGATATACTCATCAAACCCATTTTCTAGTGCAGTTGTTGGGAATTCACTGGAGTTGTATTAGGAAAGGTTTGAGCTAACACCACACAAGATTCCAGATCTACCCTTCTCTCACTAAAACGCTGAACAGCCTCACACTTACAGAACATCTCCTAGCTTTCTCTTACGAAAGACAGCATAAGTGTGAAAATTATTCAGATGTTTCCATAGAAAATTAAGATTTCATGCCATGGAAAGCATGACAATGATAGTTGCACTAATCTAGAAGGGATTCCTGTATTTGAGAACTCAGTGGGAGTGTTTTGCTATTTCTCTTATCACAGATTTCTTCTAAAAACCTAAAACGGTCACTATCTCTGCATGTCACAAATTCTTGTTTGCCAAAACCAGTATAGCATTTACATCCCTTTGACCTTTTTATCTCTTTAGACTTTCATCTCTCCAAGAGAAAAGACGAACTGTCCATCTGTCCAATGGACACCAAAGAAAGGAGTATGGCACTCCTCAACAGCTAAGCCACAGAAGAATCAATCTTAACTCAGTCTCTGCAAAGAGCAGACAGGCAAAATAAGCTTTCCTTCAATTCCTTTTCAAGGTCCTCTCTTCAGAAATCTTAAACATTGCAGACCTCATGCGTTATGTGAGCACTCAAGGTACTGTGGTAACCCAAACAGTAAATATAGGAATAAAAGAACGTTACCGTGTACATTACATTAAAAGATGATGTAACAACAGCATTAAGAGGCTGAAGTAATGCTCACCAAAATTAACAAAAATTAATTTCCATCACTTTTTGACTATATTACATTGTAATATATTTCCAGATTTTGTTCTTTTTTCCTGTGGTATTTTCTACTTCATTGAATTGGTTTCCTTCAAAAAAATGTCATGAAAAGTGGCTGTTTATGGTAAGATTTGTACTTTGCACACTATGTATAGTGAAAAATTTATAATTGAGGCAGAACATTTCAGAAAAAGCACATTAAGGAAGTTGAATATGATTCTCAATAAACAGATTTTACCTCTCTCACGAGTAATACAAGATTTATTATTTACGCTAGGTACTCAAAAGCATTTAAAAAGGTGAGTTCTAGTCAGAAGCCTAATTCTCATTGCGTTCTCATCAATGGGAATTAAACTTCTAAACTATAAGGATCTAACTCATGAACCAGACATTTTCACAAAGTCATTAATTTGCCTATCAAAGAGAATACTGTAAGCTTGTTATTGCAACTGTGGACAATATAAACAATGCTATCAAACAGATGTAACATGTAATGTTATAAAACGACAGAGAAAATTTTGAAAAATTAGGTGCTGATTTATAAAATGTGTTACCTCAAGCTTGCAAATATTTCTGACATTTTTTTTATCATAATATTTGTTTCTGAGTTCTCCAACAGTTACCTGGAATACTGCTAATATGAAATGATTTCTCAAATGTCCAGGAAAATCCACAAATTATCAGATGCAAAGGAAAGAAGAGTACTTGTTGATATTTTGTGTTGTATATTCACCACAGTAATAATTTTGTTATCGTTGTAAGGCTGGAGGTGATCAATTAAAGCCTATAATAATAATAATAATAATATAAAATGTAAAGAAAAGGTGAGGAAATACAGTGAATACATAATCTATAAGGAAAATGCACTATGCATTAATTCAATTCAAAAACTTACACACAGGTAAATAAAGGTTAATGAGTAAATTTTAATTCTCATATTTCCCAAGTTTCAGGATTTGATTTTCCAACCTTAATTTATTTAAAGGCATTGCAGATGTAAAAAAGTTAAATGGTTAATAAGAATATCATTGCAAATATTAGTCTTTGCTTTCCAGAAAAGGGCAAAAGCAGGAATATGTACGCTAATAGGTGACCAGATTGGAGAACATTCCCTGTTTAAGTATTGCATCACCGTCATGGCCCAGCAACTTAATGCTCTACCCACTTAACCATCTGTCCTATTCTACATCTAACATTTTAGCTATTTAACTTCAGAAATGAAAATTCTAACTGGTAGAGATGTAATGTTTGCCGTTAACGTAAAATGTGTAATTATTACTTCTGCATAAAAAGATAAATATCATCATCCATTTTAGGTACATGAATTAGCTCTGATGCTATAAAGACTATAATTCTTACAACGAAGCAAAATAATTAGAGGAATTGTTGATGATAAGAAAGAACAGTAACTACACTTTCTCCCCATTTACAGTCACACCTGCTTAGAGATTAAATTGTATTTTTATGCTACATTAAAACAGCATTTTCTACAGGAATGCATTATGTTTCTGAAAGGCAATTGCAAATGCCTTTGTGAACTCAGCAATATTTTGCGTTCTGCAGCAAGCATTTGTGTTAAGTGTCAATTAATCTGTAATTCCACTTCTAAGAGAGAAAAAAAAGAGAAGAAATGTCACTCAGGGCACCACCCATACACTCCTACCCTTTTTGAACACTGCTGTGAGAGTTTTATCATCCTTTGCAACCTCCAGAACCAGGCAGACAGAACTTTAATCTAATGTTTGATCTGAATGCAACCTCCTACCATTGTCAGTCACAGCTGATTTTCAGTCTGGGAATTCACATTTTTATCTAGGCACTCCTGTGTCCCAGCAGCTATAGTAACTACATCGGTTTTGATCATCATATTTGGTAACAAAAGTAAAACAAATTTTATTTTAAAGATAGCTAGATTATCTTCTTCAGGGACCACTGAAGTTTCTTTCTTTCAAACCTTCTCTACCATTTCACTGAATTGCTTTTCATCTAGCTGCCCTTTAAGAATGTCGAAAAATAACCAGATATTATCAGGCTGTTCTTTCTCCTAACATATGAAAATGCAACCAGCTGAAAGGAATTGCAGTGTGTTTGTAGTTACCATGTTTACTATAAGATCTCACAAAGAAACTGAACGGGTTGTTTAATGTCTCCTAAAATCAAAAGAAACAGCAGGAGAAAATCTGTTCTACCACTCCGCACCACAGGGAAAGAGATTATAAGGATATTCTATCTGGGTGGAGTAGTTGCAATATTATAAACGGACACAGGTTTCCCCGTAGAGATCTATGGTCATTCTTCATTTTGTCAGGCATAGTTTTGAACTGCTTGGCAAAAAAGAGACAACAACTCAGTATGTAAAGTTAAGTAAAAAAGCCCAGTTGTTAAGAACAGTTCAGAGTGTACACTAGATAAACAAAGCCAAAATGAGCGTTCTTGCCAATGAATGCCAGCAGCCAGGTAATCACACTCATAGGCGGATTCATTTGGCCGTTTTGCTTTAACAATTATTTGGACAAATTTGGCATTCTTGTGTTTGTTCTAGAACAAATCCAATCTATCAGGTGAAATGTATCTGAAGTTTATTTTAAGGTGAGGGAACTTACTCCCTACAAAACAGAAGATTCCTTTTACTCGGTTACAAGTTTTGCCCTGAATACAGAATGTCTATCGTCTGTTCACCACACACTAAAAAATCACATTCCCCTTTTTTTTATTAAAGAAAAGATCAGACTGTGCTACAGTGAGTACTTATCTGCTCTGCTGTAACAAGTTCAGAAATACCTTTAGAGGATTCCAGCAATAACCCTGAAATTTCACTGCACATTGTTCGTTTTCTGGGAGCCCTGTGATACGTCTCAGAACAGGATATAACTGCTGTTCCAAGACACATATCACAGGGCTCCTAGAATACATATATACATTTGTACATAGGAAATGGAGGAGGGACCTGGGTGTCTATTGCCACGCAGTTTTCAATCATTCCAGTTTCTGCTTCTGAGAGCTTACTTTATAAGCTCTGCAGCTTGGTCTGACACACACATTATGTATGATTGGGCCACTAAGATGAGCTCTTATCATAGCATCACAGAATGGTTTGGGTTGGAAGGGACCTTGAAGATCACCTGGTTCCCACCCCCTGCCATGGGCAGGGACACCTCCCACCAGACCAGGTTGCCCAAAGCCCCATCCAACCTGGCCTTGAACACCTCCAGGGATGTTCAGCATCCACAGCTGCTCTGGGCAGCCTGTTCCAGTGCCTCACCACCCTCTGACTGAAGAATTTCTTCCTAACATCTAATCTAAATCTACCCTCTTTTAGTTTAAAACCATTCCCCCTTGTTCTATCATTATCTGCCTGAGTAAACAATCACTCTCCATCTTTTTGTAAGTCCCCTTTAAGGGGGGAAAGGCTGAAAGGCTGCAATGAGGTCTCCCTGGAGCCTTCTCTTCTCTAGGCTGAACATCCCCAGCTCTCTCAGCCTTCCTTCATAGGAGAGGTGCTCCAGCCCTCTGATCATCCTCGTGACCCTTCTCTGGACCCGCTCTCACAGGCCCACATCTTTCTTGTGCTGGGGGCCCCAGACCTGGATGCAGCACTCCAGGTGGGGCCTCATGAGAGCAGAGCAGAGGGGGACAATCCCCTCCCTCGACCTGCTGGCCATGCCTCTCTTGATGCAGCCCAGGACGCAGTTGGCCTTCTGGGCTCCAAGCGCACACTGCTGGATCATGTCCAGCTTTTCATCCGCCAGAACACCCATATCCATCAACACAGTATGCAGTCAACTCCCCAGATTATCCTCTTCTACATCTTTTTTGTTGTTGTTGTTAAGAACATTTTTCTTCATGTTGGTATTCCTTTTAAAAATATGGTAGGTGATGGACTGTAATGACAGAAGCCTAGTACTCAGAAGTAGTTCTATAATAAAAATCCTTGCAACATGGCAAGTGAGGAAAATGATTCATGAGGAAGCAGATTCTCCTTGAAAGCTTTCAGCAGGATGTTTACATCACTATATACATCGGAGAAAGATGATTCTTAAAACATTTAATGACATTCTTAGTGGCTGGGATAGCCACGTTGGCTGGGATACCTGGCCACCTTTGTTTTTGCCATTACGTGAACTCTTCTAGTCGACGATTCTTATGAATCAGTACTTCATAAAAAGTGTAAATAATAAGAAGAAACAAACATGTAAACAGATAATCTCAGTTTTCTGGTGTTACATCATCTGTTGTTGAAATATCATTTATCTTCTTACTGACTTTGCAAATATTTAACCAGTCTACCTTTGGCCAAATTGTTTTTTTTTCTGACCACAGAGGATAGATATTTTTCTCCTTTTCCAGGTATCATTTGGCAGCTGAACTGAGCCACCTAAATTGGAGGCTACAGCTAATCAAAGCAAAGTTGCAGAGTCTGCATGAAAATTTTTGGAAGGTGTCCCTGACCATGGAAGGAGGGGTGGAACCAGATGATCTTTAAGGTCCCTTCCAACCCAAGCCATTCTATGATTCTGACTGTATGAAATATATAGAATTATATAAATGATTGCTCTGGTTCTATATTAAGTTATTGGGACAGTTTTTTCTCAGGACTGAAATTTGAATGCTTAGAACACTAAGAAAGTAAGCAGGTTTTGTCTCAGTCTGTTTAGTGAAGCACCACTGGCCCAGCAGGACTGTATCTATGGGAGAGGATGGTCTGGTACTTAAAATGGTTAAACTGGTATTTTTGCAATGAAGTCAAAGGAATCACTGAAAACAATCTGAAAATTTCACAAATCCATGGAAATAACATTTAGGTCTGAATTTAAGCAAGTAACACACTCTTACATGTGTCAGTAACCCAGAGGCAGCATCATACAAGCTACCATGAAGAAAATCAACTCTATCGCAGCACACACACACTTAGAGCTCACGTTGATTTTGCTGGCAGATGTGGTGATCCAATACTTTTGAAGATCCCCATTGGCATCAGAGATGTTCTGGGAAAGATTTGCTTTGCAAGGACCAATAGGCTTTCTCCCACAGCCACAATCACAGTAACACTACATTAGATCTCAGAATAGCTGCTCCTGTGCACACTGTACAGAGGTCATATTACAACTTGTCAGTCTGCCTGATTACTCGATTCATCGATTCTAAATACTAAGTATTTCAGATAAACAATACTGTACAAACAAAAATATATTATTCAATGCTCAAAAACTGTCAGCAGTAACATGTAATCTTAATAAGTGACTAACATTCAGACGTATGATACTAAAAAAGATAAAAACAATTTTCAAGAATCAGTATCAGTGCCTGAATCAAGGAATCCTCTTAATGTATCTCTCTGGCTTATTTCCTGCTAGGTATTTGTATTTGTTTGCAATTACTGAAGGTATTCAGTTCTTCAACTGACAGCAGATAAAAAAAGATTATCATTCCATATATCAGAACTTCGAAAGAAGTACACTCAGCTAGAAGTACCACAGGATCCAATCTTGTTTGGGAGGGGGGAAAAAAAGGGGACTTTAGATATGTAGAGTGCATAGATGACACAGCTTGGCAGAAAACAGTTTCTGGAATTAGGACAAGAAGGAAAACGTACATAGGTAACAGACAAGGAAATGTTTTTCACCTTATTAGTTCTATCATATGCACATATAACTATCTGCACATGTAAACATTTGTGTCCGACAGCTCTGTGCAAGATCTTCAAGTTCAGAGGCTTTACTCATTCGTTGCATCCGGCAGGAACCCAGAACCAAAGCAAGCAAGCCTCTGCCAGATACCTCGCTGTTGAATGACTTATAAAATTACATATAACAAGTTCTGTGATAAAACTGAAAGATACAAATACTGTATTTTTCCTGGTTAATAACCTGTGAGCAGCACAAGTGTTGGAGTGAGAAACCATACAGTCCAATGAAACTCTTGTGCGTGCGTGATACCTGTGTGTAACTTTAAGAAGCAACATTATCTTTCTCGGTTTCCTAAGAATTGCTATCCTTTTTCTGGAAAGCATTTTGTTTGCTTGGATTCTATTTGTTTTAAGAAAGTACTATCAATGAATCCGTTATGCTTAGTATCTATCCACTGTTTAAAGTGCCTCCTACCGCTGTTTTGTTTATGTATTATTCTAGCTGAAAGAGAGATCATTTTGGATTCCTCAAGCAATCTGCATTCCTTGACTTAAGCTTTTGCCCCCCTGGTTCTTCATTTTCACACCAGCTTGAATAATCTTGTATCAATTGTCCTCCCCAGTCTCTTCACAGCATAGCTGGTTAAGGTCTCTTCTTAATCTTCTCTTTCTAAAGAATTTGAACCTTGATTTTTGTACCTTCTGAATAACTAAAATCATTGAGTCTCAATTCTGAATGCCCTTTCCTACCCTTTCCTTTGCTGCCTCATTTCCTTAATACCTCCATTATAATGAGCTGATTAGAGCTACTCACCGTATTTCAGATGTGGCCTCAGTCACTGCTGCCTTTTATAATGCCAAAATCATACCTTCTTACATTTAGTCCACATGTAAAAATCCTACTGCATTTGAGAATCAAAGATATTGCCTAGACTTTTTTAATTAATTATGTTTTTCCAGTGAGATCTTGATCCTGGTATCTTTATTCATGCTGAATGTTACTTTACTCCTCAATTACTGTCTCTGATTTAGCCTCTGTTTAGCCTCTGGGAGGCTAACAGGGAAAGAATCTTTGGTTAAAATATGTTTTGGAGAGTTAGATGATATGTAGTCTAACCAGGATATGAAATTTCAAATCATCTAAATTTTTAGCTCTCCGGATTTCTGCCAGCATAGTAACTAGCTTGTGCTAGAGCACATGTATTCTGATGTGGGATAATCATAATCCCTAAATCTGATCCTCTTATCTCAACTACCACTTCCTGGGGGTCATACTGTATATTTGACTTAAAAGTGCAATATCCTAATAGCACCCAACAAAAAATCTTCCAAAGTATTACTATAGAGAATTGCAATGGAAATGTTAAAATTAGTATCAGTGGAGAGCGAATGGGAATGTCTGCGTGTGGAAAAAACAGGAGGAGCAAACTGGTGAGGACGATCTATAAGAATGGCACGTGCTGATGGCACCTAGATGTACATGCGATCAAGATCCTACCACAACTTGGGACATTTAGTTTGGGAAACATAAGACAAATTAAAAGAAGGAAAAGCCAATACTCAGGTTAACCAAAATCTTAAGCTGTAAGAGATGACAGAAGGAAGACAGAGAACAGAGTAGGGGACATAAGGAACCCAAATAAGGAGACAAAGGACAGTGAGTCCTAATGAATCGGATGCAGGATAGGTTAAACAAACAAAAGGTCACCATCATTGTCAGCTTCTAAGTGGCACAAGAAGACAAACCCCAAACCAACACATGCTGCAGTATCACTTCCTACATTTTTTGGAGTAGCAGTAAGAGTAGTTTGAAAATTAAGAACAGAAGAGGTACAGAAAAGAAGGCACCACCTAATGTGGCAGAACGGGCAATCTGTGACTGAAAAGCTAGTAAAGCTTCACAGAGTGCAGTTTAAAGTTTCCAAAGGGCCCAAAGCTACAGAATGTATTTTGGCTTCCTAGCTCCCACTGTTACCTATACCCATACCTTGGCTCTTCCCTCCCACAACTCTTTTTAGCTTCCTTAGGCAGCTTCTACTTGTGGTCTCTGCGCAGCAGGAGCAGCTGCAGCAGCAGTCCGGTAGGGCTGGGCATATTTTGTCCAGTTTGGTACCCTTCCAGTTTACAAATCTGTTTGAGTACTCCGCAAGGGAGAAACTGACAGCACAAACTTCTCTCACCTTTCTTTTTAAAATGTTTCCTCCCATCCATACACAAAGACAGCTCCGAAGTCAACAATGTCACTGTGAAGTGGCAGTGGTTCCTGACGTTTATAATGCAGTGCTGCATGAACCAAGTCAAAGATTATTTAGAAGGAGCCTGTACTGGTTGTGAGGAGCAGGCAGGGAGGAAACAGCCAGCCTGTGCAGAACAAAGCCCTCGGGGACTCCTTTTGTGTGCTCCTCGTTTCTCCCTCACGAGTCCCTCGCCCTTCCCAGATCTAGTACTGATTTTGTTATTCTGATATTACAGAAGTCATGACCACATTTTGGACAGTCTTTAAAGGACTTTCGACCTATGTTTTCTGTTCTGCTCATTGTCTGACCAGGGACATATTAAATGTTTATCTTCCTGGGCCGGATGGTGGATTTCTCGAATGGACATCAGTTTAATGCTGCCTTGATTCCCATCCACTTAAATCTTTCTTGAGAGTTTGTCCCATCTCTTTCTGTTCTACGTTTAAAGACTCCTGACCTCTACTTACAGGATTTCAATGTGGATTTTTGATACAAGATGCTTGATCTGTTTCAAAAGGTAGTGTCTGCAAATCCCTCCAATTTGTAAGCAGTCTGATTTTGGGTGGGGTGTACCCCATGCTTTCTTCAGTTTTGAAGAAGTTCTTTTGCTGTTTTAAGGTGAGACTCATATTACTTCTAGCTGTCTGCCCTCTTCTGTGAAAATCAGCATATTGTATGCTTTCTGCTTTAATGATCCTTTAGATCTTCTTTGAATGCAGAATTTGCAAATGCCTACCAACTCCT
This sequence comes from Anseranas semipalmata, assembly GCA_013399115.1. NCBI lineage: Eukaryota > Metazoa > Chordata > Aves > Anseriformes > Anseranatidae > Anseranas > Anseranas semipalmata. The sequence continues at coordinate 463,656 of VXAA01000082.1, read as the reverse complement.
TCACAGTCTGAGAGTGCACAATAGATTTCTGAATAATTAGTTATGCAGGCTAAAAAGCTTCTCCAAAAACTAATAAGGTAAATAAGCAGCATTTGAATCTCTGCACAACCAGAATTGATTATGGATTAGGGTGATCAGCGGGCACAACGTATCCATCAGATCAGGTGTTAGACTGTTCAAAGATAGTCAGCCTGCTTTTGACTGTTTTAAAATAGGTATTTGTACCCTGTACACGTCTCTTCAAACAGCACTGTAATACAAGGGTATCCAACTCTGCCCTTTCTTAGTAATCTGATTGTTATGGTGTATCAAAATCCATCTTCAGAAATATCAAAACAACCATCTTCAATAGCACTACTCAGTTCCATGCAGAGGGCATGTAAAGTGCACATGTTCTCAGAAGAAAGCAGGAGTATACAAGCAACATTCAAGAGCTGTTTTGGATGTATAAGCAGCTTTTTTCTTCCTCTTCACTCTTTTTTTTTTTTTTCTAAACAGAGAAACAAAAATGCAATAAAAACAAACACAGAAAATACAGTATAAATATACAGACTTTCATTCTTACTGAAGAGTATTTCCACATCAGTTCCTTACTGTCATACCCTTCACTAGATTTCCCATCAGACTGTAAAGTCAGACAGAATAACTATGAATTTTACATTAACCCAGTATCCTCCAGGACTACATTTTATCAGATCACAGCCAAATCTGATCAGAAAGTTGCATTCTTTACTAAGAATGAGACCCAATCTTGTTTTATACTTTTTCATCCTGGACTTATATAAGGATTAGATGGCCCAAACTGAGTGGATATATGAGGAAATGTTCCAGGCATGTTACTGCTGCTTCTCTTCACTGTCACTAGAGCTGAGAGGAGAACTTAGTAGTTTTCATTCTCCCTTTCTATGGGATGAATGCCCTCTGGTCTACAATGCATTTACACTATTGATAAACAACGGGAGAGGGAAAGGGAATTTTGCACGATCTTTTCATGCCCTTTCTATTTTCAATGTCATGTACCCCTCCAGATATTTAAAGGACTCACTTTTAGTTTGCAGACCATGCTGTGAGCGACTTGCAACAATAATCAGCCTACGTGGCATGATATGGATAAAATGATCCTACAAACTATGTCAACAACACACGTTCTTAGGTCAAATGCAAAAAAGGGCAAATCCCATTCTACATCATTTCTCGTGTCGCACTTGTTCTTTTTCTCAAGCCTCACAGGAGCGCACCCTGTGATTACTTGGGCTGTAAAAAACTGAGTTACTCCTCAATTCCTTTCTATTGGATTTCTAGACGATTTGCTTGCGGAACTTTGTAGGGGTGGACTAAAGGACTGCCACCGGCATCACAACAGTTTAAACTGCAATTTCCCTGCAAAGCGTGTCATTATTAGACAGAGAATAAGTTGAACTTGTAGGTTTGCCTTTAGTCCAAGATAAGCCTGCTAGCCCAGTATGAAGGCAATAATAAATTTAGATGAGATTTTTCATAAGTGAATAGGACTCAGCTAAAAGCCCAGTTAAGCTTCGCAGCAAAGAAGGGTTCGACAGCTGAGTACATTTATGCACTTCAGGACAGAAGGGTGCAAGTATTACACCAAGCAATCACCATGGATTTCAGCAGGAAATGTACTTTGAGATATTCTGCAACTTGAACACCTTACTGTCTTATTTTCACAACTCATTTTATATACAGTCAGGGGCAAAGTGCTCAATCCAATAGCTTTTTAAAACAAAACAAACTTTCCATTGACATCAATGGACTTCAATAAGGCCCTTCAGAAAAAAAAAAAATCAGCAAATTTACAAGAAATTCCCTATCATTTATATTAAATTCTTCTGTACATGGAACAAATTGCTCTTGATTAGAATGCAATCAACATAATTTGTTAATTATTGTTATTCTACTTAGATCATATTCATCTTCAAAAATTCTAACAGTTTATATATGAAGTTGTTTTTTCTCCTTGTATGTAATTTTTTAGTTAAACTGGCTGACTATCTTTATATTCATCAAGGGTAGAGAAGAACAATAATTTTGAGATTTATATTCCTTTGGAATGTGAAATATTAATGGTTTTGTTTTCAACTTAAATTGGAATAAAATGTCAAAATATTGCAACGTTGTGATTTTAAATAAATGAAAATTAAAAAAATAAGATGGTAACATCCTAGTTTCTTTTCAAAACTTTTTTATAAATTTTGAATTAGGTTAATTATATATGTTAGTGGTGGTTTATACAAGACAGTTCAGCTATTTTCTCATGCATAACACAGAACCTTTTTTTGAAGACATAAATTCTGTATTTCTTATATACTTAAGAAGGCTACCATCGCTACACGACATCACTAATTCAGCAACCTATTTTTCATTTATTTGCAAGAGATTATACAAGACTGAGAGCTCATTACAGCGTCCAATGAAGATAATAGAGAGTCCCACTGATGGCAATGGTCTTTGGATTAAATTCTGCTTTTCTCACCAGTGACTTGGAGAGGACATGAATTCTCAGACGTCTTTCTGAAATCTCTTCCATATAGAAAAAACTGCTTGAGATCATTTCATGAATGATAGCAGTTCCAATAATAAGTGCTGGCCTTGCTTCAAAAGACAAAATTTTGGAAGAGAACCTGTCTCTCATAATGTGCTTAAACTCAGTTTTTAGTAGCTGGTGCCAACCAGTCTATTCCACATAAACTGAACTGCAGTTCTCCAAGGAGATTTTCTGTTAGGTTCCCCAGAGACTTCTTAGTTGCCAGCATAGTCCATGTCAAATTTACAGCGGAGGGAAAAGCAGTCAGTATACAAACCGAGCTGGTCTTCTTAGAAACATTTTAGGGAAGACAAGGTTTTCATTCAGGTTCCTCACTACAATTCAAACTCAGAATCATGAAAATTCAGCATGGGGATGTGAGAGATAGAAGTATAAAAGTTCTAAATCCTCATGAACTGTATTTCATCATTGCAAAATCCCTGTCTTCTTATCCCTCAGTAAATTGCTTCTCTGTTCTCTCATTCCTCAGCACCTTTGGTAGACATAATACCTTTCCTCCTTCTTCCTCCACTGATCTGATTTATACCATTTCAGTCTGACAACATACATTGTATGGCTTCAAATAGGAGAAAATTCTCCTCTCTGAATTCAATATGCAAATTGTTTGCTGATAAAAGAACAATTTGTTATGATTAATTAGCTAATGTTTGCATTACAATTAAAACATAAATAGCCGTGTCCTTCAGGTGCCGCGTGCTCTACATCTGCAACCATTTATGCAGAGTGGCCCTGAATTGCTAGGAAAAGGCATTTTTTTTGCATGGTATTTCTTTGTGCAGTCCACCAAGACAACACAATCAACTATTTCAAAGATATTTTTAGTCTTTGGTCCTTGTTGGAACCAGTCCATACCTGTAAGCACAGCGGTATAAGAAGTTCAGAGACAGCTTACACCTTATCCCAGTCTACATATCTACCTAACAGCTCCAGGGACTGCGAGGACCGATTCCTTTTCAGCCCTCTGGAAAGCAGACTCTCCTAAAATAAAATACATGCCTGTATCTGAGCCATACTTTGCCCTGGGCCCGTCAGCGCGCAATTGCTTTTTGTGTCAACCTCCCCATGTTTGATGTAAAACGTATCTTGAAGAAATCCGTAAATCTGTATAATACCTCCATGCCGGCACGATAAAACTACTCACAACAGCGCAGGTGCTGTATGACTCTACTAATAACATTATTGTCAATTCTTAATGCTGACAAAATATAATCTTTGAATTGATTTTAAAAGTGCTAACCAAATACCAGCTCTAACCCAGCAAACAGTTCTGTGCAGGTTAAGTCCTGCTTTCTGCAGAACTTGGGAGGGAAGTCAGAACCTGTAAGTTTAGGGAAAACTGGCGAAATCAGAGGCAAAGTACATACCTCTGACAATATTTTGGTACACCACCTTCTTATTGCTATGCACACAGACTAAAGTATCACAAACTAGTTCTTTAAATGACATAAGTTTTGGTAACTTTCATAATTATTGGTGATTAGCATATACCAGCCCGTTACTTCTATAGATGCAAGCTGAAGTATCATAAACTGGCTCTGTAGCTGGTATAAATCACTGCTGCACTCAGAGCTACACATAGCAAAACAAAGACAGACACATGGCCAAGCTTTTGTACTGTTAGCATTCAAGAGTGGCCAACTATGAATGAACTTTTCACTAAAGAAGCCAGGAGTTATCAGCTCAGACACACTGCCATGTGAATCCTGCAAACCAGTAAATACAGCACCATGATAGATAGTAAACGGTCTTGTTTTGGCTTGCCTGGAGCTTTAACTTGTTCAGCTGCAGCAGCAACCACCTAGCAGCCAGGTAGCTATTGGCCTAGATTGTTTTAGTTTTGCTTAGCTTTGTGTAATTGTGTGGTGTAATGTCTGATGTCAATAATTTTGACACAGACATGAGTAACAAGCAGATACACAGTGTACAGCAAACTATCTCTGACCACAGACTAACGATGCAGCGTAAAGGAGTACGTGCATGAGGCTGATAGCAAAGGCCTTGAAGGCGAGAGCAGAGAGTGGTACCAGAGGGAGGCCCCGTGGGCAGCAGAAACCCACCAGTGGCTGGTCGCTGACAGCGCTGCAGACTTAGGAACTGGGAACATGCAATTCCCAGCAGAGGAAGATGAACTCTCCCATCCTGAACAACTTCCCAGCAAATATCTGTGGGTGCTCAGAGCTCACCTTAACACTGCATCCCACCCCCACGCTGAAGCCACTGACGCAGAGGAGCAGTGAAGCGGTGAGCAGGACACCAGAGAAAAGGGAGGGTACACCAGAAGTGGTGTTTTCGTATGGACATCCTTAGTTTCAATATTGTTAATGAGATCTGCGAATGTCAGCATCCACTGAATGTCACAATGTAACCAAATTAGTCATTAACTGTTGCTTCAGGATGAGGTGCCTCCCCTTGAGAGTGACACGCAGAGTCACCTGGCTTGGGAAATGGCCTGGTGAATGTGTGCAGATCTGTAACCAGCCACTAACAGCCTACGAGAAATGCACATCTATGCAGTATGCAACTGCAAAGCTCAATAACGCTGCTTCACCCCTTCCTGCTCACTAACCGCCTCTTCTCTAGCACAAGGACTGATATGCTAGTACAGGTTAACACAGCTCCTCAATCGAGAGGGCCCACATATACAGCCATCACTGTGTTCACAGTCAAACACAGAAGCAACTCATCGTAGTGTACTTAAAGAAACCAGTGACAATCCTCACCATCTGCAAAGGTGTCCCGTCAGAATAACCAGAACACTCGAACTTCCAGTATCACTGTATTTTCACAAAGCTGTATGATGCTGATGAAACCGTATTTGCTCATGTAAACTTCTTTTAGCCAAGATAACGAACAGCCCTAATACTAAGTTGGAAAAAAACAAAAAAAAGGAAGAAAAGTATATGAAAGTAAGAAGTATGGAGAACAAGTAAAAGCAGCCATTTACAGTGTGTGAAGGTTTTGCTTAAGGATAGGGACCTCCAGTGAACCTGCAATGAAATACAGTTTATTTAAGAGTTGAGTGCAGGTCAGTTGTAAGTCATGGGCAAGCTGAAGTTCCCGACCTCCTGCTCTGACAACATTACGACCATCTGCAGCTGGAGAGCTGAGGTTGTGACAGAGCAGCCATCATATCTCATTTGCAGATTTAGAGAAACAAAAGGTTAGTTATTAAAATGCTAAATGCGTTAAAAAGTATTTACCTACTGCATATGCATAACTGTAAGCATTATTCTTTGACACATGTGATAGGTTTAATTACGGCAACCTAATTTCATCAAGATAATTATAAAGGAGCTGTTGAGGGCCATGGAAGCATGGCTTTACCTGCTTCACCTATATAAAGTGGTTTTGCTTTTATCTTTGATAGATATATTGTGGATATTTACTCCCTATGAAAAAATCTGATAATCTAAATCAGGTTATCTAAATCTGGTTTTCAAGTTAAATAAATTTATTCTTCAAAAACAGAAAAGATGGTACTATTTCAGAGTTCAGATTATCTTTCAAGAGAATTGGCCTAAGTCTCACCCCATCTGAAACAGTTCTCCGGGAACATGAAACCTGGGATACTCATTCTGATCCTTTTACCCCACTACAATACTCCAGCGCGGTTATTCCAAGTTCACAATATTTTAAATAAAATAAAAAAGAGAGCAAAATCAAGTTATCAGATGTACCAAAGGCACGTTCTTTATTTTAATAAGGAACCTTGTTCTTAATTAGGAATTCATTACCAAACGTCACAATAAAATTTGTTCATACTAATCTTGTAGCATTATTCACCAGTATTATTTTTAATGTTGTAACTTAAACATAAATTATTGACATAGAGTATAAAGAAGAGGAACAATAATTCACTGACCTGAAACAGAAGGGTAAAGATCACTGAAAAACATATGACTGCATTTTTCAAGAAAGCCCAGTGATGCTTTTTAATAGTTGCCATCTTTAGTAGTTATGAAAATTGAGGTAGAATTCATGACAATGGAATCCCATGAAAAGTTAAGTAAATAGAGGAGCTGCTAACCATAAAACTTAATTGATTAAAAAGAACCATCACCTAAAAATAAAATAGGCGCCCCAATGAACTCAAGTATTTCTCATGTTCCCTCCACTTCTAATGTTTTACTGAAAAAAAACGAAAACAAAAACAAAACAAAACAAAACAAAACAAAAACAAAAAAACAATTAAACCCAAAAGAAAACTTGAAAGCATCTATTTGACATTCAATGACTATCCAGCGGGGATACCAAAGGTTAATCTTCAAATTACAAAGGGGAGAACATCTCAGCTAACTTCAGATGTCTACAATTAGACATGTATGACCCTGCTAGTCATCCTACACTCCCTTTGTACTCACTGGAGAGAAACAGGCCTGTAGATGCAATTTTCTTTTTTCCTCTTGTTCTCTTATCTTATTCACTGAAATTTCTCTGAAGGGGTATTTTATTTCTCTACTAATTCCAGCACAGCAATCTCTAATTAAATTAGTAGCTCTTGGGCAACAAGGACTTAAGTGTCAGCATTAACTTTAAAGTTGTCATGCGTCGTGTATGAAGTGTTACGCTTCTCAAAGAGTTTCAAATTAACCAAAAAAAAAAAAAAAGAGGAAGGAAGACAGCTGGGTCCACAGACACACCAGGGTGGGGTGTTCATTAACTGAACACAATTATCCTGAGACCTGGCCCACTTGTTATGAAAATAGCATAGGGCTGAACTACAAACAGCCCTTTCAAATAGCCTCCACGGTCAGACAAGTGACAGCGACTTGTATTCCATCCCGAATTTTATTGCTGTTGAACAAAAACGTGTGTCTTGAAGGAAATTACCGTAGTTCAAAATTTGTTGTTCTCTACTAAGGATGAAAAGTCAAAGGAGTTTCACAGGTTTATGGTTGTGTTTACATCCTGAACTGCACTTTGAATTCATAGTTTCCTAGGAATATACTATAAATGGTGACCATTGCTTTTGACTTTTTTAATTAAAAATGACAGTTGAAATTTTTTCATACATAAAGATCTACTTTTGACACATTTATCAGTTCAGAAATAAATCTGAAAATACAGGCAGTTCTGTTTTTTTGGCTCAGAGCAACTTTTTTTTTTTTAATACAAATGTATTAGAGGTAATTGCAGCAAATAAATAGTTAAAAGTGAAAAAGAAAAGGTAGGAATTATTTTCAACCTACATTTAATAATTTGCCATTGCCATTGACCATTATTTCCATTATCTCAATCGGAGGATGAGAACAGCTAGCACATCACAGCATTCAGCCTTCATTCAAAAGTGACCTCTTAATATAATTTGTGCTCTTCCAATTTAACAATAGTCTGGATAAATGGATACTAGATCTAGATAGTATTCCTGAGGCTCTAAATCAGGTAGAATTGCTTTACTTTTGGAAATACTGACTGACTTGGGGAAGGCAGGCATTCCTCTGGATAACAATTTGGCGCGCCTCTGTCCTGAGCGTTCAGTTAACCCTGTTGTATGGGAACAGTTGGCAACTGATTTATTTAGAATATTCCCCAGATTTTACTGCATTCCACTAGGCAGTCCTTTCTATTTTGTGCTGATCCAGTAATCAGCATGTTTTACTGATTCCTGACACATCAGGCACATCGACGGAAGTTGTTTTCTGATTTTTCCATTAGCCGCTAGTAGAACTAAAAGCATTCCTCACTATTTTCTTTAGCATCCAATTGAGACATTTACTTAGCTCCACTGAATTTGCAATGATGTTTAACATTGCTTTGGCAGAGCTTGTACTAAGTTTATTTGGTCACAAAGCTTCCTAAAGTCGTTGCTTTTGCACCTGTGTTTACAAATAAAATTTCAGGGATTAGCTAAAAGTTTTTAATGTTCAGTAATATTTTAGATCCCTAATGCACAAGAGAAAAAAAAAAAAGAGAGTGAAAAATGACACTATACATTGGTTTTCCATCTTTAGGAGACTTGATTTGAACCTTAACTTGGTTTCACCTAGTGGATCAAAGAAGCTAAGGACAATGACTTGTTAATGTGTATTTTAACCTGTGCATATTGCTCACTAAAACTCACTTAAGTGCAACCACAAAGTGAAAAATATCCATTTACCTTCCAAATAATCTGTCCAATTCATCAGCCACAGAAGGTTATTCAGCAGTAAACAGACAGAGCTAGACTTTGTGAAATTTTTTTGTAGCGTTCATTCAGTTGGTGTTAGCAGACCCACAGCAATAACTTCAAATCAGCAGTAGAGAAAACAGCTTTGTGGACCTAACTACAACAGTTTATTCCAGGTATCATAAGCAGGAGTAAAATTTTTGCAGTTGACACTGTATTATTCTAGAAGGTGCAGTTTTCACCATTTCTTTATTTTCTATTTTTCATTTTGTCCCTTAAAAAGCCACAAGACAGGTCACTTGCATTTTAGGACTTGAAAAATCCCAGTGAATTTTCTTCAGATTTTGGATCAACAGCACAAAACTTTTACAGTATCTGTTTAGAACTTTTCTTTGAAATCACTTTCAGATGCTTAGAAACAGAATTCTAGTCAAATGGAAAACTAAACTGAAAATAAAAATTATTTTGAGGATATAACTTCGTGACTTTCTCGTAATTTAATTTAATTTAATGATAAAATCCAATCAACAGTCTTGTCTGAAGTTATTTTACCATACACTGGAGAGAAGTTTACACTTGCAGAGATAATTTATGGAATCATCAAAGTTAACCTTTTTTCAGTAATAAAAGCATACTTTAAAAAACAAACTGTTGTGTGGGTTGCTAAAAGCTTTGTACATGATGGTTTTGTGACAAAGCTGAAGCCTTGAAACAGCTTTGAAGTAGAAATTTGGCATTGCTTCAAAGCTGAGAGAGATGGCACAGCATAAAGGACTTTTACCCCTTTTCCCCCCACGCTGAAAACAAAAAGACTAAGACAAAAGAATGTACTTAAACAGAGAAAAGATTAAAACTGTTTTTGCCAAGCTAGTAAGACATAAAAATAAAAAAGTACGAATTTCCTTGGTTTAAGCACAAAGAGCTAGAACGTGTTTGAAATGACTTTTGAAAGAAGAGCATGGTTGACCAAATGGTCCAAGTTTAAAGCTAAGAATTACATGAATCATTTTGAGATAGAGGTAATAGTGTATTGATGTTGTTCTGAAGAAACGTTCCCTCACATTCATATGCCATTTCTTCTTTTTCAGAGAATTTGAACTATGTGATTTTGCTGAGTGGATATTTTCTAAAGAAATCAAACAATTAGTACTTCCTCTACTTGCTGGTTTTGTTAAGGGACATTCAAATTTGCCTTTAACAATAGAAAAAGAAGCAATTAAATGAAAAAGGAAAACAAACCCTTCCAGATGTGCTGGCAGAAATGAAAACAGCTCCAAAGAGACCCACATATAATGTAAAGTAATTAAATGATGAAGAACTTTTGAAATGGGTTAAACAACCACCTGTCAAATAGTTTACATACAGCTGTTCAAATTTTGGGGAAGGGAAATGCACTAGCTGACCTCTCTAATGGTTACAATTCGGTTCTTTTCAGGTTATAACAGACATAAATACATACCTTACACGCATATTTAGGTCAGATTAAGTTGTTTTCATCATGTTGAAAAGAGTACAGCATTAAAATATGCTGCAGAAATCTAATACGACTTTCAAAATTTAAGGCATGGGATATTTATCCAACTGGGGCCAAAGAAAAGCTAACAAAAAATATGGACAAAATAGTCTGTACACAGAGTAATCCTAATAGCCAAATTCTACAGGAAGCTGGAGAGCTGTAATTTGCATAGGACACAATCTAAGGAGAAATACATTTCATTCAACAAGGAAATCACACCATCAAAGACGTCAAGGTAGGGAGGTAGAAGCCTAAACCTTGAACTTGTATTTATTCAGTGCCAAACTCATAATCCCTATGCAACAAGACAATATTCTGAAGCAGTGGAAAATGGTCCCATGAAGGGCCACTCTGCCCAAAGCAGAGTGGGAATATGACTTAGTACAGTTACAAGTTTTCTTTCCACGCCTTACTAGGTTTGCAGCAGTATTATGACTTGCCTAATAGTACTGCAATAAAACATCACTCACATTTACGATGCAGATGGATGTGTCCTCATAGCACCGTTCCTTAAGATTTGGCTGGAGCTCCTGCTTATTATAATCCAAAACCCTCATGTCAAAGCATCATACAAATGCCTGTAATCAAAGTAAAACACATATCTGCAGTTATAATGTTTTTAAAAGCAGCCTATCCTTTAGAACTTGTATTATAGAAAGTCTGCTCACATCTTTACAGATGAAGTTCTTAATTCCAAGTCTGTGATATTCAAAAATCAAAACAACCTCACATCCACATTTTTCTAAGCAAATGACACAAATAATATTCGTGACAATTAAAAAAAAAAAAAGAGGAAAAATAAATATTAATATAAACTCATCTTTCAGCAATAGCTGAGAGGAGGGGAGACCCTCCAAAACAGAAATACCACATTGTGCTATTTTAACCAAATCTTAAGGTTGAGAAAGTATAATCATACAAATTCAATAACCTTTTGTTATTACCTAATGAAGTACATTCCAAACTATTTTCTCTCTGTTCCTTCTGAAGGAAGCCGTACTATTATCACCCGTTTCTAATTAGCCAGGACTCCATACTGTGCTGATGTTTCTCTACAGCTTTGGCTCCAGGAGCCAGCACATTTCCCAGCATAATATTCTTTGTACCACACCAAAGGAGTACAGCTTATCATATATAAAATGTTGCATTAGGACGTTGCACACTTTTCTGCTTTAACAAGCTGACTACACCCATACAATCAACACCCGGAAATCTTTGATTCTTCCCTACAAACAATTTATGTCACCTTTTTACCCCTCCTGATTTCAAATACTAGCTGCTTTTCTCCATTATTACTTTTCAGTAATCATAATCATAGATTACAACAGGGGTCTGCTTACAGTTTCTTATAAATTCATCAAAATTGCAGAAATTAGTAGATGCAACATTTAACGTGTTTCACATTTTGACTACTGTACAGAGAAATACTAAGCAAAGGTCTCACAAGATCAGCTGTTTGTTGTGTCTGCTGATCATCAGATTATCAATTTTTTAAAATTCATTAAGTCAGTCATATGACAAATTTGATATTATAAGGTAGATAGAACAATGAGTCAATATATGAGATTGGTAAAGATATTATTCCATATCTCTTATGTTATGGAAAGCTAGTATGTATAATATTGCTTAAGGGAAACAGTTGTGTTCAAAACCTATATCCATAATTCTGGAGACCAGATAACTATAAAATATTTGCATGTCTCAAGTAAATAATGCAAACCATGAGTGAATCCTTGTCTGAAAAACAGCACATTTCCTGAACAGATCTGAATGCCTCTAAATACAATTGCGTTTCTTTGCAAGTGGAAGATAATTGGAAACCAGGGCAACTTGAAAATTATTTTCTGGCTTTTTGGAGTAAAATAAGAAAAGAAGCAGTCTTTCAGTGAAAGAGAAACATTATTATATTTATTTCTTATTCACCATGTAGGGATTCTTCACGTTTTCCATGTTTTGCTCCCTCCCCACCATTGAAATAGCATCCCTAAAGAACAGACGAACTGGAAGGACCAAGTGGCAGCTTTTTCGGACAGGTCTGGAATGATCTCTCTCTGTACTCATCAGGAGGAACCTTGGGTGTTTTGTTTCGGTATGTACTGATGGTTGCTCTCAGAATCAACACTATAATCCACTCACTATTAGAAGCATCATGCTCATTTTTTTTCAGACTATGATCTCTACAGTCAAGGATTAATGTATTTAGCTTGTCAAAATTTCAACAGAAAATCAAATTTTGTAAATCGAAGATAACTTGTAAAACATATTTTCTGGCAGTATGACAATGTTGCGGGAAGAAAATACTATGCGAGTCCATGTGCTGCTTTTGGCTGGGATGGAATTAATTTTCTTCATATCAGCGTGCATGGTGCTGTGTCTTAGATTTGTGACCAAAACAATGCTGCTGACACACCAACGTTTTAGCTGTGGTTGAACAGTGCTTGCACAGCACCAAGGCCACCTCTGTTTCTCACTCTGGCCCCCTACAGTGAACAGACTGGGGGTGAGCAAGAGGTTGGGAGGGGACACAGCCAGGCAGATGATATGAACTAACCAAAGGGATGTTCCATACTATAGGGCCATATGATCGCCTGCACAGCTGCATAAGAGAGTACATGCCTCTATATATCCTGTAAAACTATAATTTCTAAATGATGCCTCAGTCGAAAGTGAAAGATGTACGCTTATAAGAGAAGAGACCATATTTTGAAGAAGAGACCATACAAAGATTGCTACAGTGTGCTAAGCGTGCTAAGGGGTATTTTCTCCATCACGAGCTAGTGAGATAAAAATTTCAACAAAACTTGTCATGTACTCTCTTTCTTCCAATTAACTCATATTTTCACAACACAAAGATCTTGCTTTAAATTCACTTATCTTCTCACCTACGCCATTCTTAATGCCATTTTTTGTACAGAGCCACCATACTGCCTCTTTGGATATTTTATTTTTTCTTGTGCGAGAATAAGGTAATCAGCTGCAAATCTTTCACAGGGAAACCTGTGAATAGTTTCTAGTTCCTGCTTCCCAGATTCAAATGGATGTGCCAATACCTATAAAGATCAGTTTCAGTTTCAGAGCGGTACAATCCTTTTATCTCACTGCCAACATCATCTTCACAACTTTACAGCAGCACATGCTGCCATCAATCTCTTCTTTTGTGAAAATAATTCTTTCTAGTTATGTATGTGGAGTGACAGTGACTGAACCATAACTACTTTACCCCATGAGTAGTTAAATAGGGATACGACGGTGGCTGTATCTCCCAGTATCACCCAAACAAAGCCTTCAACACCACACTAATCTCAACTACAAAGAGCCATTCTACTAGTAGGAGAAGAAAGGACATGTCAGTGTGTCACTGTGTTCCTTCACAAGCTATCATCTTTTTCTGTTCTCCACTACAAATGGAACTTCTACACACAGAATCACAGAACGGTTTGGGTTGGAAGGGACCTTAAAGACCACCTGGTTCCAACCCCCTGCCATGGGCAGGGACACCTTCTACCAGACCAGGTTGCCCAAAGCCCCATCCAGCCTGGCCTTGACCACCTCCAGGGATGGGGCATCCACAGCTTCTCTGGGCAACCTGTTCCAGTGCCTCACCACACTCTGAGTAAAGAATTTCATCTGAATATCTAATCTAAATCTGCCCTCTTTTAGTTCAAAGCCATTCCCCCTTGTCCTATCACTACACGCCCTGACAAAAAGTCCCTCTCCCACTTTCTTCCAGGCCCCCTTTAGGCACTGGAAAGCCGCTCTAAGGTCTCCCCAGAGTCTTCTCTTCTTCTGGACAGGAAAAATAATCATTTTATAGAGCTAAACAGATCATTCATCTTCAGATATAAAATGAACAATCTGCTTCCCCACCCCTCAAAAAAAAAAAAGTTTTCATTATTTTCTCCCAAGTTATAAAAGTGAAGTGTAGCTTAAATAAATGCTAAATCTGATTCCATGCTCTCTGGCAGCAAAATAAGATTTCTTTACATTGTTACGAATGCAGTATTAACAACATTAAAGCATACAAATAGCACTTAAATGGGTAAGGACTCAAACATTGATTTGCATTTTCCAGAACTCTTCATTACCTTCTTGTTACTTTCAGAATTATTCCTTTGTATCTCTATTACAATACTACCAACAAAACAAGTTAGAAAGCATGAGGTATGGTATTAACAGTTTTATGTTTGAACAAATGCAAAAGATGGCAACACAGAAAAAGAAGAAAAAATAGGGATCAAATATTTCTTCATAAAGATCCAAATCCTCTGTGGATCTAAATTAATTCAGAAGCTTGGAAACAAATAATTTATGCAAATTTATGCTCCAAAATCCAAATCAGAAAAATTACACGAGTTGTAAACTGCAGATGTTCACATATTACTTGGTGAATCAGGTGCACTACTTTTTCAGATGAAACTGCAAGAAGAGTAAGATTTGCTACAAACATATCTACACAAAATTCAAATGAAAATGCTCAAAGGAAGATCTTAAGTTTGTATGAGATTGTACAACTATAACATGTTTTCTGCGACTGTATATTATATACAAAGTATTTTAACATTTTAGCACAAAGTCAAAATGATCTCAGTCAAAATAATTTTGACTTTTTTTCCTTATTAAAAGTCTATTGCTTTTGGTGAAACTTGGCCAACTCAATGGGAATAACAAGAAAATAAGAATGACGTATCTATATTTAGTACTTTTTCTGTTCTACTTTAAATAATGGTAAAGTGAAGACCAAAATACAAGAAGTCATTGCTTTGTTTATCTCCCAAAACATCTCACACTTACAGCAGCTAAATGAACTAAACACTTCACTCCCATCACATTCATGCCCCTTCCAATATCTGCAAATAACAGAAAAACTAATAAAAGTACATGCCAAATTACTGATTTCTGAAATCTCACCAAAAAAAAAAAAGCAAACAAAAAACCAGAACATCCTGGTGCCATCCTTCTCAACATAAATACAGAGCAACAGGTTCTGATGCCTGTTGACACCTTCTGAAATACTACTAATAAGATTTTACAGATTGCTACAGATATTAGAATCTGATGGGTCTGAATATAAATGCCCTTCATACTTTCTTCTCCTAGCCACAAATTATTCTTCTCCATACAAATTATTTTATTTGATCTTGAAATCATCTGCTGAAGCACATCTCCTTCTAACTTTGCTCATGCGTTCAGAGTGTGCAAGCAAATCCTCTCTACTAATGTTGAGGGTCCTCAGGAATCAAAAGCACTCTGCACACTCTAGGGCTAGGGCCTAGCCTGTTGAAGTTGATTCTCAACGAACAATAAAATGTTCTTAATCACAAAGTTTAAACTTCTGCTTATGGAATATTACAAGAAATGAGAAAGCTTAAGAATTGCTGTGTAGGACATGGCTGTCTCTTCAGCCCTGTGGTGTAAGAACAAATAGCTATGCAGTCAATAAATAGCAGCTCATCAGGAGAAAGCATCAGGTCGCATTTCAGGGTTCCATCCTGCTGGCAGAAGTGAAAATCTATATGAGGACACCTGGGACATGGGAAGAGAACAAAATTGCTCTGAGCCACTGCACTTGCTGATAAATGGCACGCTAAGGAAAAGACATTACTTTCCTCCCTCACAAGTAGCTCTAAAGGAAATCTATAAGCTACTTTCAAGATCATGTTTCTTATTATTTAAATTCTCCCTCAACATATAAACCTACCCTGATATGTACAAATCTTAAGAAACAGAGAGAAACCCAAGCTGTATCCTGGGTCACAGAAAGCTTTCATAATCCACAACTGACAATACCCAGAGGGAGGATGGTATACCAGTTATTACAGCCTGGGACACAAGGGGATTAAGTTTGGTTTTCTGACCCTCCCCATACTCTAGACATTACACGTTAAATGGAAATATGCAAACAGCCCAAGAAAACCGCTGAAAGAGTTACGTTAGATCACACCTGGTTCTATTTATTTTATATCTGGCAGAAGGAGCTATTTTGGTACCGGTATGAGCAAAAAAAATGCCTACAGCACAGCAGCATAATCAAAAGGGAGACAAAAAGACCGGTATCGGTGGTCATGCCAAGCTTTAGCCTGCATATGGCAAAGAAATGAGGAATAATCCATCCTCAGATAAACCTTATTAATTCCCTCCCTACCCCATGCTAACTTCATGCATTTCACGACCTTTTAACACTGTGCTGTTCAAATGCCTATGTATTGGAAACACTGCCAAACGAGAGGTAGAGTAACCTCCCTGTCCCAGTGATGGACCATTATTTTGACATAGTACATCCTTAAGCAAACAGCAAAACACAGTACTTACTACAGAAATAAAACATATATTGAACTACAAGACTGAAAGGCTGATTGGGTGAAATGCCTTCAGGATAAGGGATTTAGAAGTGTTTACCATATGTAAATTATTGCAACTTTGGTCTTTGTAAATGTAAAACACGTGGACATACACAGTTTCTATGCAGCTACTGTTTGCTATCCAGAAAGTCAACTCATAGCTGCCCATAAAATCAAGTGTAACTGGTTTCTAAAACAGAGAACCAAGTAAATTAAAAGCCATTATCATCTGTAAAGGATATTGCAAGGAGATCGCAAGTTCCTTCAAAGAGATCTTACCATCACCACATTTATCTAGACAGACAAGTTGAGAAATATATGAACAAACAAAAAAATTGCTTCTTTAATCAGTATACAGACAGAGAGTTTCAGAATACAAAATCACTATGAATTTGGGTAGAATTCAGAAAATCTAAAACAGTGAAAGAAACTAATCTAGACAGTTGTATCCAAACTTATTTTTGTTCACGTGTTTTTATTCATTTTTTCCTTTTAGAATTTTTTTGCATAAAATCAAAATATCAGAATTCCAGTAATCCAGCCATACAGGGTTCAAATGTAGACATGAGTGACTTGGAACAACTTTATTATCTTATGAAATCAAGGCAATAATGTCCATAACCATTGGTATTTTGAAGTACTATTTTTTATTTAACCTTTTTGTAGGGAAACAAGTTTAATGCCTGGAAATTTGGTGGAAATTTCCTCTTTTACCTCTTTTAGTAATTGTGTTTATATTTCTCTCCCAGGTTCTAGAGCTCTATTTCATCTTGAATGAGGATGACAACGTAACATTTAAAATATTTTCACTGAACTAACATGTCTATTGGTTCTTAAAATGTGACACTGAAACGTTTATCACAAATTTCTAAAATTAAGTCAACCTTCACAATACCACTCTGGAAAAGAAAAGGCAGTAGAGTGAGAACTGTCGTGTATCCAAGACAAGGCACCATGACAGACTTCTTAGTGATCTTTAGAGAAAATGGGAGAAAAAAAAAAAGTGGATAAAATGGAGAGATTCAAAATGGAAAATAAAATACATCCAGATTTTGAGAAATCTCATAAACAATTGCAAAAAAAAATTCTGGAAAAAGACCTACAATTTTATGACAGAGAGGCTATATTCACAAAATCACATCACTTAGAAAAAAATGATAATTTGCACAAGCATTTTTAAATCAGCTCCTGTTCAAATGCATCCTTCATTGTTAAATAATGTTCACTTGTAATAATTGTGAGGTAACACATTTGAAATCAGTAATCCATGCAGACTTGTGACTTTGAGCTGACAGCACCTGTAATTCTCCAGAAGCAATTCTTCAGCGGAGAGGAGGCACAGGTGAAAGATGAGTGTGTGTTTTATTTTTAGAAACAGTTGCTGTTCCAGACGTAGTGGGGGTGTTAATAAACTTAGGGAGATTGATTTAGCAGGCAAAACTAATTGGTCCCATTTCTCAGCAAGTGGATTATTGCACTTATTCTTACAACTACAAAGGGATACCTAAAGCAGCACATGGCTAACTACACTAGGAAAGAAAAAGCAGAAAAGCAAAATAGTTTCAAATAATACACAACAGATTTTAATAGAAGGAAGAGCTATATGGCCCACTGCAAAGCAGCGGAACTATGGTTTGCAGCAGCCCATTGCTTGTGCTGAGAATTAATGTATGTTACAATCGTGAGGACATCTTCATGTATAACAGAGCTAATAACGCTCAACAGCCCGGGTTCGCTCATCAGGTGCTTATGGCAGACTGACTGTAGGGAGAACAGGAAAAGTGGTTTTTTTGGCATGCTGCACTTTAAAGGAAGTAGGATGTTTCAAGCTGCTGAGGAATCTGGATTGTAAAAATACATCCCTGAGAGATGGATTAGTGGGCAGGTAATGGCAAAAGGCATCTGATAAATTGTGGAGTTACGTGGTGAACTTATTTATTACATGCCTATGCAATTTGTCACGGGGCTGTCCCATTTATCACCTCCCCATGCGAGATGCATATATTAATATTGCACACTGCTATCATTTGCTGACAGCTCATGATCCTGTTTTTTAAATTCATGCATCACTACGCCCTGCTCTCTCCTATCACAAGAAATTCCATCCAGTTATATTTCCAGATAAGTGCTGAGAAATGACTCCTGACCCAGCTGGTGTCACGTCTTACGCTCTTCCCCCCAAAAAGTCAAAATGTTGAAAATAAAGCTTATGCAAAACCACTTAATGGCTGAGTAGAAGCCAAAGCAGGGTTAATTGTTACCATCCTGTTGCTCCCACATTTGTTGTATCACGACATGCCATTGTTCAGTCAGTAAAAGCAGCCTGTTATCTTCACCCAGCTGAAAGGACCTGGTCAACACCATTCTACCAGAACACCTTTTTAACAGAAATGGCTGATTCATGAAAACACTTCTTGTTGTTGCTGGTTTTTGTATCCTCATATCAGCTCTTACCAAGAGCTGAACGCTAGTTTTCACAGAAATACCTACAACAGGCTGCAATTATACATTCTTAGATTTCATTTTGTCTGCTCTGAATCACAGTGGCAGTTACTCCTGAGTCAGCAAGGCTCTTACATGAATACTGAGTCCTGCATGCATTAAGTTAAAAAGCAAGTCATGGAAAACTTCTGATATAGTCACTTTAGTTATTAAGCCAATTCTGCCAGCACCTAATGAGAAATATGTCGTTCTTGCTCCCTTTCTGTTTCTCAAACTCTTTTAAGGTTGCTGGTTTTATGCGATAAAGAACTCATAGTAGTTGTGAGCTCCAACACAAACTCCCTATTAAAAACGATCTCGGGATGTACTTCTTGTACCTGCATGACACTTTAAGTTCACGTGGAAAAAGAACAGTGCTTCATGAAACAAAAGAATGAAAACTGTGGGTAACCAAATAGAAGAGCAAAACTCAGTTGCAACTGGAGCTTTCAGGGAACTCAACAGATGTCTAGAAAAGATTTAAGCAAGAACTGAACCTTTTCCTGTAGCTATTTGGAGCCACTAAAAATTACACTGAGCAAAAAGCCATTACTAGGGGAAAAGTGCTATCAGTTTTCTGGTATAGCTTTAACAGACTACAGCTAAATGTCTCAGGCATAAAGAACTCAGATTTTCTAAGAACACTGTCAGGCTGCCCTGTTTGGAAACACAATACCTTATTGTCTCCTCCTCTCTTCTTCCTGAATAAGGCAGTGAAAGTCAAGTTAAAAAGACTACAGTTTTCAGGCTGTCCCATGGAGATTTGAAGAACAAATTAAACTTCTGATATATGCTATTTTGTATGTCATTTTGAAAGGGACAAAAACTTCACAGCTATTCATATCAGCATTTAGATCATCTAGAAAGAGATATATATACAGAGCTTCTGAAATCCCTACCTTATCACAGAATCACAAAACGTTAGGGATTGGAAGGGACCGTGAAAGATCATCTAGTCCAATCCCCCTGCCGGAGCAGGAACACCTAGATCAGGTCACACAGGAACGCATCCAGGCGAGTTTTGAATGTCTCCAGAGAAGGAGACTCCACAACCTCTCTGGGCAGCCTGTTCCAGTGCTCCGTCACCCTCACTGTGAAGACGTTTCTTCTCATATTTAAGCGGAACCTCCTATGTTCCAGCTTGCACCCATTGCCCCTTGTCTTATCATTGGATGTCACTGAGAAGAGCCTGGCACCCTCCTCCTGACACTCCCCCATTACATATTTATATACATTAATGAGGTCACCCCTCAGTCTCCTCTTCTCCAAGCTAAAGAGACCCATCTCCCTCAGCCTCTCCACGTATCTTATGATCAGGTCATGATCTTTTATGATCTTATGATCAGATCATAAATGGGGTCAGAGACTGAGAAGACAACTGCTTGAAGATCTTACATAATTTGAAGAAGCTACAATTTTACAAGCTGCAGAGCACCGCTGCATTATACTACAAGTTTGGAAGACAAGAAAATGCAAACTGGAATCAGACGGAAATATAAAGATCCACAATAATACACAGGGGCAAAGGAAATAGGTGATCACTTCCTAGATTCCTCAAAATGCAGACAGACTACATCTTCAGGAAACAACGCACAAAATATGAAATTTAACAGATGAGCACTGTTTGGCCTTGGAAACAGGGCTGTATTTTTCAAGGGTTAAAACAATTTTGAGAAAGCACATAGAAAAGCACTGAAAGAGCTTAAAAAGAAACATGGCGTACAAATAGCACACAGTGAAGAATCAGAAAAACGTCATGAGAAATCCTCAAGAGAAAAGTACATTCTTAATATATTCAACAGAATTGAACTCTGGGTAAATGGAAGTTACAACACCAGGCACTATGAATCACTATGATAGATGAAGTTCCATTATGGTATTTGCCCCAAAATACACTGGGAAAGCTTTAGATCACATGATGGGTATCTTTCCTGCTACAGAGTATATGAGTGATGCAAAGGTGAAGTGAAAGCTTAAAATGCTGAAGTGTGTAATTTTTGCAGGAAATGGATTGCTTACAGTGAGTCAAAAACACGTCAAATATTAATTGTGATTCAGGGAGCATTCACGTAGAAAGGCAGTGAAATGTTAAAGATCGATTCCAAGATGTCTTTATTAGCACAAGGAAGCCATCAACAGAATATAAAATAAAGTTGATAGAATTCTATTGTCCTGTCACACAGGCATCTAGAAAATGCTGGCAATGAAAGCCTTAAAGACATTTTAGATAGATTGATTTAAAAGATGGAAGAAACTACAGAATTGATTAATAACTGTAGTAATTTCAAAAGTGGAATGTCTCATACAGCTCCCGATGTGCTAAAAAATATACGATAAGTAAACACTTCCACATATCCACCACTTCAGCTAAGGTGGATTCAAGGCAGCCCAACTGGCCCTTCCTAAAACTTTAAAGCAAGGGATAGTGAAATCAGACACATTAGAGCACTTATTATACCAAGAATTACATTATAGTTTCTTCAGATGGAAGCTTATAGTAGAAAGAAAACCAGGGAACATGAAATATCAAAATTCAGATACACACAGCTTGCTCTAGTAGTTGCAGCAACTTTGGACCCTTGGATCAATTGGTTAAGAACTAATGTATATTTTCGTATAATTACTAGACCTCCTACCCAGAAACAGCACTGCTAGAGTACAGGCGCTGCAGTATTGAGAGATGGTGGATCATAGTTAGATTGTCAGAAGCCAAAATGTTTTGCAAAAAGTATGATTTTAAACACATCGCTGTGAACCCAGCCTGTCCCAATTATCTCAGGAAAATGCTATTGAGAGTATTCTTTCAAAACTTGAAGACATATTTCCTTGCTTTGTTGTCACAGTAAAATTTCAGGTCAGTTTTCTTAATAAGGTGTTACCACTTTCTGCAATGTAGTTCTGTAGGTATACAAGAATTACCACACTTGATTAAATAACGGCAACGTGTAAAACAGGGCTATTGTAAATCCCTCTTATATACCAATAATAATAAAAAAAAAATTATGATCATCAAGAATCCTAAAGCATTGGTAACCATAAGACAGTGTCCTTCACTAACCTCACAGTATCCTTCTGGACAAAATGTCCAGCATGCAGCTAGACAAATACACAATATGATGGGCAAACTGGCTGATGGGTCGGCCTCAAAGGGTTATAGTAAATGGGCTGGCGGCCAGTCACCAGCAGGGTTCCCCAGGACTCCATTTTAGGGACAGTTCTCTTCAATGTTTTTAGAAATGATCTGGATGCAAGACTGGAACACATACTAAGTTTGCAGATGACACTAAATTAGGATAAGCTGTTGACTCCCTCGAGGGCTGAGAGGTCTTGCAGAGAGATCTTGACAAATTAGAGGGCTGGGCAATCACCAACTGCATGAAGTTCAGCAAGGGTCAAAATATCAAAAGGGGCTTTACGTCCCTTGGAAAGATGCAGAAGGGATGAGGAGCCCAGGTAGTGTTCTGCTCTGCCCTCCCAGTTGGAGATTGGAATCCAAGAATGAGACGAATGGATCAGGTGAATGATTGGCTGTATCGCTGGTGCCATGCTCAGGGTTTGTTTGTTTTTTCAGGCACCTCTGTGCCTGGGGAGATCATGGAACAGATTCTCCTGGAAGATATATTAAGGCACGTGCAAGACAAGGTTGTGATCTAAGACAGCCAGCAAGGCTTCACCAAGGGCAAATTGTGCCTGACCAATCTGGTGGCCTTCTATTACAGAGTGACTGCATCAGTCAACAAGGGAAGACTAACCGATGTCATCTACCTGGACTTCTATAAGGCCCTTAACACGGTCCCACACAACATCCTGTTCTCTAAATTGGAGAAATATGGATTTTTCAGTGGATAAAGAAGTGGCTGGATGGCCACAGCCAGAGAGTTGCAGTCAACAGCTCTATGTCCAGGTGGAGACTGGTGACGAGTGGTGTCCTTCACAGGTCTGTCTTGGGACCCGTCCTGCTTAATATCTTTATCAATGACATAGGGGGATTGAGTGCACCCTCAGCAAGTTTGCAGGTGACACCAAGCTGAGTGGTGCAGTTGATACAACAGAAGGAAGGGATG
>VXAA01000082.1:415173-436681 GCA_013399115.1 Anseranas semipalmata | reverse complement strand
AGCCCCGTGCCCCAGCCCCTGCGCTGCTCGGGGGCAGGAGGTGGAGGGGTCGGGGATGGGGGGTGAGGTTGGGCCTGGGGAGAAGGGCAGGCAGGGGGAAGGTGTTTTAGTTTGTACCATTCTACTCTATACTTAATTGACAATAAATTAAATTAATTTTCCCTGAGTCAGGCCTGTTTTGCCAGTGGTGATAGCTGGTAAGAGATCTCCCCGTCTCTATCTAAGCCCATAAGCTTTTCCACCTCATTTTCTCCCCCTGCCCTGCTGAGGAGGGGCAATGTGAGAGCAGCTGGGTGGGCCTCTGGCAGCCAGCCCTGGTCAACCCACCACAGTCTGCTAATACTTGAGAAAAAACATTGTATAGTACTCCAATAGTCCAGTAAACTTATCAGACAACCTAAAAATGAAATTTGATTCTTTTGTTAATCTGTGGAGCAGTGATAGGGGCCCATAACATAACACGCAGAGAAATAATATAAACACTCTGTAAACAGAAGATCTGGGAAGAAAAATTAAGATATAATTCAGGCTGTGGCCTGAAGCTGTTCCATACACACATCTCATGTTGATGCTAATCATGAAGCGGCTGGAGGGTGTAATCCTGGAAAATAAATGTCTCTTTGTAATGGCAAACCATTTTTTTAGTTGAAAAATAAAACAGGACGAAATCCCTACAATAAGATGAATTTGCACACAATACATAAGAACTATAAGCTATTTCTTTTGTTTTTACTGGAGACAAACAGTGAAGGAAGTATAAATGCATCATAGAAAATACTGCATTAAGACTTCATCAGTCAAAGAATAAAGGGCTCAATGAGCTTGTTCTCATTTCTTACAGAAATTAAGCTCTCAGAATTTCAGGCAGAAAAGTGTTGAGGCAGAGACTCATCAACACTATTTTAACTACCAATTACCTTTTATCTTCTAACTTGGTTATCACAGAATATGGGATACAAAGAGATCTATCTATTTATCTTTTCAAAGACGTGTAAGGTTAATAAAAGTACTGATCACAGCCTGTAAACACTGATACAAGAAGAAGGTCGTATATTTTAGAGGGACACTCTGTTTAGCCAGAACATAATTGCAAGATTAGATCAAAACCACTTTTTTAAGATGAGTTGACTAATGGAAAAAAAAGTCATGCAACATTGTGGCTTCACCACCATTTTACATTTTTCAATGGAGACAGGTATACTTATAAAATTATATGACTACAAATGGCTGGATGCAATAGAAGATGTACAGAATTTAGACTAGACTGGTATTTGTTCATTGTAGCTCTAAAATGCATGATGCAATGAAGCCTGGCAAATTAGATAAAACCATCTAAGAAATTCTGTTGCATAAAAGGTGCCAGTTGACTTCACTAATGTTTAAGTTATTTTCAAGTACTGTATTTAGTCTTTTCTTAGTTCATTTGTCTATACAGAGTGAGCAGTTAACAGGAAATACCTGAATGACCTACCAAAGAGACTTATTGAAATGAATCTTTGCTAAACAGTGAGCTGTTATCTGCTATATAATTCATCTGGAATTTCATGGTATAGTTTTTTTTTTTTTATATTGTGTTTAGCATTGCTACATTTTAGTGACAACTATTAAGTCTTATGTATTTATTTTTAAAGATTGGAGCTATTTCAGTTGTCTTACTGGGTAACTTTTCCTGTTTAATAAACTCTGACAGATTTGGTCCCAGTTGAAGAGGGAATCTCATGGGCTTCACTGCCTTTGCATTTTACTTCCTGGGTACAACAGATTCCACTTAGAGCCCTAACAATTTGCTGGCACTAATCATGCCTGGACATCATAAAACATTTCAAACTGCCCTCAATTTACAGTCACTACAGCTTGCGCTTTGCATTTTTCAGCAAAGCAATTTTTTTGTGTTATATGATACTTTGAAGTAGTGTCCTTGTAAAGAATCCCATCATATGCAGCAATTTCATCTGTGTAGTCACAATAAAATTTTATACTTGGAAGAATCTGCACTGCTTCTGTTTGCCATCCATGAAAAATTACTCTCAATCTGTTGTAAGGTTGGATCATTTTATGTGTTTAAGCCTGACATATTTTGCTCAAGGGGTGGACAGTACCAGCATCATTTACTCTAGATACATCTTCATGCAACTCCTTATGTTTGAAAATATAAACTTCATTTAATAAATATTCTCCAAATTTATGACAATTTTTTGAAGCTGATAGGACATTTCAACGATTGTTTTCACAATATGAGTCTGTCAGAATTTACTTCAAAAGATTTCAACCCCAAATGGTTTGTGAAATCACTGACAATTAGAACATACTTTCTTGCTTTTTTCTTAATTTAAATATATTATTACTCAGCTGGAAATCTTAATCACAACATAACTATTCTAGCCTGATAAGAATTAGTAGGACAGGAGAAGAATTTTTATTGCTCTATTAACTATTAATGTTTGTAACTATGAAATCATCAGATGGTATCCAATAGAATGTAATTTTATAGTGCTCTTTATATACCTTTTGAATATTTTTTCTCTATCATTCGCGTAGCTTGTGTTTTTTTCCTAACCACGCTAGAATATCATGACCCTAGAAGTGTTCAAATGTTCAGTGATTCTTGCTGAACAAGTTCAATAAAGCTCACCAGGAAATGTTGTTTCTGTGAAAACAATTACCATCACAGTTTACCAGGAGGTTACAGTTTTCATTAAAAGTCCCCCAAAACTTGAGATTTTACCTTTCCAGATTTTATCTTTATTTTTGATACAATTTTTCAGGTTCTGGTGCCAACTTTCTTCTCCCATCCTTTTGTAGGAGGATTAACATTGAAATTTTAATGCCTAAGATGCCAATTTAATTATTTTATTTAAAAATAGTATTTCATTAAAATATTTTCAAGCAACTTCAGTTCTCAAGGCTTTAATGCTTATGGGACCCTTACAGGTTCGTCAGGTCACAAATTAAATTTTATTCTCCAAGCTTTCCATTTAGTTTTTGTTCTGTTTTGTTTTCCTCTTTTTGCCTTTTACCAATGTATTAAATTATTAGATCTTGGTTGAACCAATGGTACCTGACCACGTTCAAATTCCTGTTCTATTACAGTGAAATCAAAGAGTCAGATTAAAAAAAACAAACACTATTAATAATAAAACTTAGCATTAAGGTGACTGAAGACAAACTTATTTATTTCATATCAACAATATAAATACTTCTAGTGAACTGCAATCACCACACTTCAGCTGAAATAGTAATTTCAGCTAAGATGCTTCCTCAGGCATACCTACATAGAAGTCATTCTATGCTATTCCATTTATGTTTTCAGATCAATGTCTTTTTTTTTTCTTTTTTTCTCCTCTGTACTAGAAAAAAAATAAAATACAATTTTGGCCTTTCAAGCCTGGAAAGCTAGTTCAAAAGCAGCAGGAGCCACCACTCCTGACCTGTGCTAGGATATCCTTCTTCTGACTTTGCCAGATGTGAAATTCTCTTAGAGTGGATGAAAATGTTTGCTATTGTATCTCATGCCATCTGAAAAAGGGATATATTCTTTACTCAGCATTTTTGCCCTTATGAAGTCAAAAGTTCTTTGGATTTTTGTTCATAGAACTTAACATTTCATGTTTGCTTTAATTAACACGTAACTGTATATTTTTTCTTTCAGTATTGAAAACAAACAGATAACGGGCATTATCAGGTCAGGACATGACATGAAGTGGGGAAACATGCATGGAGGGTGCATATATGTACCTGCATGCACAGCTGTACCTAGTAAACACAGTACTCCACAACTAGCTATGCAGGAAGTTGCAGCAGAAAGACTGAGACTGAGTTGAGAACAGTATGAATTTACTGTTTGCTGTGCAATCTTGCTGTTTGGAGCCTTCCCCTCCGCACCCCCATATCAGAAAGTACATGCATGTTACTCTTTAGTTGTGGTAAAACAAGGAAGAAATAGACCTCATTGTCCTTTCAATCCCCAAATAATATCTTCTCAAGTCACAGAGCGCCACACCTTTGAACTTTTGTTGTTACTTGAGATTTTCAGATTGATAACTATAACTTTTTACAGTAGAAGGATAGGAGGAAATACCCAGAACCTCCCAATTTCTTTTACTCCAGCCTGGAAGGAAGAGTAGGTGGGGAACAGGAAGCTTTATGAAGCCGCCATTCTGCTGTTTCAGTTTTGTCAACCCACTACAGCAGTGCAAACCAGAAGATGTCATTTTTGGATAAAAGAGCCACAGAATGACTGACATAGTATGACATTCCCATATATTCAGAATTGTCTTCACCTGAGCCTGTTTTAGCTGTAACAGCATATTGCTTGGTGGTGCTGCGAACGTAACTTGCTTTAGCTTAGCTTTCTGAAATTACATGGATTTACCTCTAAAAGAAATTAAACTGTGTATGATAAAGGTATAATAAAACTAAGCAACCACTGCATAATTAAATCTGTGAACCAGTAAGAAAAGTGTTAGTGATGAACAGCAATCATACAAAAGCAACCTCCAGTGGAGCAGGTCTGAGGAGGAAGACAACTCTCCACCATCAATGTTCTCCTCCCCCCAAAACATAACTGGAATGCTCACAACTTGCCTCAACGCTACGGAAGGGTGAGCATTACACTCAATGGGTAGATACAAGAAATCTTGCTTAGAGCAGTTTAAACTGAATCATTACTGGGAATGAGCTGTAGTATTACGTTAGCATCATTTTATTCAGAATAGTGATAACTGTTTGCAGTACTTTGATTAGGCTGGTGAGGCATTGATTAGACTCAATAAATACGAAGTGTTCTTTAGCCCACACACTGCAGAGGGTGCAGTGCAGCAGAGCATTCTTGTATTAGACTCAATTCTACAAAATGGTACATTTCTTAATTGCAGTAATAATAGTTCTTAAAATTTGTCTGCTTTTAAAGCAAAGCAGAAGTGTTCTTACATGCATGACAAAATTATGCATGCTCTCAACTCTTTAATATAGGTACCCACACTCAACTCTTCTTTAAAATATTTTGACAAGCTAAAGTATTTCCTGCACAGGTTATACCATATTACTATTATAAAACTAAATAGGTGATGCTACTGGTTTTCCACAAACTACAGTGAGCACCAAATCACTAAGAGACAGTTTCAGAAATCAGTAAAAGACTTTAAACTGAGACTGAATTACCATGAACTGGTAGCAGCAACAATTATTTTGGGTCAACGTTTGGGAACACCAATAGGACGCAGAATGGGAAATGTTTTATTGCACCTCTTTTGTTGGCTTCCCAAGCTGTCAGTTTTTCATAGTACCTCTGCTACTGTTGGTCAATAAGTTCTACCATTGAAGAAGTCATCCAGAAGCCAGCAGGTCATGCTGATGGTTGGACTTGGTGATCTTGAAGGTTTCTTCCAACCTAGATGATTATCTGATTCTAAGTGATCTACTAAGAGAATACTAATGCACAGTTCACATAGATCACTTCATCACCAGATTAATCAGTTAAAAGTAATGCTGTATACTTTGTGGTATTGTAATATCTCAGCAGTTCAATAGCATACCATGTAAGGCAGCACACACATGGCTACAATAAAACACTATATCAAAAGGTAAATAAAATTTTTTAGAGAAGCAAAATCTCCATCATTGTGCTTACAGTTTCCTAGGCAAATTCACCGAACTGGAAAGAAGGGAAGAGGTGAAAGTTCTGTCTGTGAACTAGTGGGTAACAGTTCGCCAGCTGCCCAAATTATTCTCAAGTACTTAGGCACATCTCTAGATAAAAATTATTATGGTTCAGAGGATTTGATGTAGACAGGAACATTTGTCAAACTATAACCAAACTTTTTCAATTTACATTAGCGAAGTTATGAAGCTGAACTATGGCAGCCACTTGCACTAATCTATTAGTTAAAGAAAAAAGCCACAATGCATGACATGCCTTCAAATCTATCTATATCTGTAAGCAGATGTGTATATTCAGAAATGCATTTTAAGCGTCATTAATACTGATACAGAAAGATACCGCAGTCATCTTTCATAACCATAGGTTTCACAGCTGCAGTCTGCTTGAACAACCTTCTTCAGCTCGGAGTGTTCATCTGTCTTGTAGAAACGGTTCAGCATTTTCATTCATCATTTGACTGAGGTGTGGTAAAACTTTTTTTTTTTTTTTTTAAGCTCAACTAGTGTATTTTCATGGACTGTGCTTTCTGAGCCCATTAATAGTAATGATGTTATATGGTTCACTCTAGTCCTTTCCATGGGCTGCTGCTCACATCTGAGCAAGTAATAAAGAGGGAAAGCCCTCCTGTATGGAAATGCATGGCTTCACTGGAGTGGGGTGAGTGGAGCGCAGTTAAAAGCTTCAACTAATAGAATCTGCTATTTTTCCCAAACAAAGAAACAAGTAAGCAAGCACAGATAGAACAGGGACCTATCAGAAACACAAGTTATCTCTAGGATTTTCTTACCCTTTTGTAACAGAATGCTGTGCTCATACACATTCGCAGGAATAAAGACTGAGGTATTTCATATGTGCTGTACTGGATATTATTTTCAGCTGCCTATTTATTGCATTCTACTAGATATGTGAATAAAAGTGAAAGCTCACAACCCTATGGCTTAGGAGGCTCTCAGCTGTGCCAAATTACCATCACATTCTGAGCTGTGCTGCATCCTTCATCTCCCAAATCTCAAAGGGCTTTATGGCATCCAGAATCATGATGATCACCATGCTTTGAAGTGCTCCTCAGATTTTGCGTTTGTGGAGGGATTAATCACTTTATTTAGAAATGGCTCAGATTCCTTCCTCTACTCCAAGACCTGAGCTGCTGACATCCATATGCAGTTTCTCCCCCCCTCCCTTCAAAGGTGAGTTTTCCAAATAAGCCAAGCATTTGGGGGGGTGCTAAATATCTATCTTCCAGAATGCTCTAAACGTGTCTTTATGATACTGGTCTGAGCTGGGAAGCACAGCACAGAAGACATAACTCAGGGGAGATCGAACTGGTACTCTCAATTCTGACTGCTACGACCTAGAATGGCTAGGACTGCTAGCCAAGCATACTCCACTGAATTATCTGCTTCTTGAGTGCCTACACCATCCCAACATATCATAATATCATAATGTCATAACAAAGAAAATATCTTTTTTCTACATTGAACTAAAAAAAAAAAAGCAGCCATCATACTTCTTTGCCCATCCGAATAAGATGGGAAAGCAATACATTTAAAGGAAATTGTTGCATAATCAAAGTGTGCTAAATATAAAAACAAAAAACAAAAACACAACCCTCCAGGCACATCTCTGATTGACAAGGCAATCAAAGAAAAAAATTCTAATTTGCCTGCTGCACACAATGAATCAAACAATGGAAATATTCTGGGTATGGCACACCAGATGCTGACACTGAATCTCTTTCAGAAGAAGCTAAGCAGGGGAACAGAGGGTCCCTCAAAACCTTAAGGAAAACTCTTAGGAGACAGAACAATTGTCATCTCTCGGTGCCGTATAGAAGAACAGCAAATGACAGACAGGAGTGCAAAAGACCAGTGTTCACTTTATCAACAGTAGTATGAATAGAACAAAAGAAAATTATCACCACTTTTTTTGTTTTATTTCCATAATTATTCTCATTTTCATCTCTTCACTTTCACACTATGCATGTGTCTTTCCTTTGTTCAGAGCACACACATTTTTCAGCTAAATCAGACAGTAAAGACTACAACCCAGCAATGTAGCCTGCAGAGACCTAGATGACATTAATTAAAAGCCACGTTTGGCTTAAAAAAGCCCTATTGTCTCAGACATCGAATGAATTAATCCAGACTGTTTTCTGAAAGGGATAGCATCATGAATAACCTCCACATACATGTCTTAAATACAAGATGGTCATGAAGCTTGAATCCCAAATCTTTCTTTTACCTTCAAAGAGAAAGTGAGGCCACCTTTGTTTTAAGAACAGAATCTTTATTTCATGTCTACAGAATCATAAGAACCAAGTTATTCAATATTCACAAACTTTAATTGGTAGGGCTCTCAGATCAGCCACTACAGATACTACAAAACCTGCAAATGTGCGTGTTTTAAAAGAACCTGAACATGAACTAGGAAAGCGTCTTCTAAAGAAGTATGTCAATTTAACAGATGGTTTAAAGGACTAAAATGGATGTTTCCAGAGAATGATGAAGGATGCATCAGTGAAAACATTATGCAACAAGTAAAAGTGAAATATTGCTGCATAGCAGGATGTTTAACTTACATTTGCAAAACTGAACAGACACAGAGGATTTTTACAGTGGAAAAAATTGTAGAATGACTCCCAGGCCTTTGATGCAGTCATGGTGGAAACCTGCTCTGGCGGGTTGATTTGCTCTGAATCCCATGCTTCACAGTCTGACAGAGCAGCACCATCTGAGGAGAGTTAATCAGCAAGATGTATAATGGGGAGAGGTCAGAATCAATAAGGACTTGCTTCTGACACTATAGTGCTGAACACCACACTTCATGCAGCAATTCTTTTAACTAAAAATATCTTCGTGATTGCAGGCCAACTCTTATTTTAGCGCCAGTGACAGAT
Organism: Anseranas semipalmata; assembly: GCA_013399115.1. NCBI lineage: Eukaryota > Metazoa > Chordata > Aves > Anseriformes > Anseranatidae > Anseranas > Anseranas semipalmata. Next base: position 428,126 of record VXAA01000082.1, on the reverse strand, counting down.
TAAGGAAGCGCTCACTGCCAAACGTATCATTTATTTATGAGGATTCCAAGTGGTGGACAGCAGTGAAGCAATTTCTTTCCCGTGGATTTCAGCAGAATGCAAACAATGTTATGACAAAATGCTTGTTCTGGTAGAATTAAGATTGAGAAGTCTGTAGTCTTTAAAGGTCAGTTATTATTAAAAGTCCACATGTTTAGTAAAACATGTTTTACTGAATAGAAAAAAGGCCCATTTAGCCTAGTGTTCTATCTAGAACAGTAGGCAAAAGTGAATGTCCAGGAAAAGGTGCAAATAAAAAGTAAAAAATCGTATAGTAGTGCCTTCCTACTATAGCTTCCCCTATTCTAAAGATCTGACTCAGGAAATTTCTGAATCAGAGATGGTGATTTTGGAACTCACAGGCCTTCACAGATGAATCTTCCATTAATCCGACCAGGATAAACCACTTGCAATTAACAAAACTTAAAGAACAGCAGAAGCCCAGCACTCCTGGGCCAAACTGCTGATTATCTAGATTCTGCTGACAACTTCAAGTAGTTAGAAATCAGAAATGAGTAGTTCAGAAGTTAGCTGTGTAGGTTAGAGATCTAAGTATGAATCCTTTGAACTGTAATATAACCCAGTTCCTGTAATATAACCTCTACTTAAAATCACATTATAAAATGTAAATATGCTTCCCTCATATGTAGACATAGTTGGGTGTTTCATCAGACTTTCCAGAACTGTTAGTTTCAGTAAACTAACCGGTGCTAAAACTCTTATTCATCAGTTTCCAGAGGGTAATCACATGCTATCTAAAAATGTTCAATTTTCTTATGATCTGACTTGCTTATATGGATATGACTGTTATTCAGCCTGTCCTCTTAGTCAAAATCTTTCCCAATATTCTAAGAACAAACTATAAGCACACTACAAATACCACAAATGACTGAAGCATTTGCTTTTTTTTGTTGTTTAGAAAAACAGCAGAAAGGAAGCATCATGATTTGACACAGTGTTTGGACTGTTTTTAAAAACAGTTTCACAGCAAAGGCTAACATTCAAGAAGAGTGGGCAGATTATGCAAGAAAACAGGAACCGATTGTAGTAGCAGGGAGACAGCGTGTAGGACGCCTGACCCAAACTAACAGGATCTGGAGGGATGTAAAACATCAGACTTCTTGGAGGGAAGAGTGTAAAAGCAGATTTGAACTGCCTGTCCCCGTCATGGTTGACCCTCCAGAGATATGGACTCTAATACAAGTTGAATCAGGATTTGAAAAAAGCCAGTAAAAATCCTGAAAACTGAGAAAAACAATCAATTAAAGTATATGTTGGCCCACTGAAAGCTTGTGTGAGGAAAGGAGGTAGCTGAAGTTAAGATGAAGGGGCAAACAACATTGCTTCTAGTTAAATCCACAGCTTAGATTACATAACCAACGAGGAGCACAAAAGCAGATGAAGTATGACGTGTCTATACAGCCCCTTCACAGCCCCACCCCTACCCTCAAAAAAAAGAATGGAAAATGCCCATCAAAGCCAGCTTATCCCAAATCCCTATGACTCCAGAAAGGCTATTTGCGTGCTAGTGGCTTCTAAACATCTAATGCTTAAAATACAGTAGGGAGAGTTTGGCAGAGAAACTGGAGAACTAAAATGAGTTACCTCACTGTACAATTTCCTGCATCGTTTTCACAACTCATTCCTTATTTCCACAACACCGTTAAGCACAGTATATTCACTTATCTAGTAAACTAGCTCATATCCCACTTCACCATTTGTGCAGAAAGAACTTCACCTTCCCTTTCATCCTGTACACAGCAACTGAAATGAGGTATAGTTCAACAATATGTACTTTTCTTCGCTTTTATCAGAAGAAAAATGGGGATGTTTTGATATTCCAAAAGGGGCAAAAGACCATTGCTATTCTTCATGTCACAAAAGATCAGCCAAGATTCATTTAGTTAATGCCTGGATCACCTATTTTCAGTCTCCCCTCAGCTAAACCCTGCTTGCTAATCCCCCCAGATCAATACAGCTATGTCTAACACAAAGACTGTTACCAAACTGCATGCAGGTAATTACAGAGATCAGTTTCTATCTTTCTGCCAACAATTGCAGGCTGTATTGCTCCGTGCTTTAATTCCACACTTGTTTCAGAGGCTTGCGTTTTGCTGAAGTTGATCATCTGAAAGGGCACAAGATATCTAGTAACATTAACTAAATTCATAACATTCAGAGAAGAAAAATAAACAACCAAACAGTAACTTTTCATGTCCTAAATGATACAGACCAACGAGATGACAATTTTTAACTTTCAGGTCTCGGACAACTTTAGCCTTGGAGTAGGAGGGGGTGGGACTAGGCAATCTCCAGAGGTCCCAGCTGTCTGGTGACTGTGATAATTAGCAAAGCAGTGATCATAATGCTGAAAACTTCATTACAGTGACATTCCAGTTCTTCTCTCAACCTACCTAATGCTACATTTAATATCCTTCTCTAATGGCACCGTTTTCTTCCATTTTACTTCTCATTTTGAAGCTTCTGATACAGCTCTAGATTTTCTCCAAACTTTATGAAGTGATATTATAGAGCACCATTAGATTTATCAAGAACAACATACCACAGTAAAGTCTAATCTGCCCTATCTGCTCTGTCATTAGAAACAAAATCATATTCAAAGTTACTAACAATGTCATACATTCAATTAACATTAAAAGATGGTGCCTTACCCCCTTGAGAAGACAAGGGTGAGTCAGCTTAGCTTACTAACTTTTTAACTGTAAGACGTACAGAAATAACTGAAGTTATTTATAGGTGGCATAAACCTTTCTCTTTGGACTTTTTTTTTAAAACAGTAAGTAATAAATCATAAAAATTTAAGTGACACTTTGGTATATAAGAACTCCCTTTGTGCAGAAGACTATTCTAAATTATCACAAAGATCTTTCTCAGTCTTACAGTTCACGTTTCTTCCAAAAAATCATAAAAGTGGAATCTGGAAAAAATAACACAAGGGTTGAAAGGTCATTTTCACAACTGCACTCATGTACATTTATGCAGGGAACAAGGAGGAGGGAAGCTAAATACGTGAGACTTGCATTTAATGTAAAGATAAATGGTCTTTACAAAACATGCTGGAAGGAAGGGATGCCACCCAGAGGGTCCCGGACAGGCCTGAGAGGTGGGGCTATGTGAACCTCATGAAGTTCAACAAGGCCAAGTGCAAGGTCCTGCACCTGGGTTGAGGCAATCCCAAGCACAAATACAGGCTGGGTGGAGAATGGATTAAGACCAGCTCTGAGGAGAAGGACTTGGGGGTGCTGGTTGATGAAAAGCTCAACATGAGCCAGCAATGTGCGCTTGCAGCCTGGAAAGCCAACCGTATCCTGGGCTGCATCAAAAGAGGCATGACCAGCAGGTCGAGGGAGGGGATTCCCCCTCTCTACTCCACTCTCATGAGACCCCACCTGAAGCACTCTGTTCAGTGCTGGAGCCCCCAGCACAAGAAGGACATGGACCTGTTGGAGCAAGTCTAGAGGAGGGCCATGAGGATGATCAGAGGACTGGAGCACCTCTCCTGTGAAAACAGGCTGAGGGAGCTGGGGTTGTTCAGCCTGGAGAAGAGAAGGCTCCAGGGAGACCTTACAGCAGCCTTCCAGTACCTAAAGGGAGCCTACAAGAAAGATCAGGAGGTACCCTTTATCAGGGAGTGTAGTGACAGGACAAGGGTAATGACTTTAAACTGGAAAAAAGGGTAGGTCTAGGTAAGATATTAGGAAGAAATTCTTCCCTCAGAGGGTGGTGAGGCACAGGAACAGGCTGCCCAGAGAAGCTGTGGATGCCCCAACCCTGGAAGTGTTCAAGGCCAGGTTGGATGGGGCTTTGGGCAACCTGGTCTGGTGTGAGGTGTCCCTGCCCATGGCAGGTGGGGTGGAACTAGATACTCTAAGGTCCCTTGCATCCCAAATCATTCTATGATAAATGTAAATATATTATCAACAGCTATAATACAGCTATATATAATACATCCTTCCCCCAGTGCTGACCTACTTCCTGATAAGTTGAGGACTTTGCTTCTACAGCTACATAATTATGTAGTACTCAAAGAATAAGAATGGAAGCAGTACTTGGTAGCTTTATAGTTTCAGACACCTAAGCTCAAGATGGGAACTAAAGAGCTGAGCACAGAGCCTTAGGAATCATTTTTGTTGTCACATTTTAGAAAGAAAAAAGTTAAAACCAAAAGAGGAAGCAAATTAAATGTTTTGTGAGCTTTTACAAACTGCTTCATTACTTACTGAGTGCTACCAAGTGCTTCATTACTGGTGTAGATTTAGAACTGTTGAGTCAATTTGGGAATTCAGAGGAAGAACTGATTAGGAGCAATAAGGATGAAATAACTGCTAACCAGAGAATAAGGTATTAAGGTTGACACCTTCAAGGCTGCCTAAGAAAGCTAGATTTCATGCCTTTTTAGATAGTTTTGAAAGTGTTAGGTCCCTAAAAAATTTGACAATCAGTATATCTGCTACAGAATTAGGATATTATTTCCTCTGGAAAATACTGTCCAAGGGAATGCACTGGGGTCTGGAAAACTCATGAGATCTTCTGTGGCTGCAGATCTCTAGAGCAGACTGTCAAAGACCTTGCACACAGCAAGAAATCATCCAGTCCCATGATGGGAGGGCTGGAATGAGTGAAGAACCTTAGTAACTCCTCCCAGTGTCTGCCATAGTAGCTCATCACAAAAAAAATGAACAAATTAAACAAGTAGGGATAAAAATTTTCAAAGTGGAAGGTGCAAAGCAATACCATAGTCACTGTTAATTGGAACCAGGTTACTCCTCTGTAGTTCGACAAGCCCTGTCTGGGTAAGGTAGAAATAGTAAAGCTGAAGAACTAAGAGAGGGAAGAAAGAGAGAGAGCTGCTCTATTGAGTGAGGGAAGAAACAGGGAGGAACGGTCTCTTTCCTGGCTCTAAAAATGTTTGATTTCTACTAAAATTAGTAGTTGAAGACCAATTTGTTTGTTTTGTGCAATGGGTAAACAAGTACTTCCACACAGAAAACCCAGTTACTTTATTAAGACAGTGATGAAGGACATCATGTCAGTTTTTCAGCACTGTAAATCACTGGAGAGTAATTTTAAAACAGGTGCATGATTTTAATCCAAGTATCCATTTGAGCTATAGTAATTTGTAATGACAGCTTGTGATTCCAAGCTCAGACTTGGAAACTGGAGACCTGGAAAGCGCAGAAGCCAGACAATTTTAGCTGTCTGAAGAGCCACCATAGAAGCATAGAACACAGAAGCATGCGCTTACTACACTCTTGGTTTCCACTATGCAAAAGTAGACTACCCAATTTGCCAGTACTTAAAAGGAACGTGAGTTTTCAAGGCCTCACCATGACCTTGTTTGCTTGTACAGACTTTTTCACTTAAAGATGCATGTAACAAGAGGCTACAGGGAAGTTTTATAACAACTGACATGAGGAGTAAACACACATGGCTACCCTGCAAAATAAAAAACAACAAACTCTTGAACATTGGGGCAAAAATTTTGCTGCTTCTGAAAACCCGTAAGTGTTGTTTGTATTTTTATTTTATTTATTTAGTTTTCTAAAGCAAAATGTCCATGATTCTTTATCTGTATGTTAGGAACGGTATTCTGTTGGCTTACATGAACACAACAGACAGTATCAAGTAAATCTATGAATGCTTTCTGTGTCTTATGAAGTGTCCATATTGCACCATGCCGTTATGGATTTTTTGGGGGACACAAACCAAACCCAGACTTCTTTCAGAAATGGATAGTCCTGGTCTCACTTCAAAGCACAGTCAGATGCCTGGCTTATCAATGTTTGGGTTATTTTTCTTTTTACTGTGGGGGATCTATACAAAAGGCAGAACAACCCCAAAGCTGTGTAATGAATCCAAACCACAGTTCCCAGTAGTAAGTCACAAAATCAACTCTCAGGAACAGATACTCTTCTGTAGTGAGTCACTAGCTGCCCAATAAAAGAGAGCTGTTTCTTGTTCAAGGAGTTGACAAGACAGTAAATCATAAAGTTTGCCTTTTCATAAGGATTAAAATAACCTTGTAAGAGAAAGGGAGGTGAAGTAGAAACTATCCATTTGGAGGGTGAGGGAGAAGATATATCTTTGGAGGTATTCATTAAATAACAAATAAAAATAACATATCCTCAAGAAAATCCGGTGATGTTGCTGGAAGGTCTGGAAAATAATACTCCAGTTTTAAGTTCTGAAGTACTGATCTCCACAGACATGATTTGAAACCAGTCAGGTTTGTTTGTCTTGCTCTGTAATCATATTTCTAAGTATTCAACCCTTCCTTTTCTACTAGCAGAAGTCTCACGATGAAGGTGTTACTTTATTCTAGGTTGTACAACTTTTATCTTTTTCTCTCCCTCTCTTATGGGCCTTAATTTATTCTTAGCTTGACATTTGGTTTGGGTTGATTTTTTTTTCTCCCCACTTTCAAATACGTACTCCTTATTTCTGGTAATGAAATGAATTTAAATCAAGAAAAGCATAGCACATCTTGTTTAAGGGTTAAGAATACGGGTACAAAACAATTATCAAAAACATTTTTTGTGAAAAACGTTTTTATAAGCTAAAAATAAATACATATTTACCATACAGAGATGCTCAGTGTTGACAAATCTTTTTTTAAAAAATATGCTTTAAGAAGTTTGGTTTCTCATTCAGTTTAATAAGAAAAAAATAAGCAGATGGCAACACAGTATGTGCCTTTTCGATATTATGATAAGATATCCATTGCTGAAATGTAAAAATTACCTTGTGGCTACTTCATCAGTATAATAAGATATGCTGTTTGAAATGCAGAAGCAAACATTTAGAATTATGAGTTCACTCAGCGTGCAGTGGAGTTTTCAAAGCAAATTAAAGTTCAAGTTCTGAACAGACTTTTTACTCGAACAATTTTTGTAATACCGCAGTTAAAAGATCCCCTTAAAGCAGCTAGTAGTTAGCCTCCTGCCTTCTTTTAATACACCGATAATAAATATTATAGCTATAATAAAATACACAATACCTGAAAATTGCTGTTATGAGATCTTCTGCAACTCAGAAGTTAATTAAGAAATGTTAAACCAGTAAAATGCAGAATGACATAATATGTTCTGCAGCACCTCAACAGTCTGTTTAAAATACACCTGTGGAAGGCAAAGCAGCTTAAATACAGCGTGGAGCTTGAGCTGTACTATGCATTTTTCAAGTTACGTGTACTAAGGCTACATTTTTTCACCTGAATCCAAATGACTAGAGGAAAATAGCTTCAGCACCAAACAAGAAAGGCAATGACAAATATGAGTTCTTCAAGAAACAACTGGGGTTATTTATTAACAATATAAAAGAATACTCCCCTCGCTGTCTCCAGACATTTTAAGAGCCACCTTCCTCTTCCTTAGAGGGTTAAGCCTCTGAGCAAGAGGCTACTGTTATATATTGCAATTTTAAAGAGGGTTTAAGCAAAGGAAGGCTGACTGCTGTAAAAAGAAACAGGGGTTGCATCTTCACGGTATTTTACAGGCAGCTGCAGCTGGCTTTGTCTGCGCTCCAGCCTGGCTGGATGTAAGCCAGCGGCAGACCAGAAGATGCCGAGGTACAATTAACATGGCACTGAGCTTGAGCTAATAAGCCTTGCTGAGAGACAAGGCTTTTAGGCTCGCATGGCACTCAGGCTCAGTGCCGTGCTAACGCAGCTACACGGCTTCCACTTTAGAGCTGGCTTGTGTCCAGCTGGTTCAGAGAGCAAGCAAGGACAGCTGGTATTTGCTCTGAGCACGGGCAAGATTCACTAGCAACTGCCACTGCCTGCAGAAAACGCAGAGCCCAGGCCGTCAGCAGGGCCAGGCTGTAAGCAAGCTTCTGCTTCTGTTAGCTAGAAATACGAGAGGTTGGCTGAAGGAAACATCTCTGTACTATCATCCATGCACTCACAAGGCACAGTGAAAGTGAAAGCAAGTATTGTATCCAAGACAATTTCTACATATACTTCTGTCAATCTTGGATGACTAGATTAAGTATGCTGTCCTTCTGTGACACTGCAAACATCACCGCCCTGTCTTTATGGAAGAAAATGGCACAAGTATCATTCTGTGCCTTCTGACTGGCACACCGCACAGAAAGGTCACATCTGCCTGTGACAACGTTCAGACAACCCAAAATCCCCAAATCTGCTTGTACCATCATGTTCAGAGTTCACAAAACATTTGGATTGTTACTCAAAGCCCAGTCTCTGAGCTGCAGGAAGCGTGGGAATTCAAACAGTGAAGAGCATGAACCCGGGCTTCTAACTTAGGGGCTCTATTTGAGGTGGAGGAATGAAATCAAGTCTAATGCAAGGCCCAATTTACAACCCCAACAATATACAAAGCAGGGGGTTAACTCAAACAGTATGCAGTTACTCTTACTCCAAGGTTAGGAGGCCATGCACAGAGTTAAAATAGGCTTTGGTGAATCAGAACCCCAGGACTCCCTTACTGGAAAAAACAGTAGCTAAATGCAAACTGCACCAAAGACCCCTTTAGTAAATTACCGTCACTATATAAAAGGTGGCAGTTTTCACAAGGCAGAACTTCCACCATGTCTGATACTAAACTGACAGTCACAAAAATATATATTTTTCTTAGTATTACGGGAAAGCTCAGAGCAGAACTTAGGTTACTAAAATGAAGGCTTATACTGAGGATTTCTCTGATACCACTTTAATACCACTGTCCCAAATGCACTTCATTCCCTGTACAAAGTGGCAAAATTCAATTGTAACTGTAGGCATTTTCTTGCCAGTTCTCCACACACAGTCCATGAATTTCATACAACTATCAATTAGAAGTTTTGTGATCAAGGTACCTATTCCTACTCAATCTACACATTAAACTGGCTTTCTTCTGTCTTGAAATTTATGACAAAAGTTCACATCCTGAGCAGTATAGGTAGGAAGAACTTCTATGGAAAGTAAATAATTTTCACTGTGCAAACACAAACGTGGACAGTTAAATCCATAGCTAGAACAGAGATACCTACAGTCAGCCATTCCTGCACAGAGCTGTACAGTCAGATCTTCATACTGGGGACACCCCCAAAATCCCGTATTTGTCGCATACAGGACTGAATGCCAGGTACAGGCAGAACTCAAACTGATCGTTTTTTCCTCATGAGTTACAAATCTCATTGCCCTATTAAGTTGAGGCTGGTTGTGCATCCGGGTCTCCCATCAAGGTCAGCCTCAGCAGCATCTGCAGCCCTACCTTCTCCTCCCACCGTGGATTAAGGACCCTCAGCAGCCTTTGCCGATGCACGTCCATGCCATGGATCAAATGAGTAGCTGCAGCATTGGAACTGAACTCGAACTGCTTTCAAGTTGTCAGCAGTCAATGGGCTGGATAATTCACTTACATCTACCCTTCTGAATTCAAGTTTCTCGCAAGGCTGAGCAGTTCTTTGAATGGCCTCCAATTCCGACTGATGACCACACTTCTTTTTTTTTTTCTTTCACACTATCCTATTAGATTTTTGCTTGTAAACTCAACCTCCTAAACAAATCTCAGCAAAGACAGCTCATGTCCGTGAATCTAGCAATGAAAATATAGCAAAATCAGCAGCCTTGTTCCAGCAATAGCTGGCATTGCAAGCCTGTGTTCCCTAGGATGCTTTTTACTCATTAACTGTGCCTTGCTCCAATTACTAACTACACAGTTTCCTTTTATATTTATGTTTGACATGAGACCTCTCATCTCCAGTGCAAGTCAGTGAAGAAAACTAGGGGGTTGTACTGCTCAGACTTAAATGCTAAATCCAATACTTTCACTACTTTAATGTCTGAAAAACAGTAATATGAGAAAACAACAAAAAAAGAAAGATAGAGACTGGGGCTTCATAATAGCAGTAAAGCTGCATTTACAAATAAAGTAATTTATTTGAAGAAATAAGTGCTTTTTCAGTTTTTAAAACACAATTACTTGTCTCAAATCCAGATTTGAACACCGTTAAAGGTTGAGGTGCTTTGAAAATCTGAAGAGTCAGGATTTTTGGTGCCAAGGTTTCAGAATTGCTTCTCAACCTGCTAGTGATCACTTGTGAAAAGCATTAGGTAAGCAAGACATGGGAGCTCAAGCTTGTAGAAATGTCAAAACATATAAAGTCCATAAGCCCCAACTACATTTTCTCAGTTCCGAGTCAGTTTCAAGGTGATAAGGGGAAGGTTTTCTTTTAACAAACTTGTATGAATTTTAAAACAAATCAAACTAAAGCAAGAACCTCTAGTGGAACTAGACAGCCATTACTGACTCAAGTCAAATTGAAAGATACAGGTTTTAAATTTGTAAGGGGGGCGCATTAGATTCCTCACTAGATCATACAATTATAGTGGCTTTAATAGAAAGCCTAAACTCGAATAGTCTCTGACTTTAAGTTTTGGGGGATTTTTTTGTTTTGTAATGTACAAAGCACAGATCCTGACCTAGTTTTACATCCATTTCAAACTTCCTCTTCTGCTGTTCACTTCTTTCCTCCCCTGTACTTATATTTTCTTCAAAACAGTTGTAACAGCTTCTCCTTTTAGATTCTATTTTTTCTTCCCCCCCAAAATTATTTCCTTAACACTTCAGTAGCAATCCCTTTCTCTCCAGCACGTCTTGGGTACTATTTAATACTAGCTCTAGTTAGCAGGTTTTGGAAATCCATCCGTTTTGTAATAATCATACAACCAAAAACTGTTTATGTAATAAATTGATATATAAAATACAACCATTTCAATACTATTTAGATTTAAGCAATTATTACATTGACTATTATAATTTCACTATGTGCAGATAAAATTAAATAAACTGTATCCATCCTATGAGCAGTTTAGGCCTGACAGCAGTCTTCGAAGCTGACATTCTCTTTGACATTAGTGCGACTCCAGTGGAATAAAAATACTACTTACCACTTGCCTAGCACTTTTTTTTTTTTTTTAATCTTCCAAGCACTTTGCAAAGATTATCATTAATGCTGACAACAACCTGGTGAGGCTTGTAAGAATCATCCTCCCCAGGTGATACATGGAAGAAAACAAGAGAAGTTGCTTACCTGAAAAGAATAATGTCCGAGAGTTTCCAACTCCTTGTTTTGTGCTTTGATCACATCTATAGACAGCATTTTCAACAATACTTATTGTTGCTATTGCTGCATTATAATCTACTTTGGTCTTAAATCATGAAAGGTAAAAGAAACAAAGAAAATATTGTTGAATACAGAATATAACCTCATCCTAGTGCTACCAATATACTGTGAAGTTATGTTTTCATTACTTACAGTATCTACATACACATACAAAACCAACAGATCCGAGATCACTGAACTAGTCAGATAGTGTGTTAAGTTATTACTATTCCCATTTCTTTTATAGCAAGATTTTCTACTCTTTGAAACACTGCTATTACTTTCCTACATTATTGCAAAAACTGCTGTGGATTATAGCTTAGGATGACAGAGTCAGAAAGGACAGCCATAGCCAGAAGAAAAATTAAATTCAAAATTTATAAATTCACTTTCCACAGATTCAATCCATGATACATTTCAAACCCAGCAGTGAAGCGTACAATGGCTTTTAATGTATTCTTGTTAACAGTACTGGAATCACCCACACTTATAAATGGTAAAATTTATAGCAATAAATTAATTTCACAAAATCTCAGTTGATATGGCTTCAGACGCAACATAATAAATAGCTTCTACGTTATTTCCTTATACAAAATGCAGATAAGGAGGAATACAACCTTCAAAAGCTGCTATGTAGAAAGAAATAAGCCAAGTAACTCCACGCATCCACAACAGGGCTTTTAAGCCTCCCACCTTTCAGGAGGGATCAGGTACATTATGCTGGTGGCTCTTCACCTGTGGGTCACATCTCTGAACAACCACGCGGAGTGAGGCACCTTTCAAGAAACAGGCAAGGATGAGTCCTTCCTATCAGAGGACATCCAGAGGAGGTGACACTGGCACAGTTCCACCTAACAGCGCCCACGAAGCCACCCTGAATGCAGTTAATGAGAGAAGATCTGGAACAGTTTTACCTGCCCTCCAGTAACGCCCTAGCCACTAGCCCAACACTTGCCATTCGAGAGGCTGCATGACCTTGCTGATGATAATTAAGCATTATTTGGGCCACACAAAAGGATGGCGGTAATGACATTTGCTGACTAAGACACTTGCCTGTCGTGGGAAGCCCTACATTTTAGCCTATGATATGATGAGTTCTTACTAAAAAATTGAAAAATACCGATCACAGAAGGAACAGACCAACGTATCTTACACATTCATCATATTGCCAATTACTGCAATCAGACTAGGGTACAAATGGGGTGGTAGGACACTACCAGCCTCTTCTCAAATTTAACTGGCTTAAATAAAGCATTACTTTAATGCATATAAATATATATACATATATATTTGGATACAGTATGAGATAACTGTGTTTGACTGATGAGAAAAGGTAAAGCAAGGGGAAGAGAAAATCTGATCAAGAAAAAAATGGAATCCTGAATTTGTTCCTCTTAACATGCTGTAGGTTATTAGGTATTTATTCAAGTCTTATAGATTAATATTACCCCTCACACACACACGCTTTTTTTTTTTTTTTGCAAGGTTTTGTAAACCCATTACCTGGGGTAAGGGTAAGAAAAAAAGAAAAAAAAATCCCCCAAAAAAACCTTGGACGAGCCTTTTGCTAAAGCACCCTGAACAAGTCCAGAGGAGGGCCACAATGATGCTCACGAGTGCTGGAGCACCTCTCCTGTGAAGAGAGGCTGAGGGAGCTGGGGTTGTTCAGCCTGGAGAAGAGAAGGCTCCGGGGAGACCTTATAGCAGCCTTCCAGTACCTAAAGGGGCCTACAAGAAAGATTGGTACCATTTATCAGGGAGTGTAGTGACAGAACAAGGGGTAA
>VXAA01000082.1:371522-415076 GCA_013399115.1 Anseranas semipalmata | reverse complement strand
TCAAGGCCAGGCTGGATGGGGCTTTGGGCAACCTGGTCTGGTGGGAGGTGTCCCTGCCCATGGCAGGGGGTTGGAACCATGTGATCTGTAAGGTCCCTTCCAACCCAAACCATTCGGTGATTATCAAACTGAAAATACAATATATTTCTGTAAATTTGATTCCTCTATACCCAGAGTCATTCCTCTGAAAAGCAATCATAACTGCAGAACAATATTAAGGTAGTTGTTTGGCTCCCATAGCTAAAGGTTACCTTACATAAAGCCTAACTGATAACAAAAGTGAGTGATGCCAAATATTTGCCCATTCTGTATATTTTTTCTGTTATATTTTTGTCTGCAAGCTTGATTTTAACTTTGTCTAGTGACATAAATAAAAACTGGAGTACTTTTACTTCTCTGAAGTAAGACCAAAAAGTAGTGGTAAATCCACTGAAATCCAAGGAAAATATATAGGAACTATGGAAGTAACTTGTTATTGTAGCATCAGTGCCAAATAAAATTTTTTACATAAATTATGTAAGGATACTACAGCATTATAATTGCTAATATAATTAATAATAAGGTAATGACATTTAATCAGTAACATTATATAACAATATTCATATCAAGGTTTTTTTGCGTACGAGGACTTTGTAGAAGCTGAAATAAATAATATTTGAATTTTTGACCATAGCTACAAAATGTCTTCAAGGTCCTGCATATTTGGTTACTTTTTTTTGCATTGAGCATATCAGGTGATTCCTTCAGCTTCATGCATTTTACATAAAAGCTGGATTTTTCAGAGAGTTTGTGGAATTTGCACAAAAAACATAATGAAACTATACTCATAGAACATCTTGCTTTGTTCTGCTTCTTTAAATCCTTACAATCTTGTACAGAAAAAATAGAAGCCCAGAAAAGCAAACATATACACACTAGCCAGCCCACACTGTAATTGCAGCCACACATACAAGTGAAACAGAGGTGATTACATGCAAGAGAGGTTGAATCATTTACATGGAAAGATGAACACCCATTGTACAGTGGAAAACTAGTAGTTGAGATCTATGTTTTAAGTAGTTGCATTTCTGTGCTCTCATTTCAACTATTTGCATGCAAAAGTAATACAGCATTAGCATAACTGCTCTGCAATATGGCATAATTGCTGGAGCAATATAAAACTCATACATTCCAAAATCATTTGTATACATAATTTCTGCAATAATGTCAAAGGAAAAAAGAGCAAAATCAACAACAAAAGATCTAAAAAATTTCCTGAAGGGTGGGGGATCATGGTGGTAAAAATTTGATTTTAGCAAGCTTTTGATCTCTAGTTACCTGTTTTTTGTTTTTTTTTTTTTAATTCAACCTAGTATATGTGCAGATAGAAATGCTACAGAGCTTGAAAATTTCAAAGAAGGCGTATATCATTAGCAACTCTTATCTACCTCAAAAACTGTTCCACAAAGCGCAAAAGTTTTCTTGTGATGAGAATGATAACAATGAAAACAAAAAGCAGTAACTTCTTCCAGGTACCTAGCTATTCTTTCAGCATAAGGGGAAACTAGCAAATTATAAAGCCTTTGGGTCTACATTGTATTCTTTTTAGAAGGGACAGCTAGGAGTCGGGGGTAGAAAAAAAAAAAAGAAAAGAAAAAACAGCCACAGTGCCATAACGCTTTAAAAATCCCTAGCTCTATGTCTTTAAGTGAAATCCAGAAACAATTTACAAGTCTTGAGAATATATTCCAGAATACTGAAGCTAGTTACTGGCCTATATCAGGCAAAGTAATATCCATTTTTGTTTTCCTGGTCTTTTCTAACATCAGACACCTGGAAACATTTAGTCATATTTTTCTACAATTGACATTTGCAAAGCAAAATGAAATTTTATTGTCTCCTGTTTCCAGATTCAAGCATCTCTCAATTTCAAATAGTGTTTTGCAGACTGTTTTTACTAGTCTGTTTCTGGTAAACTGAAAACAAAATATTCATAAAGGTTTTAAAGAATTACACTTAAATGCAATAGAGCACACAGTATAGTAGGGCAGGCTCCATTTCCAACCTAGCTGAGGAGTAAACAAAAGTAACAGTAATACCGATAATACCCTCAAGAAAAAAAAAAGCACTAAAAAATGAACAACTTGTTCTCTTAAAACTAATAAAGCTAAGCCTACTTCAAACTGACAGAAGTCTGCCGTTACTGAAGACTGAACTTCTAGATAAGAGAGCATAATAATACAATAAATCAACAAAATGTCTTTCTATAGAATTATCCAATGCAACATGTGTATAATCAGCAGTCCAGAGAATATATAGACGAGGTGATATAACTCGGACTGACATAAAAATGAAGTGAAGCACTGGTACGGCACTCATTTAAACAGCCTCTTCCAGGTGGAAGTGCACCTGCCCTGCTGGAGCTTTGAGCCGGCCAGCAGCAACACAGCGATGAGCCGGAACCCACCTGCAAAACTGCAGCTGAACCTACTGGAAACTGTCCAGATTCTCTAACGGAATTTTGGAAAGGCTAATGCTTCGAGGGGCAAAGCCGTGCTGCCATAGCTTTACTATGGGAAATTTATCTACACCCCTGGTTCCAGTCAGCTGGGTACCGGGCAAGAAGTCGTGGCATCGCCTCACCACACAGGCGCCCCTTCTGACCAGGCAGCGCGTGAGGTGCATTTGAAATGCGCTGGCTCCTTCCCCCCAGGGCTGCTGCAGGTGCGGCACAACCTCCTGGGGACGGGGCCCGGCATCCTTTCCATTGCCGTGGGAGAACAGAAATAAATCTGCTTTGGAAAAAGAGAAAAACCACAGCCAGCCCTGCCTTTCAAAAGACGTAATTTTTCAGGGCCTTAGCTATTCTTCAGTTCTTCATTCGCTTCCTATGTGTATATATTGGTCCATATTTTAGCTAATATAAGCAAGTGAAACTCCTTGTAAGTGCAGCTTACATTTTACAGCTAAATAACTGTCTGTTTGCATCTCACTTACTGTCTTCACTGCAAAATCCACAGGTTCGCAGCCCAAAACAGCAGCAGGATGTCCGCTCACGGCACGTGGGTGCCCCATTTGCCTCCACACCATGTCTCGCCTACCCCGTGCCCACTCCTGCACATCCGCACAGGTTGTTTTCAACACAGGCACGACCGCAGGCCCCTCTGTGGAGGGTCACACGCAGCTCTGCATGGGGACGTGCAGAAGCAGGACCACCGCAGCACCCCAACGCTGCCTATGAGCTTTGGCCAGGCCCGGCTGCGGGTGCCTGCACCACTCCCCACAGCAACCTGCACGGCTTTGCTAGGAGCCCCCAATCTGCCTAGCAACCAGTCACAGCCGAGCCTGTGCTGGCAGCAGCCAATCACAGCTGCCGAGATGGAGCATGGCAGCAGCGGCAGCCATTTTATGGCCGCCATGCCTGGGCAGAGCCAGGGCCTCCCTGCATCCCCTCTCCGCCTGACAAGGGGCAGGCCTGTTTTGACCGGGTAACAACACAAACTCCTCAGCACTCCAACAGAAAAGGTGAATGAACATGCACAGTTAACTGCGTGCACAATGTTCCCCATGCAGCCAGTCTGATCTTCGCCTTCCTTCTCCAAGGCAAAAGGCAGCCCCGAGCCCAAGGCACCTGGTGCAGCCCTCGCCTACATGTACGACCAGTGCGCATGGCCCACTACAGACTATCAGTTTTGGGGTGACCGCAACCACTCGGGAGCGAGACCCTAGGTTATGATAGCTCCCTCTCTGAGAACAGCAGCTCAATACTCAATATAGGTTAAAAAAAATCAATCCAATGCCAGAGATTACTGGAAACAATACTACCGTGTAAATCCATGGTTTGCACACATCAATACTAAGTGAACTCTGGTCCCCTCATTTAAGAAAAACAAACACCACACACACACAGGAAAATGTTTGGAGAAAGGGAACAAAAATAATTACCTCAGGAGGCTCTGCTTTAAAGTCTGACAGTATGGGTTAGGACTCTGACTTGAAAAGAGACTAAGGTAGGATTTTTTCGTAGACCTCCTATCAGGGAAAGGTCTTATGAAGACAGTTCAATAACTCATCAGTTCTTCCAACATGAAAATGATAAACCATTTTTTTTTTTCCACCCCAACAGTGGACCTGTAAACTCCTTTACAAATAATGTTGAAGACAGCACAAGTTCATACAAGGTCAAAGGGAAATCAGACAAGTATTTGAAAGCGAAGACCTTCTAAAATTAAGGAAACCTCACCGACCTCAAAACACCCTCAGATCTGAAAAGTTGGGAAATTGAGAGTGAGCAGAGGAAATAGTAACATTTTCCTTTTTATTTATCCACTGTTACCTGTTTATGGCTAATCTTGGTGAGAGGACACTGACCTAGAAAGATTGACTTGAGCAAGAATGTTTCTAGATTTTCATTCCAGCTGGTTAGCACATTTCAGAACAGCTCAGAGCAGACTGTCCCATCTGAGACCGCATCGTTGCTCTACAGGAGCAGAAAACCTTGTCACCAGCTATACTATATACAGTTTGTAAGCCTTGTTACCTTCCAGCATCTGCCTCTGAGAATCTGGCCGTTCTGCAGTACATGGTTGAAGTCAAAATGCTTTGCTGAATCCCACCTAGTGATTGGTAAACACTGTTTAAATCACTGTATCCATTGCCTGCTTCTACAAAGCAGCCTCCCCTTCTGAGGTTGGGGAAATACTACAGACAATTCCATACCTGTGTCCTTTCCAGAAGGGAAACTGGTTTCTGTACAAGGATGATGGTAGGGAGCTTGTCTCCCATTGATTGTATACTGCAAACAAGTCTGACATCTGCCAAGCATCAAAATTCTGATACTTTTTTTTTTTTAAATGCAAGGAAGTTAAGATTCCTAAAAAGTTGAAGTCACTGTTTCTGAACCACTCCCTCAAACTTCCTGTCTCAGAACCCTGTAGATTCAACATGTTATACTGGGACAACTGTTTATTGGGAAGACAGACAGCCACAGACTTCTGTCCACGCATCACTACCTTGTTTTCCATATGTACAACTCAAAGGAACAGGAGGATTCTCTGTCTTAAATGTCCTTAGCTCCAGACAAAGCTGGATGTTGCATCCTTTCTCCCTTGACTAAAGGTGCATTCAGATAGCTTAGAAATGAGTGACTGGAGTGATGTTCAAATGTACCTAACAGAAGAGAGCTCCCAAACTTGCTTTAAAATGGCTTTGAGTCCCTGTTGGAGGCTAGGTGTCTGAGCATACCTGCTAAGGTCCACACAGCTTATTCTCTATCTTGATTTGGAAGTTTGAATCCATGCTTAGAAAGAGATCAGTGGCGAAAAACTAGGTGCAGCATTTTGTATGTGTAGCTAACATCATCCAAGTGATCACCCATAACTGCTTTGGCTTATGGGCAATCCATCCTCAGTAACAAGGGAGTTTCCTCAGTTGATTTTTTCTGTAGTGTGCTCTCAGTCAAAATCTTCTAGTTTATGCTTCTTGTTTGTCCACTGTACTGACTCACTAAAACATATACCATGATGTCCTTCCCAGAATCTCTCATTTCAGTAACTTAGCCAGTTTATTTTTTTCCCCCCTCACTGTAACATAAATTGATGTAGTCAAACCGAACCATACAGATTGGTGGCATATTACTGTAAAATAATGAAGTCCAACTGCTGACTGCCAAGAATACTACATTAAGTTTGCACCCATATAAGGCACTTAACACTTTTATTAATTAGTATGGCCTGTACAACATACACTTTTCTGATAACTTACCATATAAACTACAAATCTATAATGCCTGTACACTAAGCATGGGGACAGGATAATTCAAAAATCCTGCCCATAAGAAATTCCAGAGTGATCTTGGGCACAACCTACAGGAACAATTTACATATGGCTTTCATGATTTTCAGGATGTTCCAAGCAAATATCCTTCACCACTGCTTTGGATCTTGCAGTGTTGGCTTTGAACAACACTGGTCCATATACACAATGCTCCACGAAAATCAAGTTATTTGCATAGGGAAAATGAACTGATGTATGAGGAACAGCAAGAGGTCACAAGTGATACGTCTTTTTAAAAAATATAAAAAGCATGCCATAAAACATTTTGCTGGAGTATGAATTTAAACATCTTTGTAATGTTCGCAAATATAAGACAGATATGAAAGACCGTATAAAATTCATCAATTTAATTGTAGCAATAAACATCTTACATAATGATCAGAAAAGAGAAAAACTTTTGACATTTCATGTCTAGTCATCTGAAAAAGCACAAAGGGAAGATATAATGATCCTAAAATAACATTTGCCCTACTTGAAACATCTGCTCCAGTCTGCATTTATAATTCTCCTGTGTTCTCATCATTTCCTTCCATCTTATCACATATGATTCAAAACAATATAAAAACAGAGGTTTTCTAAATTTTCAAGGCAATGTGAAGGAGGGGAGAGATGTATACATATTTTTGCACCCATCCCTAGAAATTAAAACATGCTACAGGTAACAACATTTACCACTTAAGCAGTTTCTTTTAGTGTCTCTGCTCTCAGCTCAAAACCATCTCAGATTTTCTGCTCCCTCCAAGTAGAGGCACTTCTTTGGATCCTGCTGAGAACTTACTTGAAAGTAAGACTTAAATAACAACATGAACAGGGAAAAAAACAAAAAGCACACCTTCAGATGCTCAAATGTTGCCATTGTGTTTTTGAAAAAGTTTTTCCATCACAAGATGTTACAAATAATAACAATGCTCTCCAGCTCTGATGGGGGCAAAGAAGATGACTTCTTTAAAGGAATTTGGAAAACATTTCCTTGCTCATTTTGGGATTATTTCTTGACAAAAAATTAATACATATCATGCAGTTGTTGGGTCTGCTAGGTAGATGATCGGATTCTTCAATTGTGATGAAATTTGGGCTTCTTTATATATTAACACTATAATCCAAAGCAGAAAGTGTGACAAAATAAAAAAGGCATCCCAGCAATTACAGGCAGTGATATAAGTGAAATAGCTAGCTCAGAAAATGCTTTGATTTCAACTCAGCTATGCTATTTTATACAACTGTTGTTAAAGCTATGGATCTAATTATGCCCCAATGTACAATGAAGAATCAGGAACTTGAGACAGCTATATTATTCTAGGCACAGTAAATGAGAGACAGTCATAGTGCTATATGCATCGTGATATTACTGCAAATAACAGATTTGATGGTGTTTTTAAAGTCAAAAAGCCAACATTACTACACTTGCTCACCATGAATCCTCCCAAGGGTAATAGTTTTTTAATTTAACAAGGTCGGTCATATAAATTCCCTACCTCTGTCAGCATATGGTTTGTATGAACTCATACTTCCATTGCAGAGAGTAGATGTACACCGATTTTATCATCTGAGAACCTCATTTCAAAGAGAAGCAGGATAAGATCAGTGCATGGGAAACCAACAGTCTAGTTCTATATTAGTTGCCTGCTAACTACCACATGATTATTTGCATCTCAAAGTGACTGCAAAAAGTTAATATGATCTAAACTAGAATCATCTTTTAAAAATAGTAATAATAAAATATTGGCAATTTACATTGGAATAATGTTTCTTTAGAAACTGAAACGTTACTTAAAGCTTGACCAAAGATGAAAATTACAGTATTTTTACCCAAGCTTCTTATTGCATTAACTATAAATTTAAAATTTTCATTGATATTTGTGTATGTTGTGTGAGTGACCCTTTAAACAAGTAGGATAGCTAAGACCACACTATAGGTACTTAGCTGCATTATGGTAAATCCATTCAGCCCACCAGCTACATCATTTGCCTTTAGTGGTTTGAGTATCTTTTCATGGAAGAGGATGAGATTGAGGCTTGCCTCAGTCACTAACAGCAAGTGATTTTTTTTTCCTTTTTTACAACAGATTTTGCAAAAGCATTGTAAAATATTTAAGTAAAAAATGTTGTTTATTCTAACAGAAAGGTAAACCCCAGTGTGACTTAGACCAATGAAGGCTAAGCAACAGGCAGAACAGTGGCAGATGAAAGGCAGCATTGACTATTAATCATGGAAGACAAACACTTCCTTGGACAATGAGCTACTTTCAAAAAACAAACAGAAGTCAATTTACTTTGAGGTATTCCTAAGAGACAAAATAGAGGAATTTGTTTGATAAATTATTCATCATAGATCATTCACACAATTTTAATTATGATACTCTTCCCATAACAGTCAACACAGAAAAGCTCAGGGGACTGTAAGGCTCAAGACCACTGATTGTAGGAGAAAGTTTTCACCTTTACATTGACAGTACGTATGGGGGCTGGATTCAGTGAGTAAAAGCTGGTGTCAGCTAGTTATCTTTATGGTTCATGGAAAAAGAGCAGGTGATCACGCAAAGGAATTAAGCAAGACTGTGAAGATGAGATGCATGGACTCCTGAATACTGCAGGGGTCCCTACTGGTCAGAGAGAAATGCAGGTGCAGTGACTTCTCTGCCACTGCCATACTGTTCTCTTTGTGAGGTGAAAAAGATGACATTTTCCAAGAGCTGAAAGAGTTGTGCTCTTCACAGGAAATTAATGAGTCCTTGTCATCTTAAGAGCAGAATAACCTCAGCACCAGTCAAAAACTTCCATAGTCTCACATCAGCCACAACACATCTTGCAAAATCTGTCTCAAAGTGCCAGACTTGACTGAATTAAAAAAAATAATAAAAACATTGCAGTAAAAGTAGTAACTGATGAAACCTTCATAACCAGATCGCTGTATCCCTTTTATACTTTCTGTAATGAAAATTTCTTCCTTACTTTAAGGAGTGATCCAAGACTAGTGGACAAGAGCAACTGACAAGAAGAAGATAGAGAAGTTAAGGCCCAAAAGAGTATTAAGAAACTTTTTCTTCTAGGCATAAGAACAAAGACAAAAAAAAAAAAAAAAAGTTGTTGGAGGATATTCTGAGAACAACAACAACAAAATTAACTATTTTATAGTGCTTGCTTTCCTTGTAGAAATCTTTCTTTCACATTTAGTTGACTATTCTGGGAGTGAAACTATAGGACCAAAAAAATAAAATAAAATAAAAATCCCCCCCCAAACACCCAACTTAAAAAAGGCAACAGTACTTTAATTGTGTTTTGTGTGTGTGTGTATGATTCACTTTTCTTCATTAAGTCTAACTATAGAGTCTAAGAGAGTGAAAAAAATAGCAATAAACATGGGAAACAAGCAGGGCAGTCTATTCCAACTATTACAGATACTAATTTCTTGTCTACATTTATATTGTCCTGACTACCTGCAGCACACAACCACCTTCAGCAAAAAGCTCACTTTTCTAAATCACAGCAGAAGTTGAGGTAACAATCCTGCCTCATCACTGAAATTCTTAAACAAGTTTCCTTTTTGCTGCTCTGTACTTCAGAGAAGCCCCTCTTTCCCAGAGCCCTATCGTAAAGTACTTCTGTGGGACACAGATAAGACTGATTCAAATACAGTGCAAATGGTAATAGGATAAACAAGAAACTATTGCAGAGGCATGTGTGTGTGCTAAATTCTGGAAGCGACAGGATACAAGCTGAAGTCAGAGGAAGATTAGTTGATTTATCTAACCAAATAAATTTTTCACAAATAATAATTCTCCATTGTTTGACTAGATGTTGGCAAGATGACAATGCTAACTCAGAATCAGATACCACATGACCCGGAGAAAGTACTGAAGGGAACAGACAGTATGAAGCCACCTGTCTTAAAGCTTTTCTGAGGCATCACCTCCGCCTATATTCCATTTACTTAAGCCCACCAGCCATAAGTGGCAGGAGAGGTCAAAAAGCATCATGGCCACAGCCTGTCCTGCCCCAGCCTCTATTACCCAGTAAGGTCTCTGTGTCAGACAAGACAGTGCCTGGGTACCCAGCCTTAGCGAGGCAACGGCCCTGCTCTTTGCAGCACTGCGCCCTTCCACCCACGCTGCAGCGGCTGTGCCCCCAGAGCCTCCATGCCAGGCTTCCCCTTCACCGCAGCTGTTGCAGCACTGCGGGACTCGCACCTTGCATCTGCAAAGCCAGCAGTGCTGGTGGTTGCTTCCCATCTTCCCAGGGAAGCAGCCACCCCTGGCCTGCCACTTGTGCCTCTTTACCTCCTTCCTTCCTGTGCATCATTTCGAAGATTTTAGTTTATGCTAGGGAAAGCTAAATGTAGTGCACAACGACTGAGATAAGTCATTTAATTACTTAAATATTATCCAATTCTAGATGTGCACTGGAATTAAAAGTCAATTAATATGCAACACTTGTACCTGATTAGCATGCTCCAAACAATGCTAAGAGCATCACGAACACAAACAAACAATAGGGAATTTGAGTAGGTCCCAGTGAAAAGAATAAAGTACTAGGGAAAAAGTATCATGAGAAATCATCATCCTTGTCTTCACCAGCAGCAGCTGCACTGGAGACCACCCTGCCCACACAGTTTTCCTTACTGTTTTCTTGTTCTGTTTTACTTTTTTTTTTCTCTTCCAAAACTAATTTTCATAACATGACAACATATGGAATCTGCTATAGGCCCTGCTAATACATAGTTGTGTATGTGAATCCGTTTCAACATCCACTGTTAAACAGCTATCAGGCTGTGAGAACAGTCTATGAAATCCCTAAAATCTTGTTGAAGCAGACTCGCATACACGTCGACTCATAACAACGGATTAGCAGGATCCATAGCTGCATTTTAACAGCAGATAGCTTTCATGCAATCCTCCCCTCACTCCTGTCACCAAACATTCCACCTTATTTCCAAGCCATAATCCACTGCTGAATTCTTCCTTAGCCACTATTAAATGCACAACTTCTGTGAAGTGAGGAACAGAGAGCTTCAGAAGGAATTGTAAATGATGCCAGTCCCTTGGGATAGGATGGGATGAACCAGTGCAAGGCTCTTCCAGTGATACATGCGGCATTTCATTGGCAGAACGTGTTTGTCATTTCAGATCTCCTGGAAGCCCTTTATCAGATGGAAAAGTCTTATAACAAGAATTTCATCCCACCTCTTATCATACCAAATGGCTACCTTTCCAGCTCACCTCCAGACAATTGTTACTATTGCTCCAAACACAACAGCTGTAACTGGGCAGCTAAGACCATCTACAACCTGGAGCAGAGGCACGTTAACTACACTCACTGGCTACCCTCACTCTCCTTCAGTGAAACAGTGAATTTGCTATTTGCATTTAGAGGTGACCTGCCCAAGTCACAGCATGCCACAAACACAGCCAATGCACTGGTCCTGCAGCTACAAAAGCAGAATCCTTTCAATATTGGCTCTGAAGTGAGCTGGTGGTGCTCCTGAAGAGGAAATAGCCACCTCCTGCAGTCAAGGCAGCAGAAGAACCGATCATGTTTGGAGGCCTTTGTTAGCTGACTACTTCCTCACAAGGGCACAGTGTGTTTCCAAAGTACTGCGCAATCAAGGTAACCATCGGGACAATTCTTTCTCCTGTGCACCTTAGGGTAACTGCCTCCTCTGTGTGAACTTCAGCCCTGGTGCTGATGAACAGGCCAGTGCACATAGGAGCCAAAGAGAAATAAGGTGGTTATAAAACAGATGGGAAAAATGTCACAACCTGGCATTCACAGTGCTGGAAAGTGGCATGAAGACAAATTTTTCAAGACAGTTTTACTAAAGGCTATTCTTATGCAAAGCAAGATGACAATTTAGGCTAGTACATAAATTATCTTCTTTAGAAAATAAGAAATGTTAAAAATCCACACTTTATAAGCAACAGTCAATTAAGACTAAAACTACCAATGAACTGAGCAGTTTGTATAACTGGCAGATTCTAGGTTTGCCTCTTCAAGTCTGACTTCCTTGATATTTCTCTATTTTAATTAGCATTGCAACAGCAGAATTAGAGCCTTTCCAGTGGAAAAATAACAGTCATCAGAGCCTCCCATTGAGTGAAACTGTCAATAAAACACATCTCTGTTAATATTCTTCCTGAAGTCCCTTTTCACTATGTCACACTGTCCTCAGACTTATGCTGATTTTATCTAGTACTTATTGCTTCCATTTACTTTTAATCTGTTTAATTAGGAAAAGATGCAACCTTTTCAAAGAACCACAATCCGCTTGTATTGCTGTTCCCAGTTGGTAGCATTCAGCCTTCTGCTGCTGTACTGCCTCCTGCTTCTGCTCTCTCTCTTCAAACACACTGTCTGATCTCTGGATGCTTGAACGCCCAAATCCCCTGCTTCTCCATACAATTTTCACAATCCCAGCAAGTCCTTTTTTTCTTCCTGCTGTCCCACGAAGCACCACAGCAGTCTGCCCAAGTACTGAGCACCAACAGAATAATTCTCCCTACATCAGCAAGAGCCTTGTGCTGTTAGACGTACCGCTATTTGGACAGCCATAGCTGCGCAGGATACCACTAAGCCTTTCTTGGTGCAGGGGAAGATGCAATTCAAATCCAGCAGACCACCTCCCACAGTAACTGAATAATTTCAGTACTTCATTACAGTTTTGCAGAAGTCGGAACTAGACTTACATATACAGACTGAGGATAAGGTCACAAACTACCATGGATAAATCCACTTAGAACCATACATCCAGAGACTGAACGGTGTCTGAATAATTAACTGTTGCCAAGAGGAATTCTGCCAATACTGATACTTTTCATACATATGTACTTTATAACAGTGCTATCAGTCTGTTTCTTTGTGCTAAGCATCCACAACAAATAGAAGAAAGGGATAAATAAATTCAGATGACGGGCTTTCACCATTCAGAAGAACAGAACGATGGCAGCAATGCTGTCAGGCTGACATCCCAGCGCAGCCTCAGCCCTGCCCCACCACAAGGACTTGCCTAGGGATCACTGGACTGTATCTGACCCTGATTACCCTCAGTGGGCCAGGTCCTGCTCCCTTCTTATAAGTTCTTATTTCTTTTAATTATTTCCCTTCTCCTTTCTCCAGTTCACTGACTTTGTCACAGTTAAAAGTACTTTTGCTAGAAATACAAAACTAATCAGAAGATACTTGTTATCTTTACTTCACCCTGATTTCAGCTGATGAAACATATTATAACTTCACTAGCCATGTTAAGTACTTAAATGAGTACTTATACCATGAATTGCCAAGTGCTCTTATTGAAGTGTGTGGAAGAGAGGCAGTAAATCACAGATTTCAGACAGGTAATTTATATATTCAACTTCATGTTATCATCAAGGCTATGTTTGTTTCAAATGTTGTGTCAAATGTAGTGGTCTTTCATGGGCAAGTACTACATAACTGCGTGCCTACACAGAAACAAATGGTCCGTGTTTTCAGTCTTCCTGAACGGAAACAAATACTTCTGCAGAGTGGATTACACGAATGAAGCGATTACACAGACATCTGCTAAACTTGTTTACAAGAACTCCAGTCCTAAGTGACAACTTGAGCTTGAGACTAAACCTATCACTGCTTTTGAAAGCTGCTATTAAAGTCTGTACAGTTCAGTGCAGTCGCATTAAAGCCTTGAAAGTATTACTAAAGTCACTGAACTGACAGCAGACTAAGTCACACTCATCTGCTCTCAGGTTTACCAATGAGATGCAAGTAATTCCCAAAGTAAAAGCATACCATTCACCAGGAAAATAAACCCGACCATTTCTTTAAATTTCAAGAGACTTCATATTCATTGAATGTTTGTACCAAGTTTCTTCTTCCATATCCTCTCACATTTTCCCTATCAATAAGGTTAAAAATGTTAAAAAAATAACATTTTAGATTTTTTTTTTTTTTTTAAACAGGGATTGTTGGACTTTTCCCCCTCTTTAGTAGTACTTCCAAGGCAATAATAGATGCTGGGTTTCTGTATGTTTGTGCATGCAGACAGACATTTCAACAGTGTTTTGCCTGCTGCAAGGCAGGGAGATGTAGGTTTCACAGTGACTGGCAAAGCTGGACAATGGAGAACAAGGAATGAAATAGAATCCTACATTGGCATTATTAAGCTGCAAAGTCTTTCTGCTATGGATATTTATGGATTTGAAGATTTAAAAGAAAAATTCTGTTTTCATTTTTTTCTGGCAGAAGTAACCTTTTCTTCCAGAAAGCAAAAATTTTTTGAAGAAATCTTTGAGGAAAACTTATTCTTCTGCCAAAAACAGTTCTGTTATTTAAATAGTGATAAGGCATCACATACCCAAGAAGCCTTGTATTATGAGGTTTTTAAACTCTAGAGTACAAAACAGCTCTCCCTACAAGATAGCACTGAATAGAATCATAGCATATCCAGAGTTGAAAGGGACCCACAAGGATCATTGAGTCCAACTCCTGGCTCCACACAGGACCGCCCAAAAATTGGACCCTATGTCTGAGAGCGTTGTCCAAATGCTTCCTGAACTCCAGCAGGCTCGGTGCCGTGACCACTGCCCTGGGGAGCCTGTTCCAGTGCCTGACCACCCTCTCGGTGAAGAACCTTTTCCTAACACCCAGCCTGAACCTCCCCTGTCACAGCTCCATGCCGTTCCCTCGGGTCCTGTCGCTGTCACCAGAGAGCAGAGATCAGCGCCTGCCCCTCCGCTCCCCTCGTGAGGAAGCTGCAGGCCGCCATGAGGCCTCCCCTCAGCCTCCTCTTCTCTGGGCTGAACAAACCAAGTGACCTCAGCCTATCCTCCTACATCTTCCCCTCTAGGCCCTTCACCATCTTTGTAGCCCTCCTTTCGATGCCCTCTAATAGTTTTATGTCCTTCTTATCTTGTGGTGCCCAAAACTGCACACAGCACTTGAGGTGCGGCTGCACCAGCGTGGAATAGTGCAGAAATAAGCTAGATGCAGTCATTTTAGCCAGCAGCAATACCTTAGGAGTAGAGACTGGTGTTGTACTGTTGTTTCGGTGACAACACTGACTGCTCGGTCAGTACTTGGAAGTTAAGTCTTACAGACAGCGAGGTCACAACTGGATAATAATTTCTGAATGAAATGAGATCCTGACATGATGGGAAAAAATACTGCTTCTAATCTATTTTTCCATTCACCTGCTAACTCTGTTGGATGTTCTCATTGCCTCTTTTCCTCATTCATGAAACACAGCTAATATTTCAGAAGTAAAATTTATTGTTCATTATTTACAACAAGTTAAAATAATGATTTTCTTTCAATTCAACCCAGCAGTAATATCTTTCCCTTCAACTTTCTGACAATGTTTGGTCCAGTAGCTTTGCATTTAACCTTTATTCCCGGTATCAGAAGTCACTTCACAACTATGCAATCAGCCTTTCAGAGCAGCAATAAATCCCATCCTCTATTACTATTCCCATATCAAGAGTAGTTGTGTAATGCATGCATATCAGCTAGATGACAAATTTGCAGTTTATCACCACGTGATTTCAAAGAAAGCATGGCTGAAAACATACTGTTAACATACTGGCCCAACTCTTCACTACAGTGGAGGTTCAGATATGAAAATCATTTCTGACTTCAGTCAAGAATTTCAGTAATACAGAAAATACCATCTTATTATAAAGGCATGTTCAGAGCTGGTGTTCACCATAGGCAAGAAAGAAGAAAGAAGGCTGCTCCGTGGGTTCCCCCTCTTGAAAGCCCTCACAAAGATCAGAGTAGCACAGTATGGTGTCACACCTCAGCTTTCCCTTATCTTCCTCCTTAAGCCAGCCTTCTCACCCTCCCTTCCTCCAGCTCCTCCTGACTGTGTGGTTCACCAGTGTGCACAACAGCAATCCTAATCTCTGTACCCTAATTTGGACCTGCTTTGTAGTGCTTTTTAGATCCTAGTAAGCATAGGGAATTCTCACATCTGCCTAAAATAAATGCTGAACCTCTGAGTGAACAACTATTTCTACATCTCTGTGACAAGATAAGCCAGCCAGGAATTCCCAGCAAACAGGGCCCATCGAGTTTAATTTCCTTAGAGAGAAAACCCCTTAACCTCCACCAAGAGCCACCCCAAATATCACTGATCTTTACAAACCTATTGCCACTGAGATCTCCCAGTCTGCTTCACTGGGAAGCTACCAAGCAGCTATCAAAAACCTGACATTTGCAGAAATTAATTATGTTGTCATCATCCTTGAAGAAACTCAGGTCAGTCAATTATTGCTGACCATGGCTTAAGCTATCCCTGTGGTCTATGCTTAGGAAATTTATTTACTCCAGTTTTCAAAGGGAGTATGGAAATATGATCTAAATTCAGCTCCTCTGAACTGTTACTCAGATTTTAAGGTCACATTTAATTTCACACCAAAACATGAATTATGTAACTATGATGTCAAATCATAGTTTAGATGACGTTCCTATGGAATGCGACAGATGCAAAGTCTCATTCACGTGGAGCTTAGCACTTTACAGGACTGGGGTACCATTTCTGAAAGGCATAAATAGAAATCAGGTGTCAAACTTGTTGATTTACAGTGTGATTTTAATACTTAATTTCCATTCCTTCTTGTCAGAGTAGGAACTGAACAAAAACATTAAACTTTAGCATCAGTAAGACCAGTAGAAACCACAGGATTACTTTCATCTCTGCTTGGAGAAGGTTTTGCAGATCTAAAGGCCCTGAGTCAGGAAGGTACCTGGAAAATCCTGTCTGTAAGGTTCACTGCTGGTTATCTTGCTGCATCAAGGCACTAATATGAAAGTAGTTTTGCTTTTAGAGATGATAGATAGAAAATGAGTAAACTACTCATTTTGTATAAAAAGAGAAAAAGCTACTTATGCATACTCCTGACACACGAGTACAATTTGTTGCTATACAGAAAGCAGCATTACAAATTCTACAATAGCAAGAGAAAATGATTTTGTCATGGGAAAAGCAATTTGGAAAACAGGAACATATCATTACTCTGAGCAGTATAGTTTTCTTTATAACAATGCATACTCTTAGCAATGCAAATATTGACATTTAAAATGAGAGAGATATTAAGAGGAAATTTACAAATAATCAGAGACTGATTTTGCAATTTATACTCAAAGTCAGAACATAAACAGAAAAAAATTTAAAAAGCAACTTAAGGTATTCTGACACAGTATATCAGAAACAGGAAACGGTTTTAGACTCATAAGCTTAATTATGTGTCAAACTTTTTTTTTTTAATTTGTACTTACCTTCATTGATATCACATTTTAGGCATGTATGGCCACTTTTGCCTTGAAAATCATTGAAGCCTTTTATAATCAGGTATACTTAAGAAACTGTCATGTTATTTTCCACTGAAAAATTAGTATGAGTATGTGCTGTTTAGCTGGGTGCTGCAATATTACAGGTCAGTTTAGACTTTGGTTGTCTATATTGATCTGGAGTTTGGGTAGATCCTATAACCAATCTCTTATCCAATATTAAATAACAGGGGATCTTTGATAATTCTAAGTACTAAGGGCCTCAGTTTCAACATAGAAAGCATGGCAGTTTTTAAATGAGATGAGGATTACAAAACCAGATTCCATTCTTCCTGTGATAGTCATGGGATGCTTTGAAAACTGTTGACTTGATAACAACTGGGACTGCGTAGGTAGCACGACAGCCAGCTATTATGAAATCGGTAATAGCTCACATGCAGCTCTGAAGAAAATCCATGAAAAATGGATTTTCTCATGTCACAGTCCTGCTTCTATTGATCAGATACCCAGAAGGAAAAAATGAACATAGGGATGGACAGATTTAAGCAGCAAACCAGTTTTCTTAACTCAGCAATAGGTGAAGTAATGGCCACACACTTTTTGTTACCTGGCCTTTTACTGAACCCAGAAAGGCACTACAGAGTTCTTGTAATATGATCAATGCTGTGGGGCAGGTTTTCTCTGGCTTACTCCACAGATCAGTTCTATATCATTTCAGCCTCTTTTTGCAAAGAGAGAACCATGTGGAAAACAAAAACAAAACAAAAAACACACACACGGACTTCCAGTTCTCCCTTTTTTCCCTTGACGAATAGTTCCCCAGCTTGGTCTCTAGTACCTCTGGGACTGGCCTATTTCTCATTTCCTTGAAGGGAATACACAGAAGCCAACAGAGCCACAGAGCCAACGGCCACAGAGCGCAGAAACCAACAGTAAGAACATTTCTTTGCTACAAAATATTAACATTCCTGAAATTATGAGTTCAGCTCCAACAGAAAAAAAATACCTTTCCAATCCACAAAATAGACTGAGATTCACAGAAGCATGGAAAGGTGGTTAGTTGTTATCAATAGACAATGGCATCAAAAGCATCAGGTCACCTCTGCAGCACCTTGAAAAGTTTGGGATGGAGTGGGAGAGTGAGCCGGCCACCTGCCTTCACTCTGCTTCCCATCACCAGAAAAAAAAGTATCTGCCCCCCTCTGTGGCATAGTCCTACTGTCTGACCAGCTGGGGCCAGATGCTGGGAGGGCCCTTCTTCCATATCATTCCCATAACTTAAGTTTCCCTAAAAATATCCCCTGCTACCTATTTCTCAGATAAGGGAGCTACTAATCAGTATGAGTTAAGCCACCAGGGGTTTCAAGAGCAACAGCAACATTTTAGGAAGGAAGTGTTTACTCTTTTTATGAGCGTATCATAATAATAGAATCATAGAATGGCCTGGGTTGAAAAGGACCTTAAAAATCATCTAGTTTCAAACCCCCTGCTCTGGGCAGGGTTGCCAACCACTAGAGTAGGCTGCCCCAGCCTGGCCTTGAATGCCTCCAGGGATGGGGCATCCACAACCTCTCTGGGCAACCTGTTCCAGTGCCTCACCACCCTCTGAGTGAAAAACTTCCTCCTAATATCCAACCTAAATCTCCCCTGTCTTAGATCGAAACCATTCCCCCTTGTCCTATCACTATCAACATGTGTAAACAAGCGTTCCCCCTCCTGTTTATCCGCTCCCTTCAGGTACTGGAAGGCCGCAGTGAGGTCTCCCCGGAGCCTTCTCTTCTCCAAGCTAAACAAGCCCAGTTCCCTCAACCTTTCCTCATAGGAGAGGTGTTCCAGCCCTCTGATCATCTTAGTGGCCCTCCTCTGGACCCGTTCCAAGAGCTCCACATCCTTCTTGTGCTGGGGGCCCCAGGCCTGCACGCAGTATTCCAGGTGGGGTCTCACCAGAGCAGAGTAGAGGGGGACAATCACCTCCCTCTCCCTGCTGGCCACCCCTTTTTTAATGCAGCCCAGGACATAGTTGGCCTTCCGGGCCGCAAGCGCGCACTGCCGGCTCATGTCCAGCTTCTCGTCCAGCAGGACCCCCAAGTCCTTCTCCGCAGGGCTGCTCTCGAGTTCTTCTTCTCCCAGTCTGTATAAGTACCTGGGATTGCCCCAGCCCAAGTGCAACACCTTGCACTTGGCCTTGTTGAACCTCATTAGGTTCTCTTGGGCCCACTTCTCCAGCCTGTCCAGGTCCCTCTGGATGGCATCCCTTCCCTCTATTGTATCAACTGCACCGCTCAGCTTGGTGTCGTCCGCAAACTTGCTGAGGGTGCACTCGATTCCATCATCTATGTCGTTGATAAAGATGTTGAAGAGCACCAGTCCCAAGACCGACCCCTGAGGGACACCGCTTGTGACCGGCCTCCACCCAGACATAGAAATGTTGACGACAACCTTTTAACTGCGACCAGCTAACCAATCCTTAATCCACCTAACAGTCCATCCTTCAAATCCATACCTCTCCAATTTAGAGAGAAGAATGTGGTGAGGGACCATATCAAAGGCTTTGCTCAATAAGGCCAAAGGCCAAACACACAATGGAAAACACAACAGAGCAGCCACATTGCAGCACTGACTTTTTAACAATGGTTGCAGATCTTCAGGTCTACTGGCATACACTCACTTGTGTTTTCATATAGCTTTTTGGAGTATTTTACACAGTTTATCTGATACAAGAATAAGAGTAAAAAAAGAGTTGGGGGATGGGAAAGATTGATACAAAAAATTTTAAATACCTACTATTAGTTAAAGCTGAACACTAGGCTCTGAAAAATGAAATGCTTATGGTATAATATTTAATAGGAAATGCTAACTTCTGTGACCACTTAAGAGAGAATATGCTAAATTAAGTCTGTCATTTTATGTGATAATTGAAGACGCATACAGAAATGAGTAACAAAACAAATTAATGGAGAATTCAAGTATATGATCTAGAAAGGATATAAACTGAAATGCTTTCTGTATCACCTATGCCTCTTCTCCATAGGATCTCTCCAGACGAAGAAACAGGGGCCAGTGACTTCACCAGATGCAAAGCTTCCACTGTTGCCCTATAAAACAGTTTCAGACTCCCGCGTGATGCACCGACTGCACATCTTTAGCTGCTTGAACCTGCAAATTCTGAGCCCCAAAAAGGCTGCTTTTAAGAAAATTTCTTGAAAACCACTTACTAACTTTTCCCACCAATTCTTATGTTTTTAGGAGGGCTCATATTCCCAATTCTACAGTTTAATTGTGAAATACATCAGTGTATTTAAAGTCCCTGCATATTTACTTGATCTCATGCTGAGAACTTTAAGTAGTTAGCACTTATATTTGTTTCAAAGTGCTACAAATTCTGATTTCTGTCACAAGACTTCCTTACCAATTAGTAGAAACTTTATTCAGATGAAGGTATCATGATATGACTTTTCTATAATTATGCAGTAGTTTCACACTTTAAACATACCTAGTTGTCTGAATGATTTATGATGCATAAGTTTTATTCCTTGGCTTGGAATGACTATGGTTACATATGCTAGGGAATTTAATTTAATTACACCATGCCTATTATGCTCTGGGCAAATCTGTTAAAAGCCTGTGCTATGCTTATCCCAAAGATTTGTGCCATGTTTTCCCTCTTACAGTAGCTTTTTAGTCTAGAAATATTGAAATTCTGCTGTATATTTTTAATTGGAATATTATAATAATCCTGTCCCATGCTTTGATTATAATGCTTATTGGTCAGTATAATTTCCTCTTTGATGGTCTGCCAAATTCAGCTTTATAAAAATGACAGCAATGAATTCAACTGCCAGATTATTATTATTATTTTTTTAAACAAACTGGATACCATTTATACATTGCTATATTCATACATCTTTTCATAAAGGTTCATTGGCTGCCAAGCCCTATCAAACATTAAGGTAAATATTAAGATTGGTTTTCTCTGCATTAATACTTATCACAATTCTCTTACTGAAGATTTTTTTGAACATCTAGACCATAATACAACTCCAAGCTGAATATCCGCAAAGAACGCTTTTATCATGGAGGTACTGGCTTGGTCACAGGCAGAACTTTTAGTTTTTAAATGGTAAAATTAACAGCTAATTCCCCCTTTTCCTTCCAAGAGGAAGAAGAAAAGGAAAATGGACCTTTTGTTAAAAATGGCAGATATTTCACTTAGGATACTGTGTGAAAGGTTCAAACACTGACAGCAGCAGTACAAAAACCTGAAGAAAACAATTTCACAAGCATTCAAGCCCCGTGCTGCTTATTAAGCAAACCATTTCCGTATATACTCAAAACTTCAAACATGTCTTTGCTCTTAACATTTACTTTCAAGATTTATAGGCTCACTCACCGTGCCCGACATAAATGCTTCTGCACACATTATGCTTGCAAAACCTCATAATGGGCATGCAAATTGATATTTATTCACTCAAAGCCAATAGCTACACATAAATGAGTACTGCTTCTGCAGTATCCCATGAAGTCTTCTTTCAAACTTTTCCAAGCAGTGTTCATCAGGGAACATGCATAGGTTTTTATTGTTGTTGCTGGTTTTAAGTATTAGTAGATACAGCCATATTGTCATTAAAACACATGGTTATGGCCAGTTTTACTTTTACATGCTCAGAATCAGATTCCAGAGACAATGAGATTCTTGCCCTGACCACTACAGAAGCCAGATCAAGCACTGTGCGTCATTTCATCTACGCCCACAGCACCGCAACAATGATTATCAGTCGGGCTGTTATGAAGATCAATTAATTGTAGATTGTGAAGCACTGGTACATGAATTCTCCAGAAAACAAACAAAATTGCTTTTAACCACCAAGCCTTTAGTCAGGAACAACAAAAGTCATCATTTCCTCCCACTGCATTAAAAAAAAATCCACCATTTTCTGATGCTATTACAGCCCTCATTCTGAATTCATTTGTTAAAACACTGCATTTCTCTCAAAAGAATAGTAGATGCACTTTTGGTCTTTAAAAATAACAAACACACCAATGATCTCTTTGCTATTAATAGGGTGAAGAAAACAATTGCAAAATGTAATTATGGTTTATGACTGAAATCACAGAGTTAACACGCAGAAGTTCTCTCTGAGGAGGACAGAAGATACATTATCTTCTTGTTCAGCTTCTCCACTAACGTTAAGTGTTAAATCACTGCTATTATTCTGCTCAAGAACTGTTAGAATAAGGTTGGTGATGCAGTGTAAAGAAAATGGATCAAATATTCTTGCTAACTCTCCATGATGTATTAAGAAAGCAGGTACTCTGTATGTTAGCTTTGTGAAATGAAATTTTAGCTATTCTCTGCTTTCAGTTATTTTCACACTTCAGCGTATCAGTCACTTTAGACTGATCAAATATCTACTAATAATTAACATGACTGATGCATTTGATTTCAGTATTATGACTGTTCAGAAACAAAACCAAACCAACCCTACAATGCTTCCACCTATGGTTTCACACACTAATGTCTAGCACTTGCTAATTTGAGGGCAGAACACATTGTTCCTATCATTCAAAATAAAAAGTCTGTTTCCACTGTATATATTCATTTCAAATTGTACTGTCATCCATCAACAAGATACAACCTAAAACATGTATTTGTAGTAGGAAATAGGAGGCCTTCATTTTATGGAGAAGACCTAAAGACATTTGCTCTTGTTTAATTAAGAGATAACCAAAATTAATTTAAATTCAGGGCAAAAGGTAATTTTATTAATTTGTATTACAGTGTAGGAAGATAAAGGGGCACCAACTAAAAGTCTTAAAGGGTTTTCTGGCATAATTGGTGGAAAACTGCATAGGCAATGTTGACATAACATTTTATACTGTGCAATCAGTTTGTATTACAAAGCTAAGGCTAAGCCATAAAGGTCATTACTTGTGCAAACTTTAAAGATGGGATAACCTTCTTACAGTATATAATTACATATGCAGCCTTATTCCCAAATTATGTAGAAATACCTGTGTCCCAGATATATCTTTGAAAGTATTTATTGTTTTATTTTTTTTTTAATTTCATGGAGAATGCAGTTAAAACAGTGGTAAGTGGCAACTGGATTTCCTTTGTTCATATTCTGCTTTCTGCTAATGCTGTTCCTCTGAATTATCTTATTTGATCTTTCATGCCTATTTCAGGAAATCTCAAGACATGCAAAAAAACTATTCCAAAGTACTTTGTGTTCCATATGATGTTCTTAGTTGGGAAAGAAGACACCACTACCATATTAGAGTGCCTCCATGTATGACAATGGCCAAGCCTTAAGGCTTCCACCTTTTAAATTTGTCTCATGATATTCTGTGCATGATAATCCCTGAGGCAAAGTTTCTGATTCTATGCCTGTTTTCAGAGTTAAAGTACTATGGCCCTAAGACAATTTTATTAGCTTTCTTTCCCTTTTTCTTCTTCTACTTTTATTCATAGATCATAAACATGAAATTCATCTTTGTTTACACAGAACAGATTTAGCTCCCTTATAAACCTGTAAAATGGAAATACATGCTTGCAATTGTTGTCATGCTTAAGCAGTTAGTCACAAGCCTCAGAAGACAAATTACTCTATTGTTTCAGGAACAGCAGACATTGAAGACTGCTGGCAATGCTTATTTTTGTTGTTTTCTTTTCCATAATAAAGATGAGTTACAATGAACAGTGTGCTATCCTTTTATCCTGACCACCTAAGTAAGGTTTGATGCGAAAGAGAAACTCGAATGCTTGAATTAAGGCTTTTATAGCAAAAAATATTTTGTCTGTTCTGTGAACAGTAAGAAGTATTTCTGTGGTTAGCTGTCCTACTCAATGCTTCAGCTTCCCTCTATAGTCCCTAATGGAACCAAGTCCATTCTCCAAGACAACTCCAGCAGGCAAAAAGAAAAGAGCACTGTGAGTAGACCAAAGCTATTCACTCACTGCTTAGCTTACCACAGTACACAGGGGCATAATTTATTTGTTTTTCCCCAACAGCAGAGATCACTACTTGCATCTGTCTGTTGTACACTCAGCTATCCTTCACACAAAACACACAGGAATCTTTGAAAGTTTTACCCTTTTAAAATGTGTCCAAAATTAACCAATGGGTTCAGGAAACACAACTGACAGAGGTAGTTGGCAAAACTGCACCGATCTCATTCCATAAGAAAGGTAAGCTAGAAGCAGAATAGGGCTAGAACTGAACAACAGTCTTAGAAAAGCAGATTTCTGGGAATAGAATTGTATTTAAAAGAAGGAGTTTGTAATCTCTTGCTGTTCAAAACTCAGAAACTCTGGACACTAGTAGAAGTAGATAATTATAAAAATTAATTTAGAGAGGATTTAAACACAGAGCATGATTAGTTTATGACATCAGGGCATTCACCCAAAGACCTCTGGTGTCTTTCTTGCCATGTCTTGTAACATCAGTGCATTCAGACATTTGGTTTACTCTATAAAGGTCATAGTATTCTGATATCACAAAAATGTAAAAAAGACAGACTATTAATCCCAGTTATCAGGACAGATATCAGTAAAATTCTAGCACTAGCAGTGCTAAATAACCACAGAATAGACCACAAGCCATTTCCAGAGATCCTTCAAATCATTAGTTTGAGGCTTTCAGACTACATTACCGACATTATCATATTTGAAAGTAGAGAATTCTGACAAGAAAAAGGAGCACTACAAGATATCTCACATTACCTTAACACATCTTAAGTCACACATATCTGACAGAGCTCACTGGGGATAATGGCTCCAAAGTTGCTTATCAAAATTTCTCATCAAGCATATATTTGGAAGTACTCATTCGGTTAAATCCACCAGCAATTCCCATCTCACATGCATTTGATTATTTTATTTATCTGATTATTTATGTTTCCATATATCAGACATGTTTGTATCATGGTTTTGTCTGGGATAGAGTTAGTTTTCTTCATAGAGGCTCACACAATGCTGTTTCAGATTTTTGATGACAGTAGTGGTGATAACACACAGATGTTTTAGCTGTTGCAGAGCAGTGCTCACACAGAGCCAAGGCCTTTCCAGCTCCTCGCGCTGCCCTGCCAGCAGGAGGCTGGGGGTGCACCAGGGGCTGGAGGGGACACAGCCAGGACAGCTGGCCCAGGCTGGCCAAAGGGATGTCCCACACCTTGTGGGGTCATGCTCAGCAATAAAGCTCGGGGAAAGGAGGAGGAAGGTAGGGGGGATGTTGGGAAGACAAACGCCATCACTCCCAAGAAACAGTTACATGTGATGAGCCCTACTTTCCTGGCAGTGGCCGAACACCTGCCTGCTGATGGGAAGTAGCAAATGGATTCCCTGTTTAGTTTTGCTTGCGTGCACAGCTTTTGCTTTACCTAGTGAACTGTCCTCAACTCACGAGTTCTCACACTTTTACCTTTCCAATTCTCTCTCTCATCCCACCTGGGGAGAGTGAGTGAGCAGCTGCGTGGGGCTGAGCTGCCTGCCAGGGCTAAACCACAACAGTTTGCTAACGGGTTATACCTTGCATTAGGAGGTAAGAGAAGTAGAACAGAAAAAAAAAACTAGACCTGCTGTTTTCCTAGCAAGACAAAGGGATTGCCCATATCAAAAGTATGGAAATGAAGGCATTTATCACAGACATTTCAGCTACTCTCTGCTGACCGTGCTCAATAGAAGAAGGAAAATTTAAGAAAATGGCTTTTCAGGCCTTGCGTAAGAAGATTGTAGCCAGTGAAATCAATAGCTATCTGGTATCTCATTCCATTATGGAAAAAATACCACAAATGAGTTAGGGCATGTCATTAATACCAGCAGCATCAGACTTGTTCCAGTGCTAGATCACTAACACATTAATGGTTTCATTGACAGCTCTGTGAGGAACAGGCAAGGCTCCTGCCTATTTACCATGAGATTCAGAACTGAGCTCTCACTCAGTGGATCATCCTGCAGATTTTAAGTACAAAGTATTTATCATCATAATCACTGAGCAAAGTATGTGCTATGTTTAAGAACAAGTTACCAAAGCCTACTAGAAATTCAAACATATTGCAGAACAGAGACAAAGATAGATTGTTATGCCTCACAGAGAAGTCTGACTTCAGGGAAAAAGTACACAAATACATCTTTATTAAAAAGAACATTAGCTAAGTGTTTTTATTTCATTCAACCTTAGTCCATCTGCAATCCTCTAATTGCGACATGCTTACTCAGCAAGCAACTGTACGCTTAAATAGAAAGCATTCTTGAGCAATGTTTCCATTCCTTGATTGCTGTTTGAAGAGCACAGGGGATAACATGATCCCTGAAAACTTGATAAACTAATAAGATTTGCTTTCTACTTCATAAAGCAGGATTACTCCATACTCTGAACCATAAACCTGTGTTTGGTCCACTTACATTTTTCTTGAGTATTTCATCCTCAAGTATTTTAAAGAAATAATTATGTTCTTTCCTGCCAAGAAGATGTTAGAAAAACTTTACATCACTAAAAAGATTCCCCCAAGTCCTATGGATTTCCCATAAGAAAATGTTTTTCAAAAAGAACTGAAAAAAATTTATTAGCAAAAGTAGAAATCATTAGTTACAGAGAAGGAAACAAGAGAAATGAATGCAAAAAATTTATTCTATACTTGCACCAACAAAGCATTTAAACATATGCTTAATTACAAGGAAGTAAGTAATCCGGTGGCCTCCATGACTATTAGGAAGAGATCACATGACAGGGACACACAAGACAACTTTCCTTTCATGGATGTGCTGAAAATGCTGGGGTTCCAGGGTAACTTTGGAAAGGTTACTCTAACTTTGGCTTATTAACAAACAAGTAAAACAAATGAAAGACTATTATAGCTTATATTGCGCTATATAACATGTAATTTGAACTAAAAAAAATATGGACTAAACGATAAAAATTTTAAGTCAGCTCTGCAGACCAAACAACAAGCAAATGAGAAATTACAAAGAAAACCATAGTGATGGCCTCAGACTAAAGCCCTTTTTTCTTTTTTTTAATAGGAAAGTTTCCATTACTGACAACATTTGAGTGTTTACTACTTTCTGCATCCAAGTTCTATAAACCAGCAATATATTTGAGAGGTATTATATCAGGCAGCTCTTAAGTGTTATAGGACTATCCCGCCAGTGGCGGCCATCATCCCACTGCACCCATGGGGCTGGGGCAGGCCCAGGTAGGCCACAATGCCTGGTGTCGGTGGGTACCGGGGCGGGGAGAGGCTTGTGGCAGGGCTGAAGCTGAGGGCCGGGGCTCGGAGGCAGCTCCAAGCACAGGGTCCTGCCCAGGCCTCTCCAGCTCCCTCACACCCTGCTCCCACCTGGCAGGCACAGCCTGTGTCCTGCCATGGTGCCAGGCCGGGCTGGGCCGGGGCAGCACAGGGCAAAGGCCCTGGGCAGGAGGAGGCCGGTGGGCCTGGTGACACTGACTGCGTCCTTCCTGTTGACTCTAAGTTGTATGTCCTTTTCTGAACCATCAAGGAGGCAAAGCAGCTCTAAACAGAGTCTGCACCTCTTTTGTAATCCATAACACAACAAATACCAGAGAAAGCAGCTAGCTAGGTGCTGGCAGGACTCTGTGCCATCAGAGCTCTAACATTAACAGAAACACTCAAACGCAGGGTGGGACTCTTTCATTATCCGACCCCACACGTTGAACAACTTGTCACCTCTGTTCTGTGCTAAACAGTACCCATTCCAGTCAATTGCTGTAAACCATTAATATTACCATCACAGAGTATTTTTCAAAGAAATCTCTCAGTCAATCACCATTCAGAAGTTGACTTTGCATACTTGTTTCCTTTGAAATCATTTAAACCTGAGGTATTTCAGAGCAATAAAGCTACTTCAAAATACTCTATAGCTCTTCAAGAATACCCTTTAACATTAATGCATTATCTGTTCTCATTATGTAAGAAGAGATACTCCCAAACGATGAGGAATTAACTTCATGCCAGGGGAATATCACACTGAGCTTTGTTAAATGTACCTTTATGTTTAAAGAGTATTTCCACTGGTAACACTTCAAATCACTTTCTAAAGTATAAAACATAATTAGGAATATAGACTAAGTACATTTTTTTTTTTAAAGCAAATGTCATACTTTAAAAAGCAAGAATGGTGCTCTCTTCCCTCCTACAGGTGTAAAGGAAGAGCAGATTCTTTGATATTTTCAGTCTTACTCTGCTTAAAAGTTAATGTCACTGAAATAAAATGCCAGTTGTGAAATTGGTATGAGAGGCCAAAAACTTAGAAGTTGAACAGCATTTGAAGTCAAACTCAGTAACATGAGTCTGACCCTTCTCCATTACCTCTGGGACAACTTTGCTGTTTAGAGTCTCTGTGCAGTTCAATAGAGCTAGGCAATTTGGAATGATAATCACAAAAATACCAACTTTTGAAAATTCCAACACACATTTCAGCTTTGCTAACTACTATCACTTCTGGTTAGGTGTATGCAGTTACAGGGTATCACCAGAGTTTCAATTCTTAATACCTGGATAGTAACCTTAATGCTACAGCTCCCAGTTTAACATAAAGCAGCTCTAATTTTAAAATAAAGCATCTTTTAACAGTACTGCATTACAGACGTGATCATTAATCCTATCTACCAAGATGAGTGATCAAGGAATTAAATCCAATGATACTGTTCTTTGCATCAGATATTACTAGGATATAGGCAGAAGAAAAATTGATTTTGCTATATCTTAGGATCTTCCAAAATAAAGAAAACAGGATTGCCGTTTTG
The DNA here is from genome assembly GCA_013399115.1 of Anseranas semipalmata. Lineage (NCBI taxonomy): Eukaryota > Metazoa > Chordata > Aves > Anseriformes > Anseranatidae > Anseranas > Anseranas semipalmata. Next base: position 386,241 of record VXAA01000082.1, on the reverse strand, counting down.
GATTGGGTATTCAGATTTACTGTTAGTGCTGACCATTGCAAAATGATCAGCAATACAGATCTTAACAAGGTCAACTTACAATGTTAACAGTATTTTCCATTTCTGCAGGGGAAAACAGTCTACAAAAGATTACTGCCTTATTTGTCCAATTCTTGAAGCATTCCATCTAAAAGGACCATGAATAGAAATGGATTTTCACAGTTTTTTTCCTTATACTAGTCAAAAATTCCCTTAAATGACAAGTATCAAAGGAAGAAAGGCTATTAATGTGCAGGATCCATTTTACCAGCAATAATTTGATTACAGCTCACTATAACCATATAGCTTGCCGTTCATGCTCTAATTTATGTATGAATACAGCAAAACCTAGCTGAGGTGAACTGTTGATAGCCTCTCATCTCCCTGCCTTAAAACAACCACTTATTTCACTGGCAGTCCAACACTAGGCTTCCCCCCTCCTCCCCTCACTCTCATCTCATCTCTTACCTTTCAGAGTTGTTTTTTTTTGTTTGTTTGTTGTTTAAGATCAGCCTATTCACAGAAGTCCAGAATGTCTCATATTTGGAAAGAAAAAGGAACTTTGTAGCACAGCAACATAGTTTTTCCTCTCATATGCATAGCCAATTTACTGTTCGTGCGAGTGTTTTTGCACTTTATTCAAGAAATAAAACATTCAAGTGCTCAGAGAAACAGCATGAAACTTACTTTTCTCTTGGAAATCGAAGCCAGCACATTCCACTCCAGTTAGCTTCCTTATTTTCTTCTTTCACACTGTCCCATTTAGTCCATAGATGCCCTGCTTTTTTCCCATGGCAGGTTAGACAAAGTGAATTTGTTGTCTCTCCATTTTCCTTAATGTCATCATTCCAGTGTGATTATTTTTCTTCCTTTCTCTGAATTTTTCTTGACTTTTAAACTCTATTAAAAAGACTTTTTTTTTTTTAATTTGAAAACCTTACAAAGCTGTAGCTTTTGTGAGAATTTATTGCAAGTTAATTTGCCTCATCTTCTAGGAAAATATATTGCAATGTCCCCCTTTCTTCTTGTCTGTTGCTTGCTTATAACTGCATACAATCTCTTTCCTGTTTGCAACTGTAATTGGACATACTAACAAAAGCAAATATTGTGTTTTTATATTAGTTCCCTTTTCTCAAAGGAAAACTATTTCACAGGATTTTTTTTCTTCATGCTACTGTTAGTTTGGTAGCCTTTATCCATATTGATGAATCTGTGCATACATGACAGCTTATGCACCTGTTTACCCAGCTAAATAAAAGCCACATAGCTTAAACGTAGTCCTTGTTTTTCTAGCTTTTCTTGTCTTCTGACACTTTATTACAACTTTTCACTTAAAATTTTTTGGAGGCTGCATTAGTTTTTTTTTTTCCCCTCTAAAATTCAATATGGCTGCATGTGCTGCTATTCTATTTGATTACATATTGTTGAAATACATGTATTGCAGCTGATGTACCCAATGTCAGAAGACATAACAAGCACTCTTGAAAGCAAAGTAAATAGATTCTATACTTAAGATTCTTTCAAGTTGTATCCCTCTAAGGAACTAAAAGGGAGTGATGCAACCCCAGTTAGGGAGTAATTAATTCAGACTTAAGCCTTTGTTCCCAGTTACTTTTAACTCTATTTTAAAAACATACTTCAGCTTCCCTCACCCACCCCCACCACAGTAGAGCTGAGGTGGTGGCAAACTTAAGGGCAGTTAGATGCTTCTAAAAAGCAAACTATTTTACCCCTTGACTCATCTCCAGGTGGGATTCAGCACTGGGTAGATAGGTCTGAGAACTGCTGGACCATTATGCATCACCACAATTCCAGCACTAAATGACCAGTGCCAAAACTTCAATGGAAAGTGCCTGTGAGGAGGTCTTCTGTCTCCCTGGCTACCAGGAGCGCAAATATCCTGATGAGACAGGATAATGTGGGACCACACTTGGATTATCCTAAAAAACGAGTGTAAAGAGGTAGGGAGAGGAAGGCTGACACAGCTATAGTGCACACTCCCTTCCAACCAATCTAGCCTTCACTGCAGTCTGCAACCTAAATTCACTCTCATACAGAGAGCAAGCTATGCCTGACAGGAGTGGTTAGATACAACACATACCCCCCCACACACCCCCCATTTAAGAGCAATTAATAGTTTCTAGGTAACAAACACCACCTGGTCAGGCTCAGATAACACAACTGTTCAGGCAGTATCTTCCCGTTCTCATCTTTATTATTCCCCCCATGCCCTGGCAAACACATTCTTGAATCACACTCACACTGCACAGGCTGTGCTCAAGGACACTGCTGGAAAGCTGGCTGCACCCTACAGAGCAGACAGCTCCCCCACCACCATGCAAACACAAACATTTCCACCATAAAGGACAAGGATGCCCAAGAAATCCTGTCAATTGGTCCACCAATCCAGTTCTCAGTGCACACCTCAAAACATTCAGACCTCAAGGCACCATTATGGTAATTGAGTTTCACCTCCCGCATAAAATGAGAGTTTGCGGGTTTTTTTTCACTGCTGTAGATGCTAGGGCCTGGAAGCTAAAGACGATCACTATGTCTAACTAACCTTATTGTATCAAAATGAGAGCCACATAAAAGTCACTTGAGTTTTAGGAGTGAGGAACTGTGTTATTCTTAAAGGCAAACTGTTTGATATCTTTTTCATTTATATTTATGCACTTAATTTGTTTTAGTTTCAGTAAGATATGGGGCTAAATATACAGACCAAGTAAGTCGGCTCAATAAAAGATTTACTGAGCTGATAAAGTTTTATATGAGAAGCACACCTAATAGATGTATTTAGGGAATCATTATCCCAGTCCTTTCAGATAGTTTCCCAAGATTGAAACTCCAGTTACACAGTGATGCAATTGGTTACATAAAATTTAACTAGTTGCAATGTTGCACTCCTTTGCAAAAGGCAGTGTCTCTGGGTCTTTCCCATCCCACCCCCAACACCAACCATCAATGTAGTGCAAATATGTATTTTCATTAAGTCTCAGGTAAGAAGAATTAATCTTGTCTGTTACTGAAAGCTGACACATACATAACTAACATTTATACATAGTTGAAAGTGCTATGGCACAAGCTGAGATTTATTTTTGGCATACAAATCTGTTCCCAGTAACAAGAAATTGTCTTACCAATTTGCAGTACATGAAGTAAAAAAAGGTATCACTTGTTTTCATAGAGATTTACCAAGTAACTACTACTGAGAATTAAATACTAGTATCATTGTACATTTGGCTACTAAAGAGTACCACAAGTATTTATTAAAGCACTGTCTGCTGTTCTAGTTCCAGAACCCCACAATAACATGACAGAAGCCAAATGTAGCCTCTCAGGTTGCTTATTTTATTGAACAATGGCTTCCCAGTATTGAGGATGTTTAGAATAGTACCTGAGATCATGAAATGAAAGGAAAAATCCAGAGTTCTCACCAAATGTGAACTCTGTGGATATGGACAAGCTGCAGAGAAAAGTGTGACATTTTGTTTGGTGGATCAATTTTTTATTATTTCCCCCACCCCTTTTGTGAGCTGATGTAAACCATTAGATTTCCATAGCATTTGTAATTGCTTCACAAGTAAAAGGTCACAGATGGGTTGATGTGCCATTGATGTGGAAGACTTGGGGGACAAAGCATTCAGCACCTAGAGGGACACATACAGTTTAAGACAAATGTGTTCAAAACCTGGGCTGCTGCAGGAGACCTCAGAGAACTGCTGAGGCAGTGGATTTTTAAGCAGTTCCACGAGCACTGATCTTCACCTGGCAAAGTCTGTAGCCAGCTGTAGCTGCTGATACAAACTTTCAGCTACACAAAGTTGACTTCAATATATTTTTTTAAACCTACATTTCAAATTGGACCTATTCATAAAGTACACAAACTTGGCAAACAAAACAAATCTGAGGTGTTTTTTTTTTTAATATATTCTGTAATAGTAAAAGCACAGGCAACCAGGAACAAGTTTTGAGCAATTTCAGAAAGGATTCTCATCACAAGCTTAAGAAGCTGAACCACATGGATATTTTAGACACANAGCCACAAAAAAAAAACCCCCGCCATCCCCCCCCCCCCAAAAAAAAAAAACCACTAGGCTACCATTAACATTTTCAGCAGAGTCAATTAAGAAACTTCATGAAAAAAAATCAGTGGAATGGGTGACAGTGTAAGACAAACTAACACATGAAAAGTACTTTATATTGATATGTACAAAATCCATTTTTCCTCAGACAAGAATTCATAAGGGTCTAGCATTCCTAGAAAACACTTGTGTGAGAGATTGATCATTTCTTGGGCCATGGTGTATATAACAGCCAGAAACTCAAAGTTAAATGCAAACTTAGTAACACAAATATTTTTAAGACTGAAGCCTATTAAATTGCTTAATTCTCACAGGAAGTGAGAGAAACCCCGTTACTTGAACCAGTTAAAGCTGAACTTCACAAAATGTCTAGCTCACAATACCTGCCTGGAACAATCCTGAACCTACAAGGTGTTGGACAAGATGACCTCAGAGGTCTTCCCATCTCTAATTTCTTTGACTCAATGAATAAACATGAACCTAATCAGAATAGGTTTAGTGTTTATCTAAGCAATAATGTTTAGCTAACTGGAGGACACAAGAGAATTAGCTGCTTTTATGCTGCTGATTAAACAAGATCAGAGAGCTTTAAAATAGGTTTTGGAGTTTTAATTTGCAGACCTTGATATGAATTTGTATTGTAATAACCTGTTTATAACCTTGGGCCTGTGAAACAAACCTTTACATAAAACTTATTTAAAAAAATAGTTTGTAAAATACAAGAACAGCAGACCTGACTCAAACCATGCAAGATTTACATGTAAATAACTTGTTGTAAGCCTTTTCAGGCACAGGCTTCAAGTAATTTCACAAAGAAAATGCTAACAGTCATTGAGGTTTAAATCCTAAGAGCAACTTGAACTATGTGGTGGTGCTGCTAGATATTTTGAAAGTTTATATTTGTTGCATTCCTTCAAATAAATCTAATTTCCTTATGAATTTAGAGCCAACTTATCATTTACATCCCTATTCTTTTTAACATTTTCAAAAACTTGCATGTTGTTGACAACTCAGTACATTTAGTTTCTTCTCCACCATTAAATTACTCAAGCTTTAAAAGCAAATCAAGCAATTTCAGTATGTCTATAAGTAGTTATTGTTGGTTCCTATATTTACAATTGCAATAGTCTTTTCCCTACATGTCTGTGCCACCACAAGCTAGCATACAGGAATGCTTTTATGGCAAAGCAAACAGGAGGTCACAGATCTGGTCAGAGTGTACTCCATATAAATGTTTACCAGTATTGTCGGGTCAGTATCAAGTTCTACTTTAAAACCCTAGATATGAGCTCTTTTTTTTTTTTATTGTGCCCTCATGGCACCAGTTCACATGCTTCCACTTGAGACAGGTCTGTGGCTAGAATTGGGCCACTCAGGTGGCATAACACTGTTCAGAGCATGTATGGCATTATGATCTGGAAGTGATATTCAGACAAGTTCATCATTAAGTGACATTATCATTGCACATGGCATTTAGTTTCAGATCAGCATATTCTCCTCTATCAGATTTTTTTTTTTTTAAATCAACGCATCGTGCATATGTTTTCACATTATACTTTTCCTTTGGACATGTAAACTTAAATATATATATTTCTTTTTCTTTTTTTTTATCTACTAAGTGAACTTTTAATCCAACTACTTTTTCCCCACTTTATTATTAACTTTTCCAAGTTATTAGTTTCCCCTATCTTCCCTCAGCCCTGCCTTTCCCCCTTTCTCCTCTGCCATCCAGATCTTCATTTTTCTTCAGTCTTATTTCTGGCTCCACCATTTTTCATTTTTCTTTCTTTCATACCTATTACATTTCAGTAGAATTAACATAAAATTAGTGTTTGTTAGCAAAATTGAGAACACAAATCAGAAAGTTAAAGTTGAAGGCTGAAATTTAAGGAAAGTTGAAGATAGAAGTGCAATACAATTTTACATTGAGAAAAAACTGACATCAAGAGATAGAGACTAGAACTGCTACAAAATATAAAGAATCCCCAAATATTGCAGTACAAAGCCTAAGAATATACTTGAGAATAGCCAACTTGGAGGCAAATAGGCTGAAGCAGAAGTCCCATCACCCCTACATTTTCTGTTATAGATACAGAGAAGAAATCTTCACAAGTTTATACAGAAAAAGACATTATGCAAAAAAAAAAACTGAAGTGAAAGTGACTTAAATCCAATAATATTTTCTTTAAATGTTCTATTTTATAGACATGGACTTTAGCTGTAAGGTTAGGAGACCGATATAAGCATATACTAATCTCAGTGGAAGAATCAGAAAACTCTAAGGTAAGGTCTCAGCTCTATTCTTAGGTTTTTATCTCTCAGCCACCACAAAGCTATTGAAATGCTGTTACCATAAACTCATAATACCAGAAGAAAAACTCTTCCATAAACTCATGTTGCTTCTGGTATGGATTTTTATAGTGTTCCCAGGTGCTTTGTAAATAAAATGTCCTGTCACTTAACAGAAGGAGTGATTTTGAGATCTGAAGATGGTTCATAAAACCTATTTTTTTTCCAGTACAGCCTAAGGACCACAAGATAACATTTATATTATTCTAACTATTATGAAAACCCACACAAATATGAAATAAACGATTCATATAAGAGAAGCATAGTTTTTAGGACTGGGCTGCTGCAGAAGCAAGAACTTCTGACTTCCTAAATTAATCTCTTAAATGTAAAAAGTCACTGTTCGCTATAAAGCAACTTTAGAATTATTTGTGTTCTTGAAGAAAATAGGCAATAAAGGAAGAGGAAACCATAAAGCATAAAGAATTGAGGATAATCATCACTACATGTCAGTCATGCCTACTGCTTTTTGTGTGCTGTGCTGAACAGTTCTACAGAACAAATAATTGTGAAAACAAAATAAGGGGTTACCCACACACAAGAATTTTAACAGTAATAACAGATATGCAAAATATTCCCCTATACCTCCAGTGTAACCACTGAATGCAATTATTGTTTTGCAGTAGTAGGGGAAGCTGCAATATATGCTTTAACTATAGGCATATTTCATCACTCTAGAGAAATAAAGAATATTTAGGGAATAAACAGTAAAAATTAAGAGACAACCTTGGAGACAAACGAGTCTACTAAAACTCCTGCAAAACATTTAACATGAGTTTTACCACTTCTAGTTTTCAGTTAGCTAATTAGATAAATCAGTTATGTATCAATTCAACTTGGAATTTACTTTGTGAATTAAGTGAACAAATAATCAGCTGTGCTGTTTCTTTTGAGTCTTTTCAAACAACTAGAATCTACCCAATGAACTGTTAGAATACTGCTATTAAATTCTGGTTTTCTATAGAAATACACTGTTGATATGATCATAGTGACCTTTTCTTAAAGCACAATTAGGTCTCATTAGCATGATACCCCACTATTGATAATTAGTGGTAATAAGACTATAATTGAAAAAAACACTTGCAGTGGGGATTTGTTTTCCCTTGAAATATAATACAAACCCTGGAATGTTTCTGTAACAAACAGCTATGTTTTTAAAGGCATGAGTAAGATATAAATGTGGAATGAGCTGACATTAAAACCTGTATTTTCCACTGTTTACAGTATTTTATCACTGCTGAGTGCCTGAGCATGACAGTCTGTTCTTATTGCTGTTATATGGTCTGTCAGTTTGTGGTAGCTGTCTCTCCCATTTTTTCCACTCAGAGCATGTGACATCGAAAGCTTTTACTGACAGATTGGTTGTTCGACAGCAGTAGCATACTGTTACATACGAAACCAAAACTTAAATTTGCATTTGGAATCAACCCAGAATCTGAACTGTGATGGGTGGGGGCAGTTGTGTAAACCTACACCTTCCTCCGATGGACAACCTTACCATCAGCTGCAGAACTTACTGGAGTGCCTTACCAAATGGCATCTCAAAACAAATAAAATACAAAAGCCACATCTGACCATGAAACAGACTGCTATATTTAAGCTAGTTACCCTAAGCAACTTTTATAGACACTGGAGATGAACACAGTTTATTGTATCTAGGTCATAAGTAATTCCATCATAGAACAGATGTCTAAAATAGGACAGAAAGGTTCCTATGCCTCCTTGTGCCTATTAGCTATACAGGGATCCCACAATGATTAGCAGCTATAGATACTTCCAGATGAGTAACATGCCATGACAGTATTTTGTATCTTAAGAAACATCAAGGACTTTCTCCTCAGACTTAATCCTAATTCCTGTAGGTAAAATATTCACTATAATGAAAGTACCATAAACGGTTTCAGTTCACCCTGTTTTCCCATTCCTGATTTCTCCAGAAGATAACAAGGAAGGAAGCACAGCACCATTGTGGTTTTTGTTATTGTTCTTTTTCCTCTCTAAATACATTCCTCTCTGGTTTTCCATGCAGCAGTTCCACTGGCCCTCTTCATCAAGATTTGCACACAGGAAAAGAATTGTTCTGATCATATTAGGACATCATCTAAATCAGTGAATAAGCAGATGGGTAAAAACCTGGATTACTGGGTTCAGAGAGCAGTGGTGAATGAGTCATACTACTGGGTAACAAATAGTCAATACTCTACATGGTCCTACCCTAGGACTCGTCCTGTTTGATATCTTCATGACCTGGAAGATGTGGAGAAGATTACAGAGGGTGTGCTGGTCAAATTCGCAGATGACAAATTGGTGTGAACCAGTCAATACACATGGAAGTAGGACTGTCATCCAGATCCAGAAGGACATAGACAGGCGGGAAGAGCATACCAACAGGAACCCCGCAAAATTCAGCGAGGACAAAGCTGCATCAGAGCAGGAAGCACCGGTGCATGGACAGAGGCTGGTGCCTGCCTGTCTGGGAGCAGCTCTGTGGGAAGGGACCTGGTGGGCCTTGGCAGACCAGCTGGGCATGAGCCAGCAGTGTGCCCTGTCTGCAGGGACATTCAACAGTGCCTGGGGTAGTATGCACAGGGGGTACAGCCACCACCTCTGCTCAGCAATTACACTTCATCTAGATACTGCATCCAATCTTAGGCCCCTTTGAGTTCAGTGGAGGGTCTTCAAGCTGGTCTAGGGCTGGAACTCTTGCCCTGTGAACAGAAGGTGAGGGGGACCAGGGCTTGTTCAACCTGGAGAAAGACTACCTTGGGTGAACCTAACAAGCAGTCTGCCCATACCCGCAAGGCAGTTACAGGAAAGAAAGAGGCAGGCTCTATACAGAGGTTCACAGTGATGAATAGAAACAGGAGAGGTTCAGATCAGATATAAGGATAATCACTTAAGGAAAGGCAAGCAGTGGAACAGGGTGCCCATGGAGGCTGTACAGGCTCTGTCCTCAGNACACAACATAGGTATGTAGACTATGAGCATATGAATATCCATAGATTGGTTCTACTTTTTTGTCATATATTTCTACAATACCAACCAGAATAAAGTTCAAATTTACAGTCTTAAGATAAAAACATATAAAATTACAATAATTATCTGCTACTATTGACTAATAATAATAAAAAAGGCAGAAGGAAAGGTAACTGCAGTTGGCTACTGATGATTTGAATATCAGCATAACTATAAATTTTACCAGATTTTAAATTCAAAGGAATGAAATAAAAGTAGATTACAATTTACTGAAAATACTAAGATATGCACCTGAGAGCATCAAAGAAATTTTGATAACCTCATAACCTCAAGAAACCTTGGCACTGAAAAATTGCTTGTCGGTTTTATTAACCAAGTTATTTTAAAAAATCTTGGTGCCTCCCCCCCCCAAAAAAAAAAAAAAAAACACACAAACTATTACACTAGTAAAAACCCAGCCCACCTTCCAGAGGCCTCAGGTCAGGAAGTCTCATATCTGTGTTGGTGTTTCAATACAACCCTCTTGTAAATGTTTTCCTAAAACAATTTTTTTGTTTTTAAACCTAGTGTACATCACCAGCAACCTCATCCAGATACATAGTCCACTTCTCTAGAGGTCAGCAAACTATTGTAGTTATCACCTGGTATTATTCTTATACAGGTAAGAATTTCCAGCTCTGTATTCTTACTCTTGAAAGTAAGAAGGACATCACGGCTTCCATGCTGCATCCACTTATCTGTAAAATAATGAAATCTTGCTTTCTTCCACTTTTAGACATTAGTAACAGCTTTGCAAAGCTTAACTTTTATAGTTGTGCATTGCTGAACATGAAATACATTCTGGGTTTATAATACTAGAACTGACCCCCAGAACAATTAGCGTAACTAACCTCCTACAGAAATCTTGCTGTCTTTCACTCCTTGGGAAAAGAGATAGCTTGAAGGAAAAAGAGAAGACTTGAGGAAGTCTAAGGTTAATTTAAACAGTGGTAGGTGTATGAAACATCTGAGGAATTTGTAATATTAAGTTTCTGGCAGGAATGGATTAATAGAGGAGCAAGTGGTGAAAGGAATATGATTAATAGTTTCACATGACTAATTCATTACACTGCATATGATGCTGTTACATATTGCCTTGCAGGTTCTCTTAGAATATAGGCACATTTTTTATTCTGAAGAAAATGCTGTGCCACGCAGTTTTCTGCTGCAATTGCTGTGCGTACCAGCTATGATAAGCACTGCCTGCTACTTGGGAGCTTTTACTTTACTTCAGCCTCCTGTAGTGATGATGCTTAAGATAGTTACTTTCCAGGAGCAGCTTACTCTACTGAAGCTTCTGAGCAAGAGTATTACTATGGCTACATGCTAACATCCTTCACTCAAGAACTGATATGCAAGTACAATATAGGAGCCGATGCTAACAAAATACCAAGTCACCAGCTTCCATTTTAATCCAAATCCAACCACACAAATCCTACCAAATACCGTTTCCCTGCAGCCAAAGTAAGGAGGGAGCTGGGGCACAGCACATGTGTATAACCCGCTTATTGGACAATTTCATGTACTTAACTATTTACAACTGTGAAATAGAATTTTATATTTTTCTTTAAAGTTTTAGAAGCCAAATAAGAGTCTTTCTTCTAAGCAAAAGATTTCCTTCTGTGGATGACTGCAATATTATATGTAATTAAGGGTTTATTTGTGTGAAGTTAAAAACTCAAAGCCTAGATTCATCCTGCAGAATTTACCAGAGAAACATTCATTGTTATTACTGTCGGTACGCAAGGAAAAGTAATAATAAAAATAAAGATTTTTGTCGCCACGTTCTTTCATTTCTGTAAAAACCCAAATGCATAATTTTTTCAAGTACACCATTATTTTACTCACAGAATGAAAACAATGTTCACGAGTCTGAAGACAAATGGGTCAAATCAATTGTTAAAATATTAATGAAACAATAATAATTCAAAGTTATTTAACATTCCTTGACTAGATGCTCCAGAAATCACAATCCTATGACTGAACAATGTTTCACTGATTTAACAAGAAAATCAATATGTTGCTCATGGGGAAAAAAAGCACTCTAATAAACTCCCAGAACACATATGTAATGGGTGAGCACACTGAATATGAAACAGGTTATAAAACAGTGGAAAAAACATGTAAAGGAAGCAAAGAACACTAGAATTAAATGGTTATCAAAGCTGAAGTTCAAACAGAATGGCAGGAGGGTCTTAATGTCTTGCATTTCTTTACTAAGTTAGAAAGAAAAGTGATCAACATAATTTAAATGCATTTCTAGGTAAACGTGATAGTTGTATTTCACAGAATAAACAGAAAAAGTAGTATGCCTTACAAGTTACTAAGAGGTGATGATGTAGTAGTATCCCAGCATGAAGACACAACTGCAACCCTGATGTTGGGAAACTGCTCTCAGGTAGCCTGCACAAACACCTGGTTCCAGAGGGAGGCTGGGGAAGGAACACGGAGGTTCAACAGCATTCTGCATACTTGCCAAGTTTCAAACCCAGTGGAAGAGAGCTGAAGTCTTGCCTATGCATTAAGAAGTGAATGAGGAAATCTGTGTAGTAACAGCTTGTCAGCCTGATATTGATCCTGTGTAAAATACTGAATAGCTGATACAAGGCTATTAAAAGAATTAATAGAAGTGCTGAAGAATTAAAGGATTAAAATGTAATTAATGCCAGTCACGAGGAGATAACAGCAACATTACTTTTGATAAAAATATATCAAGCTCTTTCCTGTTATTTACTTAGTGCACTGCTTAGCAACTGACACTGTTGCATAATATTTCAGTTAAAAGGATTCACACAAAAAGGTAAAGTGACATGTAGTAAGTAGATTAAAAAACTGATACGTATTTCCTTGAGCTTCCTGTAAGAAGGAATAACAGTGTGTTTCTAGCAGGATTTCAGAGATCAGTTCTAATCCCGTTATTGCTTAACATTTTATCAAAGACCTGAAAGGAAATACACATTAGTCACTAATATCTATAAATGACATGAGAAATAGGGAAATTAATCTAATGAAAAGGACAGATCACTAATCCACAGTGATCTGGACTGCTTGATAAATTGGGCACAAGTACCATGATAACTGACAGTAAGGTCACACAAATTATGGAGGTCAAAGGACTCTAAAGAAGTCTCTGAAAAGGTTTTTGGCAACTGATCAGTAACCCGTACAATTAAAGCGTTCCATGTAGCATTCAACAAGCACTGCACAACACTAAGGGCATTTCTTGGGTATTTACCATTAAGCCAAACAAGAAATGGGCCCTGCTGCTTTGAACTAGCTGAGGTGAATTGGCTTTCACTTCCAATGCACTGGCTGCCTTGTACCCTGTTACCTGATGCTGTACAGAACAGTTGAATGGCCAAAGCTACCAACTGCTGATTGATTCTGCCTTGATGCCAGTATAAAAATCCCTGTTCTTGAACACTAAGAATAGCAAGTCATGGTGGCTCTTCGCTGTCATTCCAGATGAACTATGCAATCAGATCAGTTTGAAACGCAAAGTGTAAGAAATTGAGCACCTACAAGAGACTTCAATATAAACCCAAAGTATTCTACCAGTGCTTTCTACACAGTATTCTGCCAGGACTTTCTGGGCACAAAGATTAGATTTGCAGTTCTAGACTGAACTCCACAGATAGAGTTTCATTACCTGAGCTCCATCTTTGCCTTAGTTTTTCCACACTGCCAACTATGAAGTCATACAATTTGGTGATGATTTCTCATACAGACAGTCAAATGCTCATTTTACACACACGCAGCTAAGGACAGCTAGAAATAAGTCTGACAAGAGCTGGAATGCATAGAAATATTGCTATTAGGATAGTCCCCTTCATAAGGGGACAAAAAGTAGTAGTATTTTAGGAAATTTGCTTAGAATTAAGCTGATTAGATTTAAAAGATAAAGGCATATGCTTGTAAGATAAAACTTTACAAATGACTTACAATACAGTATTCAAATGCAGTTCAGGAGCTACAATTTATGTTTTACAAGTCACAGTAAATGTTTACCATACACTCATCTTTGCAGACCTATTTATGTAATGCCAGCATTGCGTAGCTGCAATTACTGCTTAGATTCCTAAGAAATAAGCTACCGTGGAGGGTATTTGTATAACACAGCATCAAACTACTAGCTAATTTCTGTAATCCATTTCCATAGCTCTGTTTGCACAGCTCTTCAGTTTGGTTGATGAAAGACCATTAGTATTATAATTAATATGCAATCAGTTTATTCTGAAGTGAGAGTCCACATCAAAGAAAAATACGTTCCTCTAGGCCCACTGAGAAGTGATTTCTGACCTATCATGCTTCCTACTATCTTGGAAGTCAGACTTTTTGGCCATGTTAAAATCAGATTAATGTAATGGCAGTGAAAGTTTCAGACATTTGTTCTGTATGCCATCTGTACATCTACATCTGGTTTCTCATTTTAGAAAATATTTATCTTGCGCATGGGCTACAAGATAGACACAAGGAGCCAGAATACTAACCAGCAACAGACATCTGTTCTGACCAAATTGAAAAGTCCACCTCAACACAAGACCCTTTTCCAATCATCAGAATTCATCATGAAGAACATAACTAACAAATCAGAGGAAGCATTTCTACCAATTTTTTCCCCACCCTCTCATAAAGTCCCACAGGGAATGGCTAGGAAAGAATGAGAACAGCACACAGATTTAATGGTAATTCCCTGGAATACTTTGTAGTTTACAGTAATTTGTGACTCAGACTACAAATAACAAAGGCAATGTCCATGAGTTTCCACTTTATTTTCCTCATCTTTTAAACCCCTTCATAAAATCATATCTACTCTATTTTATTCATCTGTGTTTACTAATTTTACTTTTTAGAATAGCTTCCATTAGTTAGCCCTGCACAGATAGCATAATCACTAGCCTGTAGTCACCCAGATCTCTGCCGAAACATTGAAAAAAAATGGTGCCATATGCCATATTAGCCTCTTCCTGGCCTCTCATACCAACATAGCTTTAAGTTGAAGACAGCTGAACTATGAATTCGAGTAAGCAATTTTTTTCCCCCCGAGTTGCTTTAGAACTCCTTGGTGAATATCCTCCATCACTACAATTTCTTGTTAATTTTCTCTATTTGTTCCACAACCCCTTCTACTAACTCTTCAATTTAACAGGTTCCCTGACATTAAAACCAGGATTTCAGCATAGGAACTCCTCAAGCTCCACAATAATCAACAGCAATGCAACCCCCCCCCCCCCCCCCCCCCCCCCCCGCCC
>VXAA01000082.1:352441-371512 GCA_013399115.1 Anseranas semipalmata | reverse complement strand
CAAACTCCTTTACTGTGGTCTTACTCCCTTTGATGAAGGCATAAGGACTTAATTAGCCATACAAAATTTGTCAGCTCTCCTCCTTCTGATGGCTTTGGAGAAGATTTGACTGCACTTCATGCCTTTTGAAAATTATTCCTTTAACTCTTTGGGTTTTGCATGCAGCTTCCTGGAGTTTCTGATCCTTTCCATTTTCCCTTTCCTTTGATCTGCATCAAAGTACAACAAGTTTAAAGACAAATTGCACATCCAGACCTACTACTTTAAGTAACAATCTCAAACCGCTTCATATTTCCTATTGTGTATTGGCACTTAATACTATTCTTAAAGACTTTATTTACTTTCCTTGAAAAATCTCAGTATCTGAAGTAAACAATATTTTAAAGCAAAATAAATGTTTGATCATCTAAAGCAACACTTGTGAGCATTTTGTTATAAAAGCATACTTAAGATAAATGAATAGATATTAACTGTGATCAAAACTGATGAACAAGATATGATGTTTCAATGCACGTCTTAAAACAAGCTTGGTCAGGTTCTTCTAGGGATGATCAATCTCATGACTTAAAGGACAAATAATGTAGATATAAAAGTACTGTAGCAACCTCATGGCATGCTATTTCAGAGTGCAGGTTACCTAACCTGGCTGTACTATGCAATTTAGAAAGATTTTTCAAATTAAATCAATTTCCAGAAGAATATAGGTTCAACTACATAATATTTTTTTAATGTGGCTATGTATCAGAGTCCGTCACAGAGCAGTGCTACACAGCTATACTTCTTGTACCTCAGTTCCTACGCATTATACAGCATCATGCACAAAGATACTGGCTTAGCTGCAGCTAGCATGCAATACAGAGTGAAGCTCTGCAACACAGATGCTCCTGTATGCATTGCCAGCACCTTTTCATTTTTGTATTTGTACTGTGCGGTGACAGTACCACTTCAATCAATTGTATGTTCACATACCATGACACTAATATAAAACAAAGTCCCAATTGAAAATCGATCCTGTTCATTCTGAAGATAGACTCTGGTCCATTCACATATTGTGGCAAGGGCTGTCAGATCAGACTGACAAAAGTCCCCTTCGTTTGTCTTCTGATCTTGGCAAAGTTGCTTCATTTGCCAGTGCCATTACAAGTTAGCTACACAATCAGCCCCAACATGAGTTTAGTAAACAGGAAGCTCCACAGCAGCTTAACAGGAGCATGCCATATAAAATAAGAGCTGTTTGTCACATCAGGCAATACCAAGAGGAAGGTCATTGCCTCTTTATCCACCATCTTCCCAATTAAGTCTAATATTGGTTGACAAATAGTAGCACACTAAGAAAAAAAACAGAAAAAAGCAAGAAAAGGGAAGCATCTTTGTGTTAACAGAGCATCCTGGAAGCCAAGCACTGGTGAGCTGAGATTCAGGGAAGGTACAGAACACTAAACATATATCCCACGTTCTAGTACTGCACTGTACACATTAATCTACACAGAAAATACTTAAGACTGTACAGTATGGATTTGCCCTTTGTAAACCTACCTGAAACATCTCAAGCCAAGAATCTGCATTTGTCAGAGGACAAGTAAAAACAGAGCTGTTAGCAATACAATATCATAGTCAGAACTGATTTTTTTTCCCATTTCAGTGTCCAAAATGAAAAAAAGCACAGGAAAAAATAAATAAGCTTTAACCAGCAGAAATTGTTTGTGGGCAGAGTCTCTAATTCAGCCCCAAAGAACAATAATGAACTTTTATTTTCAGTAAAAGCAAGGGAAATTCAGAAACTGAATATTAAACTATCATCACTGAGTAATAATAGAGATGACATTAGCACCCCTACACATACAACACTTTGTGAAGATAATGCACCTCTGAAAGGGGAAGGGTTCTATGTTCTTCTCTGCTCACCTCAAGTGTTTTGACCCGGCTTATCATCCAGCAGGGCTATCTATGGCACTCAGTGGCTCAGCAGTTGGAGGATGGTGAAGAAGGAACTTTAAGGCTTTTCTATTTTGTACATTTTGTATATTTCCTTCAGTATTTTTTTCAGCCAGGAATATTTCAGCTCATTGGTTAGGACATTCCCCAGGGCATAGAGAATTAAGTGATGCCTCATTGGTTCAAAGGAAGGGTAAGGAACTTCCCTGAAGAAAGGCTAATTTAATTTTATGCCTTAGAAATTGAAATGTGTTCTGTGCCAGTCTCTCCTATTCTTCTCCATCCATTTCACCATATAGTAGGAAGAACAGTATTGACAGCATCTCTTCCCTTCATTTGGTAGTATTTAAATTTCTACAAAAACATGGCCAGAAAACTGAACCTTACCATAAAAGGAACTAAATGAGTCATTTAGAAAGTTGTGTTTCTTTTGCATATGCACAGAAGCATTTAGTGCATCCCAGAGTAATTTTGAGCTTACACTTGTGGCAAAAACTCTATCATTATATTTTATTCCTGGAACTAGCCAAAAATCAAATGCATATCAGAAAGCAGTAGCAAATCCTGTCCTACCCAACAGGTAACAAGAACAAAAAATAGAAACTGAATCTCAATTCAAATCACAAAAGAGGATCAATGATAAATCATGAGCAGTGTAAAATCAGCAAAGCATCCATAATTACTGTAACTAGTGTCAGAGTTTTGTTCCCCTTAAGAGTACTGCATATAAGCAACATGCTTGAGGACGTAACTGAGCATCATTTTCCCCCCCTTGTTTCAAGTTACCCAACAACTTCCATGTCTGGCAAAAAAATCCTTTTCATAGCAGGTGGTCTGACTGCAGTCCGGGGATCCCGATGTTTGAGTTCAGACTTGTTACCAGCACTTAATGAGAACCATCCACAGCATTTCAAGAAAAGTTAGAGATTGATTTTCCACAAGGCAGCTTGATCAAATCATTAGGTTCTGTGAATCTAACTAGGACCTCTAATTAGCTTGTAGCCTAAAATGAGTCCATCACCTCAGACAGTCTTTTATCACCATTAACTGTACAGATTTTTCAAATAGCATGTTAAGGTATTTGAGTTTAGACTTTCCTGATACTTAATTGATAAAATGTCAAGCTAATTCTTTATAATTTATAAATGTTTTCAATGATGCATATACTAGTTATAGTATATACCTCTGATTAATGTATTTTAATTTAACAGCATATACCCCAAAATATTTGCAGTAATATTACTAGAACTGCTATATTTTTGTATTTATAGTTCTCATTACAAAGATATTACGAGATTATAACATGTCACACCTGAAAAACATTCTGGGAATGCAAACATACATGGTAATGTTTAGGGGAAGAATGTTGAGAGTGGAGTCCCTATTAGAAGTGCACGCATTAAAATAAGCAAAAAACAAGATGGAAGCTGCTGCAGATGTTACCCATTTCTGAAAGACTTCTCAGAAGTATAGGAAGGAATATGAAATACAGGCTATCACTTGGTATACTAGGCAAATAGATCACAAAGCCCCAGGAAGAGGATCTTCCTCCCTGTTCAAATGAGTTGGGAACTGCTCAGTGGTTCATCAGCTTCCTCCCACCCCAGAGCTGGGCACAGCCCTCCTGAAGAGTAAGGGGGAACTGGGTCCCACCCAGCAGCTCTGATGGGAGCACTAGCAACAGCATCATTTGGAGGGGGCTGTTTGCATCAGTTACAGAATGCAGCCCTTTGCACGTAGCTCCACAGCAATCACCAGGCTTTGTGGGTACTAGGAAACTTCTCACAAAATGCATAAAAATATATGCAACATTTTATCAGTGTGACTGAATCGATTAAGTGCAGAAAGTGACCAGAACTGACCTGCATTACACCAAACTGACTAACATTATACCAAAATGAATAGGCACTTTCCTTCAGCACTATTTTCAAGTGGTTAACAGTCCACAGCTCTCGACACCCAAATTTGAAGATGGATAGTAAAGTCCCATTTAATATTTGAATTACTTATCATTCAAGAAACTACATCCCTTCTGTATTTTTAGTTGACACCTATAAATAGTCTATATTCTCAGAGTTTCTGCCCTGGTAACCACAGTATCTGTGTCACATTTACATTTAAATTGGCCTTCACTCTATGTAGTTTTAGTGCTTCAGATACAGAAAATCCCAGGAATTCTATGTTAAATCTCAGTAGTTGTTTGGGGAAAGTACAAACAGCTGAAGCTCATCTTGGGAGTTTTCCTGAAAGAAGTTACCAACACCTTGAGCCTGCACCAAGACATTTATAAAGCCACATTATTCTTCTGCTAGCTAGTTAAAACAGTGTATGTGGTGTTTACCTACAGCATAGCATTGCCCAATTCTAAACCAGGCCAAGATCCTCTACCTGGATTTTGGCAGAGGAAAGCAGCTGTTACGTACGCTAAGCCTCTCAGGTCATTCAAAGCCGTGTATCATTCTGAGCAACACAGGGCCTGGTTTCCCTGGCTTGTAAACTGGAGGAGAAAGCTGATGGTAACTGATTAAAAAATACTTTTGAAGCCAGCATGCTCATTTTCCAAAGATGTTGTTATCCTGACATCCATGAGCACTAAATCTGAAGCAAAACACACGCAGCAAGATAGGTAACCTGTGTTCTGATAGCTGTACAAAAGACACCACATACAAATGAGATGCTTCTATTTCTACACAAGGTCTTCTCTTGCTTTACAAAGCAGCCTAGATTTAAAGTATTCTCCTCAGATGATTCTCAAATATTCTCTCCACTTTGTTATCAAACCACCAATTATATTAGATAGAATTAAATGCTTTAATACTTCTGCAACACTTCTCACTGTTCATGCAACCATCTCTCATCACACGCACTTGAATACCACTAAACAATTTCTTCCTTTCTGTGCTTCTTACCATGGTATTCCTCTTCTTCCAAGCCACATACACAATCACAGTAGCAACTCCCCAGTAGCAGTCAGGGTAGTGTTCTACACTTACGAATACTCTGAAGTATTCTTTTGTTTAAGAATTTAGGGGTCTTAAATTCATGAATATTAGCTATAAACAGCAATGCATTCACCATTTCAGTAAAGGGACCGTAACTAGCAACTGTTCCTTGATGCAGCAAGTTCATTTCTGCTTCTGTCACAGTACGCTATGACTAACATACATTGCTGTATTTAAAGCAAACAGTTGGTTTTAAGTAAATAGCAGCACCTTGACTCACCATCTTTCACATGCTTTAGGCACAGCCAGGGGCTACCAAACCATCTTACAACCAGTAACTGAAAGGCTTGTCAGTACAATCAGGCTATTGGGAAACATTTTTGAGATAACATGTGGAAAGAAAAACCCTGACACTTCATGATGCAACTGTAGGTTACATACTACATGAAAGAATTCCTGCTTATAAACAAATAGGTCTACTGAAAACAACTCAATAGGAGAAAAATTCAAGGTAGATGATTAAAATATTAGGGTTAAGGAGAAAGTCTTTTCCAGGAAAAGTTGTTTTGTAACTGCTTATTGCAGGATTCCTCCCCCTCCAGAGGTACATAGTAAAGGACACTTCCACAACCTGAAGCTTGTCAGGCAGCAACACAGAAGTGTATGAATCAAGACCTAGGCCCTCTGTGTTGGCAAGTATGGCAAGAAGAAAGTATCAGGCCATCTTTAACACTCCCTTTTGAATGGAGACAAAGTTCTACTTCAAAAACTGATTTATATCAGTTTTTAACTAGCATGCTAGCAGTTAGATAACAAGTCCAGCTGCATATCCTCATTAAATATGATTTAAAACACATTGCAAAAAAACAATGCATACAAGATATTCACTGTAATCTTGAAACTGAGTAGTTATACAGTTGATCAAAGAGGCTGCATCAATACAGAGCAACACAGTTCCCATGAGTTTCTACACTTGACAGCCAGCATCCATATCACATAATGCTAGCACCTGCTTGCTCTTCAGATTTTTTTCACCTGTGCTTATGAAGTATGATAGAAGAGACTTTTAAAAAGCAGTACATAAAGTCATTCCTCCTACAAAGTGAATTGCTCAATTTATAGCTCTCTTCAGAGCCAGTATCTCCATGTTACTAAATTGGTAAAGAATCTGAACAAGTACAAGAGACCAGCCACTTTCAATTTTTGTTTTACAAGTGGAAGTTGCTTCAGCGTTTATTTTATTTTAAGTACTGCTATCAACTCTACAAGACAGTTTCATGCTCAAACTCTGAAACAGAAAATTTGCTTTTCATTTTGGAACTCAGTTTGCACAAACTAATGACTACTCTGCTTTAAAAAGTTGATCATTATTAGCATTTTTAACTTCTCTTCAGATGAACTGATTTTAGAAAAAGCTTATCAGAAATAGTTATTTCTTATCAATATTGTATGTGCTTAATCCAACCACTCCGACATCGTTCCCTAGTTAAATACATTTCCTCTTGCTGATAATTACCACATCTTAGTAAAGCTTAACACTGTCAACTCCACATAAGATTGGCTGAAGTAAATATGCATGCAGAACCAGTATAACTGTTTAAATAATCCATTCAATTCTGTTAGTTTCTTCATTATCTCTCCATATAGCTGCTAGAAAACACTGTAAAATTGCCATTTATTTTCAAAAACAACCATAGATAATAAACAAAGCCATGACTCAGACATGCCATGAAGGATGAACAACTCTATGGATCTAATTAGTATAGACTATAAAGCTAAAAGTCCTGCAGTTTAGGGCAACTTCATCACACCCAGCACAACCATTTGCAGCGCAATGGAGCTGTTGAAGTGGAATTCAACCTCAGACTGTTGTTAAAGTTTCATCAGAACATCAGAGGTACTGGTGCCACCTACCATCTTAGTTGATGATACAGTCTATGTCAGTTTTATATTGACAGCAATTATTGTACTTCCCTCCTCTCTCCCACTTTGGAGAGTACATATGAGACTGTTTTGTACATATGACATCAATAAAACAGATTTGCATGCATCTTTGACAAATTATTCTGCTGTCTCCTGACCGACACACCATTTTCTGAGACATCACCAAAGTATTGTTTTTGAAAATAACATCTCAGCAGCCACAACCAAACACCAAGCAAAGAACATCTCAAAGCATTTCATTAAATCTTATTTCACTACTTCCCAAACCAAGAGCTTATACAGTTGCTTTTTCAAATGTTAAAGTACCATGTGCTATCACCAAGACATACTTAGTAGGCTTAGTTTCAACACATATCCCAAGGAAGAAAAAAAAAAAAATCAGCAGTAGCAATTATTTTTGCTACCAATGACTACTAATTTTAGGATAAAACCTTGTTTAGCAGAACCCTACAGAAACAGTATCCAAAATAATAAAAATAAATAAACGCAAACCACCACAACAGTATTCTGAAGAGCTTTTAGGTGCATTTTAAGGCAAGAGCCAGTGGACATGTTGTTACAAACCTCCACCTCCTACAGAGTGCCTAAAATTAGATGAAAATTAGTTCTTTTCATCAGCAAACCCTTTGGCTAGAGACAGAAGAAATAATGACATAGATCACTTTTCTCATAGGCTACAGTTAAACAGACTATGCATCTTAACCCTCCTCTGGGAAGCTCTGGCAAGGCTGTACCAATGTGAAACAGATCCAATCTCAGCTGGGGCTCTCCTACAGCATCCCACTCAGGCTTCTCTTACTGAGAACAAACTCCACCAACAAACCAGGCCACAAATTCTAATAAATGCAGTTTTGCTGTTTCTACTAAAAGGCCACAGGTCTCATACCACCTTTGCAGCAGAGTCTCCACACCTTACCTGGGCTTGTGGTGGCCTCAGCAGGTTTTATCTTGTTTTGTTTGCTAGACAATGATTGGCTAAATGATCATTGCCTAATCCCTTTCACTCAAAAGTGCCAGCAGGGACCTCCCAGCAGAGCCCAGTCCAACAGGATCCAGAGAGGGTGGGCAGAGCTAGGTGCTGACAGCAGGTCCCACCAACAGCCCCAGACATGGCAAAGCGGTGAATCAGGTGCAGGTTCCACCCAGGGAGCCCAGCTCAGCACAACAGGAGACAGAGCTACAAGACCTAGGTCAAGGACTAAGCTGAGACTAAAAACAGGTCTGAAAATGGACCACCTCCAACTTTGCTTAGAGAAGGAGCAGGTGTCCAGGCCTGAGGTTAAATGGAGTTCCTTGACCAATAGGCAGAGGCTGTGCATCTGTCCCAGATGAGGCTGGTCAGGATAATTAAGATCAATTAAGGCACTCAGGGCCTGATACTCTTTATGTTAATTTTGGCTTGGAAAAGCTGCTGTGTAACTTTTACAGTTCAGCTAGGAACCACTGAAAAGAAAGCAGACTGTGGTAATAAAACAAACAAACAAACAAAAAAATGGCTCTCAAGAAAGATGTTTCTATCTCTTCTGTTACTACTTTTGAATGTTTGCTGATGAAGAACAGGCTGGTAATGGCCTATTGTAATTTCTTCCTTGAGGAATACTAGTGCTTTTGATCTCAAGACCCAAGAGGGTATTCAAAGGGGGGACTGCTAAAGAAAAGGCATATGTGCAAGGGAATGCATATTAATCTTAACTGTATTATTAACTGTAATTATTAATATATTATTATTAATTCAAACTAGATATTAGGAAAAATGTCTTTACCTTGAGGGCGGTCAAACACTGTAACAGCCTTCCTAATAAGGTAGTTGCTGCCCTGTGCCTGTCGGTATTCAAGAGGCATTTGGACAACGTCTTTAATAATACACATTAATTAGCAGTTCAGTTAGCTCTGAAATATTCAGGCAGTTGGACTTGATGATCTTTGAAGTTCCCTTCCAGCTGAACTATCCTATTCTTACTGAACCTACGTTTGTTAACTGGACAAGTAGTAACTTATTTTACCTTTTGGTTAGGCTAACAATAAAATCTTAGTTTCATGCGTAAGATTTAATGCTTTTTTGCTCTTAGCATAATTTTGAGTGTAATAATTAGTAATAGAATATTCTTTCTCAAAGCAGTTCTATTTAAATAAATTAGTCTTTGGGCTTAATTTATATAAACCCAGATGAAACAGAGCTTTCCTTTCCTGGCTTATTTTTTCCTATTAAGTTTATATTTAATCACTTTAGTATATTTTTGTAACCAGCAATATATCTTTCTGTTACAGCGGCAAGTTTATTTCTACATCTATTTCCCGACAGCAATTACAGAGGTTAGAAATAATTAATGTAACCTTGCTCTAGGACTATCAGTAGGGATGATTACAATATAAAGGTGCTAGGGTACATGCAATAAGAGAGGGTAACCAGTAATTTCCGAAGACTTTAAATGATATTTAAAGTATATAAAATATATTTATTCAGAAGGAAAGATAATTTTTTTACAATGATGCTAAACCTGCATCTTACAGGAAGATATAGTGATAAGCATTGTAAAAGGTTGTGCTTTTGCGGCCTCTGACAACACAGACAAAAAAAAGGAAATACATTCATAGATAATTCAGATTGGCCTCATAGATGACACTACAAACAAGTTACCTAAGTTGCAAGGTCAAGGTGTCAATTTATCAGTACATTTAATAGCAACAACTGATTACTTAGCTGTAATCCAACTGACCATCACCTCATCATCAGACTGCAATAAATAAGTGGAATACTACCTGCTGTGCCAACCTGCTCTGAATCTGCCTGCTACAAGCATGAAGACTTTTAGGACTAAACATTCTTCAGTAAGCAAAGCAGTTTGTATTTTTCATCACGATGGTTTCAAGAGATCATCTTGGCACTTAACATAAGGAGCTCATTCCCAGAAACTGAGTAAAGCAGCTTCATAGAAAAAATTACAGCTACAGTAACAAAAGAAAGTTTATCAAGAAAGAATTCTAATCTGAATTCCCTCATCTTTCCTACTGATTGGGCTTACTATGTGTATACCATGGAAGACTTTAGCAACAGAGACTAGATCTGAGACCACTGCAGTTCTAAAACCTGTGGCTTATGCTAGAATGTAACATCCCTTCTCTTTGTACACGATGAGCCATGTTTTCTGGAGATGGCACGTGCCATTTTCAACCAATTATCCAGCCACCATTCCCCAGCTAAGAATGCAGGGCATCACAATACACAGTGGCTTGCAAAGGGTTTTTGGCAAATTGTTATCAGGCGGCTTTGCCAATGGTACCTGCTGCAGTTTTGGTGAGAACAGTAGTCACAGAAGGTCTCTATTTCGAGTTGCAAAAAGATTGTTTTTTTCTTTTATCTGATTTATTCATCACCATGTTTTCTAAGCTGTAGAATGATGGTTGAGTGGAGACTGATACTGTGCTGCAGGCCTGGGATAGCCAAGTAATCTTAGAATTTTACATTAATCAGGGTGTTTTCCTAGATGTCTTACAGATCTTACCCCAGAATGTGTTCATTAATTCAGTATAGATAGACAATCACACTCTTCACTCAGAAACATGTGGCCATCTTCATTTGGAACCTTACTACTGCCAGATCTCACTAACTAGATGAGTATAGTCAGATCAGGTGCCATACGGGAGTGTATAGCCATACAAAGACTTCTTTATATGCTAATGATACTTCTCAATCCTCGTGGCATATTAGTGAAAGGCTTTGTAAACATGGGATTCCCCATCTGCATCAGAGCAGCTGATGCAATCTGTGATTCTCTCTCATGCCTTTAAACATTGCTGACACTTGATCACCAAATACAGTCAACAGCACTCAGGTGAACAAAAAAGTCCAACTGTCTGTGGTGAAAGACAATGCAGAGGCAGATAGAGGACTGCAGAAACAGTACTTGACATGCATCTGCACACATAACAGATTGCAGTGGTTCCCTGTACAGCCAGTTAAATACAGGCTCAGACAGCAAACAGCACTGTATGGAGCCTTGCCAGTAATTTCATGCGATGACATTCCATAAGCACTGGCCTTTCTGACCAGCTAAACGCAAGAGATCTGCCTCTGCAGAGAAATCTCTAATTTAGCAGTAAGAAAAATGTACTGTAAACTTTCAGGAGAAAAGATGAAAAATGCCAGGAAATGTAAATATGAGAAAGCTAAGCACAACAGAGCATGTAGAGTTTATATTCAGATGAAATGGAAATATGTGGAATAAGATAGATTTGATGTCTTCAGTGGATTTCTCTATGGGTCTGACCCTGCAGGGGTGCAAGCATTCCATCTTTACTACTTGCAAGCCTATGGGCCGAACATTTAAATTGCCAGCTCCAAATTTTACTGCAATTCCCATGTTGTATGAACTTTAAGCTCCAGTTCCCCCAGCCATGTAATTAGAAGAAAATCTGTGCTTCATTTTATAAGTTTCTATCTCTCGCAGCTTTAGAGAAAGGGCACATTTGAGTTACATTTCTCCTTCCTAAAACTTCTAAGGCCAGAAGACAAATAAAAACATATGCAATTTGTTTGAAAATCATTGTATTTAAGTCACTCTTTAGTTTTGCCTGTGCCATACCCAGTTTTATGAGCTTTGTGTGCTACACAGGAAATTTTAATCTGTGCCCTGGAGAGCTTTGAAATAGCTACAGACTATAAACAGAAATATCTGTACCTCACCAATCCTATGTAAATACAATGTGAACTCTTCCTGTACCTTCTACTCTTTTCTTTACAAGAACAGTTACCTGATTATTGAGGATTACATTTTAGAAGAAAAGCAACACAAAGCTTTCCTCCACAAAGCTATTTTGGTTCCTTTTTTTTTCAGTCACAGAATATTAAAACACAATTTTAAATTTATGTTTTCTACCTATGGCAGGAAAACATATTTCTACTTCGATGATGTACAGAGTCTGAAAATACATATATATGTATACATCCACACACATAAACAACTTCTTTGTCACCAGAGAGAGTAAAATTTGGTTTATAACCTCCTATTTCTGTGCATTCTGAAACCATAGGCTATTTTTTACGTCAGAATTAAAAATAGACTTGACTTTGTTTTCTCTTCTCACCTTGAATGTGCTATTTTAGTTAAGGGAGCAGTACATTTAAGAGAAAGACACAACCTAATATGATTGCCCTTGATGTAAGCTGTCTCCTCAATAAGAAGCTGAGTTTACACACCTAGCTTTAATTATAATGCTGACATGAATAAAGAAGAATCTTAATAAGAAGTCACTGTCTTTTTTTTTCTTCCTTTGTAATTTATTTCCTAGAGCCAAGAAGTCTCTTCTCTTTGGCTGAATGAATATATGGTAGAGTAGCATTACTGGGTTTGTTCTTAATTGTTACTGGGTTTATTATTTCTTTTATTATTATTATTATTATTATTATTATTATTATCTCTTTCTTCCAGTTAACCTGAAAGAGCTTTGAACCTCTCTTTCACACTGTGACTAGCATGAAAATGACAAACATTCTGGGATTACTCTTTGTCTTTCTCCTCTGCACAAGTTAGTAAAATAGATGTTGATCATCAGATTTTTGCCTGTAGCTACACACCATGGGACTGGTACCTGTTTTTCATCATAACTGATTAACAGAATCATGGGAAAACTTCTTTTCACAATAAAAACAGACTTCTTAGTAGGTTTTTTGCTCTTGCATGAAAATNCAGCTTTAGAGAAAGGGCACATTTGAGTTACATTTCTCCTTCCTAAAACTTCTAAGGCCAGAAGACAAATAAAAACATATGCAATTTGTTTGAAAATCATTGTATTTAAGTCACTCTTTAGTTTTGCCTGTGCCATACCCAGTTTTATGAGCTTTGTGTGCTACACAGGAAATTTTAATCTGTGCCCTGGAGAGCTTTGAAATAGCTACAGACTATAAACAGAAATATCTGTACCTCACCAATCCTATGTAAATACAATGTGAACTCTTCCTGTACCTTCTACTCTTTTCTTTACAAGAACAGTTACCTGATTATTGAGGATTACATTTTAGAAGAAAAGCAACACAAAGCTTTCCTCCACAAAGCTATTTTGGTTCCTTTTTTTTTCAGTCACAGAATATTAAAACACAATTTTAAATTTATGTTTCCTACCTATGGCAGGAAAACATATTTCTACTTCGATGATGTACAGAGTCTGAAAATACATATATATGTATACATCCACACACATAAACAACTTCTTTGTCACCAGAGAGAGTAAAATTTGGTTTATAACCTCCTATTTCTGTGCATTCTGAAACCATAGGCTATTTTTTACGTCAGAATTAAAAATAGACTTGACTTTGTTTTCTCTTCTCACCTTGAATGTGCTATTTTAGTTAAGGGAGCAGTACATTTAAGAGAAAGACACAACCTAATATGATTGCCCTTGATGTAAGCTGTCTCCTCAATAAGAAGCTGAGTTTACACACCTAGCTTTAATTATAATGCTGACATGAATAAAGAAGAATCTTAATAAGAAGTCACTGTCTTTTTTTTTCTTCCTTTGTAATTTATTTCCTAGAGCCAAGAAGTCTCTTCTCTTTGGCTGAATGAATATATGGTAGAGTAGCATTACTGGGTTTGTTCTTAATTGTTACTGGGTTTATTATTTCTTTTATTATTATTATTATTATTATTATTATTATTATTATTATTATTATTATTATTATCTCTTTCTTCCAGTTAACCTGAAAGAGCTTTGAACCTCTCTTTCACACTGTGACTAGCATGAAAATGACAAACATTCTGGGATTACTCTTTGTCTTTCTCCTCTGCACAAGTTAGTAAAATAGATGTTGATCATCAGATTTTTGCCTGTAGCTACACACCATGGGACTGGTACCTGTTTTTCATCATAACTGATTAACAGAATCATGGGAAAACTTCTTTTCACAATAAAAACAGACTTCTTAGTAGGTTTTTTGCTCTTGCATGAAAATAAAAATAAGTACTTTATTTAGTTTTGGTAGCTTAAATTGGGGGTCTGCTGCAGTGAATTGTATCATGGAAATCTGTAACAGATCTTATTCTTGGGCAGCCTTAGCATCTGCCACTAATCCTCTACTTTATTTTATTGTTTCAGTTTTATCTTCCCTGACCTTGCCATTGAGAGGGTTTACACTACACACTGAAGATAGTTATTTTGAACTTACTCCAGTCTTTTCAGAGCTGAGCCTGGCTGCTGGTAATTCTCTGCTAATACTCCCAAAGGCATCGCTGTGGACACTGACATTGGGCATGCTCCCAAAGAAGAACAGCTGTTCTTTTAACTCAAAAATACAGAAATATCAATTTGATTCCAACTGAAAGCAAAGATTTTCAAATGAAAATGGTAGGAAACAAATCCAGACCATTTGCAATAATTCCTTTCATTTAACCACTGCTTTCACAAGCTACAGTTTTCAACAAGATCCCCAAATCATTTTCATACAGATGCCATTGTGTGTGTGGACCTGAGTTTCCTAGCATGTAAGCAACAAGGAAAATTTATTCTGGTAGATATAAACTCAGCCTTTTATACTGCAGTGTCTCATTTAAATGATATGCAGACCTTCCAAGCATGAGTGGTAAACATGGATCTAACACAAATGATGTTAAATCAGGCAAGAGCTTCTTGAATCCTTACTACTAACATCTCATGTAGTTTACCTGTCCTGACCTCAATCACACTTTCTCCCAGAGACACTTGCAGACATTCTGGACATCATTGTAAAAGTCATTGGTACAAGGTTTAATTTATTGTCATCAGTCATGAGTTTGCTATTTTTATTTCTGCTTGCTGTGATTTTTCGAACTATACTGAAGGTCTTCTTAACAACCCCACAGAAAACTTCTGTGTTGTTTCAGAAGTTTTTAACTTTCTAAGCACTTGTCTGTATAGGCAAGCTAAGCTAACACGGGTGAGTGCAAGTCAACATCTGAGCTAATGAATGCTGTGTCAAGCCTCATATGTGAAGTCCTGCTAAAACCTTAAGTTAATCTCAAGCCCACGCCAATGGTAATATGCACAGCCTGTAAAGTGGAGCTGTCTCATATCTGGCCTGCTCAGTGCGTACAAAGAAGTTTCTGTCTACCGCTGTTCATTGGGACTACACATGGCAGCAAAGGAACAACCCAATGCATTGATAACTGTGATACTTGCATCATCACTATGGATGATAGCTGCATGCACAAGATGAACTGAATTAATTACTGTCAGTTCTTGAGAGCATCCAAATCTACAAATAAGCAATTCTTTTTATTAGGGCACATTCGGAGAATCTGGTAGACTGATGTACATCAAAGTCTGAAAAGTGTTAGTCTATTCACTCTATAACCTAAGGGTGGAGAAAAAGGCCTTAGACAGGTCCAGACCCGAATCACAGTCACAGATCGAATTCCTAGACAGCAATCCAGATGACCTATTCATCATTTCCTAACTCTCTAAAGTGTCTAAAATGAATAATTGCCTTCATGTTCTGACAGAAATTCTCCATTCACCTAAATCTCCTCATCTCAGATCTTCCATTTCCTCAGTGTTCTGCCTGCAAATGGATATGCCAAAGGATACCACCACTGCCATTGCTGCTGCGTGCCCCATTCTTTTCAATGCTTGTCATCCATCCAGGGGAAGGTGGAGCACATTGAATGCTGGGAAACAGAAGGAACAAGATAGGATCTGGTGCTTACATGTTCTTGTCAGATTCCCACTCAGTATGCAGGCTTTCTAACCTGTTTTGGGGATATCTTGTCCTTCCCATTGAGAGTAGATAGCGGATGACTCAATGAATCTTCACACTGAAATTAGGAAACCTATTCCAGTATTCTGGATCTGTCTCCATTATTTTTTTGTAGGAAAAGATGTTTGTTTTTTACGCATGTATGTACTCCCTAACAGAAAATTATGTTCAGTGTGTCCAAAAATACTTGCAGAGACTGACAAACTATAAGTGGCCACATTGTTCTTTTTTTTTTTTTTCAAGTTGCTTTGTTATTGTGATGGGTTGACCATGGCCAACAGCCAAGCATACACACATACTTACCTGCTCCCCCCACCGCTGCCCAGCTGGATGGGAGAGAGAATAGAAGGACCAAAAGTGGGAAAACTTGTGGGCAAAGATAAAGACAGTTTAATAGGTGAAAAAGAAAAAAAAATTAGAAAAGCAATGCAAAGGAAATTACTCACCACCTCCCACAAGCAGACTCATGCTCAGCCATTCTTCAAGCAATGGCCACCTCAGAAGCCAAACCCCCATGTTTTTTCCTTTCTCTGCCTCAGCTTTTGTTAGCAAGCGCAACGTCATACGTTACAGAATATCCCTCTGGTCAATTCAGTCACTGTCCTGGCTGTGTCCCCTTCCAGATTCTTGCCCACCCCAAACCTATTCACTGGGGGCACAGAATGGGAAAAAGAGAAAGCTTTCATGCTGTGCAGGCACTGTTCAGCAAGAGCCAAAACAGTGGTCTGTTATGAACACTGTCTTAGCCACAAATCCAAACCACAGGACCATATTGGCTGCTATGAACAAAGTTAACTCCAACCCAGCCAGTCCCACAACAGTTAAGAATGTCCAGCAAATGTATCTTGGGAATACTCATTCATTGGAATTCATTAGTTTCACTATAAATGCTTACATACTTGTGATCTTCTAGCATTTATCATGCCATGCAATTAATCCACAATTAAGAATTTAACAGTCTGTGAATTTTGATTTTCTCCTTGTTTGTATTAAGCTTTTATAATCTATATGTCATCAGCTCCTTATCGATGGCACCCATGTGGCTTGAGAGAAGACAGCCACTATTTGTAGACTACTTTTCAATTTTCATAGGATTCAAAATACATCATATAAAATACAGTACAGTACAGTACAAAGAATAGTATGGTAACTAATAGCTGACTTTGTCAGACAGAAGGCTAAAAAAATCACTTTACTCCCATCTCCTGAAATGGGGGTTCACAGATCATTGTATAGCTCCATGTTTCAAAACTTACTGTCATGTCAGCAACTGGCAGGCGGTGCCTGTGAAATCAGGCGCCAGACTTTTCAAATACAACTGAACGGAAACTAGAAGTAATGATCACTTACCACTGGATGGTGTTTGGCTTGGGCTTTGTTTGCTGTAGTTTTTATCATTATGGAAGCAGAGGGAAAAGTCAATAGTATATAGTTACTAATGGAATGTTTAGCTTGTTTTTAACCATTGTATTTCCAAAGCTGTTGTAAAGAACACTTGGGTAAAATGGAGGGAATTGCTATTGAGACAATGAATAGCGAACCATGCCATTTCTCATTTCTCATTTCTTCTCTCTTAGTAAAATGAGCTATGTTCTAAAAATTCTTCTTTCTGCTCTTCTCTGTTCATACCCACTCTAGTTATATCAGGGTTGTTTTTTCTTTTTCTTTTTTTTAATCTTCTAATTATGTACATGTTTTTCCACAGGAATCTAAAAAGTAATCTTATATGAAATTTTGTAGCCAAAAATACAGTGGCTCCACATGAAATTATTTTTTGATGAGATAGCCTCTATCTATTCAGTCCACAGGAAATTATGCTAGCAGAAATTCTCTTAGGATAGAGAACCATTTTTTGTTACTTATACTAAACAATGTCTTGTGCTTATTTTAATAGGCAATTACATCAAACACATAAATCCTGACTTATTAGTGTTCACAGTTCCTGTGCAATAAAAATGTCCTAACTAAATTTTACACTGTTTTAGAAAGAGTATTTCTCAGGTGGCGTATTTTCATTTCAAGCAAGTCTGGCTCTCGTACTCAATCTGCCATGGCTCTGAAAGCTCTCTTGTTGCCATAATACAATGTCCTATAAATCCACAATGGTAAACTAGTTAAAGTACACTAGATGCTATGTTACTTCTAGAATTTTTATTCTGCTACCTCATAAATTCTAACCATGCAGATTACAGCCTAATAAAGAATAGAATTGAATTAAAGTCTAGATTGATAATTAAATTATGTAAGAAAAAAACAAGGAAAAACTCTGGCTGGTTCAAAGAAGCAGAAACTGTAATTAAACTAGGTCTATTTTATAGATCTCACCAAAGAAAGCAGAGAAAACATTAAGAATATAAAAGGCTATAATAGTGAACACATCAACATAAAGGATGATCTGTTAAGATTTAATTAGCTAATATTAGTAAGTCACTGATCTCTGGATAGTGGATGTTTTATCACAAATCAGATACCAAACAAATATTCTAAGATGTCTTTAATTACTTAAGGTTTGAAGGCACCTGTCAGTCTGCCCATTAATGCAGGAAGAGTACATCCATAGCCTCTGTATTTTGAAGCATCATTCGAATTGAAATGTTCCAATTCTTACTGGAGGAAGAAGCAGGGGCAGTTCTCATGGTTTGGCTCACATTTGATGTCCTTTCTGGAAGACAGGGAAAAGAGCATCATGACTTCACGTATCTGTCTTTATTGGATACCCCTGGGTAAAAAGAGTGAAGAACCTGATAAAAACAAGTTTTGTGTGGAGGCAGGAAGTCATGATGCCAGGGGTCTCCTGAGTGTCAGCTATTGGAAAATGGCTAAAATTAAGGCAGCTAAGAAGCTTTGTCAAAACGACCAAGTTGCCAAAGAATCTCTATCAAACGAACTTAAGCCATTGTGTTTTCAATTCTAACCAGTGTTAGAAGTAGGGACTGCCTTAAGCAAGTGCAATTGCAATATTGAATATTCTACTAAAATTCATGTGCAACACCCTGTCAAATCCATTTTTCTGTTATTTGGCAGCTGGAGGAAAACTCTGCACACATGCTGCTTATTAGTATGAAGAGATTCTGAAGTCGGTCTCAGTTTGAAACAAAACCTCGTGTAAGAATATGAACATACATATGGAGTAGAGATTATGGAGTAGAGAATCAGTTGCCTTCGAGATAATTTGCAATTGTTTTCAATATCTTCAAGAAACTGTCAGCTGGGTAGATCAATTATGTATCTGCTTTGAAATTAAATTTTGTTTAGAGACTGCTTCCTGACTTGAAGGATTTCAAGATCGTTTTACAGGCACTTCTATAATTAGTGAGAGCGTGAAAAAGACAAAGTAATAAATAAATGAGATGCTGTTATGTAAAAAAAAAAACAGAACAAATAATGCTTACCTTGTTCTCTGCTAAGGTTTTACTCTACACTGCATGTGTATGTTTTCACACAAACCCACTGAAGAAAAATATACCTTCACTTCCTCATGCAAAAGAACAAATGTACAGGCACAAAAGAAGGACTGTGGGG
>VXAA01000082.1:301788-350076 GCA_013399115.1 Anseranas semipalmata | reverse complement strand
AAAATAAAATAAAATAAAATAAAATAAAATAAAATAAAATATAAAGCCCTCAAGTAATAAATAAAATACTGTTCCTCTAAGATTATATTCTAAGAAAGCAGGTATAAAGAAATATAGCATATCTGTAAAAGTTATTTGCAGTCTTACATGGTGCTATGGGCATGGCTTGTATTGTAAAATACTCAAGGCCAAGACGTGCAGCTTCAACTTCAGACCCTGTGCAGATTTCTAGCATCACTGAATTTCACTGAAGTGATCACAGATCAGAGTTTGAATCACAGCCTGTGTTACAATCAAATTTTGCTGTAAGCATCTTTACTTTGTCACTATGGTACCTTCAGATTAAATTCAGCACTTACTTTATTGAGAAATAAAAATGAAAAATGCACTCTTTGCCTTTGAACTGATAAAATATTGTTTACCTGAGTTGCAGATGCCAAAATACTTCAGCCTCTCAAAATATTTTATCTGTTTCCTAGTGTCCTGGGGAGCATTAATATATTTTTCCCTGTTTTGCAAAGATTAAAATGAAAAATTTTCAGTGCCATTCCTGAAGCATACATTAATGTGCATGGAAGTAGCATGCTTTTACGAGTTACAGAGCCTTCCAGACACATAGTTAGCCATGGTATTAAGTAAACGTATGCTAATGATGAGCATGTAGTATTTTGTTAATTTACGCATTGTCTGATAGCTGGGCATTAGTAAACTTGTACTAAACATGTAGTTTACATTAGTAAACAAGTCAATTTCTGTTGACCTCAGCGACGATGAAATCATTGTTATCTATTGCCAATGACCAGAGCACTTACCATAAAGTAGTACAGCACTGGTATACACTCCCAGTAAATTCTGGAAATCAAAATACTGCCTTAGTAACTAAGCCCACTAATTTTAGTTGAACGGTACAACTGGTATATTATAAACTGTCTCTTCTACTGCAATAATTCTATGTCCCGGACTAGTCAGGACCCCTTGTCTAATTAAGGAAAAATGATTCACCTGGGTAACATACAGTTTACTGCCTCTGTTTTCCTCTGGTTCTATCAAAGTTTTCAATACAGAGATAAGAGATTTTAATCTGTCCAGTTCACTGAATATAGGAAATTCAAAACCTAATCCAAATATATTAAAATGGTATCCATAATGAGTAAGGCTCCAACTGCTCTGTCCTCAAAATCTTTCAGAGCCTTGAAATATCTCAGAACTCCAGGTGCCCCCAACCTCCAAGCAACCTGGACTGCTCCTTATTTATTCCAGCTGCTGCAAATAATATTTTCTTTTGGCCTGCTTTTTTTTCTTTCATCCATCTCCTCCCCTTCACATTCAAGAAAAGGGGTTAGGGAAAGAAACCACTGCATTATGCCCATTGAGATCGCACAAGGAGAATACTGAAATGCTGACAAGACTCCGGATGCTTTAACATGCTGACTCAAAACATTCATCACCCTTGCTGATGAAGACAGTTTTAGAAGACAAAGTAATCATTACAGCATTCACATGGCAGGTAATCTGTTTCAAGGTTTATAACATGCATTGCATTGTTTTTATTCTGGCAAGTCAGTTGAGCTTCTAACAAATTTATGACTTGTTTGTTGATCTCAATTGCTCAGAGCTTGTGATTAATTTTGTGCTTGCGTAGCCTTTTTTAGTCTTAAAACTGCATGAATATAGAACATTTAAACACTTGACATATACTGGTGTAACTGCATTTACTTTCTCTTTTTGACTGGTTTTATCATGAGAAAACATTTGAGGCCATTATGATAAACTATTATGGGTCTTTAAAAAGTGATTTAGAACCCCAAGTTCTTTTTGCCTCAAGTTACTTAACAGCAAAAAAGGGACAATGATATTTTCTTGGATCACAGAGCTACTCTAAAGCATATAAGCACGTGAAACTGTGGACCCTTATGGAATTTAATTAAGGTTCCACAGAACATGGACATCTTCCCATAGGCTTCCTGTAGCAAAGTTTCTATGATGGGTTTCAACGGGATTTACTCAACTGTGGAAAAGTTCGGTCAGACTTCGTATGAAATCTTAGATCTAGCTGAAGTCACTGGGAATGTTTGTATCATTTTCAAAAAGGTCCAGTAGAGCACTGTTAGTGCTATATGCTTCATTCACGTAAGATGTAATAAACCCTATTTGTAATTGGTAATGAAGCACTCTTTCCCCCAAAAATGAGCCTTCAAGCCTTGAGCTAAAAAGTAAGAAACTAGTTTCCTAGGTATCTGTACAGAATTCTTTCTTTCAGAAACCAGATATTTTGTATTTCTTCCTGAAAGAAAATAGGAAAGATTCCTGATAGGAGGGTTTACTATCATTGGTATTCATTTGCAAGTCTAGTGCAAGCTGACTTATAAAACAAATTTCAAGGAGTTGAGCTTCTAAACCTAAGTCTTTTCCCAGTCAAAAGTCAGCTTCAGTGGCAGTGATACTGAGAAGAGTGGATTAAGGGTCTCACTCTGCCCTTCTAAATAAGCAAAAATCTAATTCTAACAACACTGTGAAGGTGGGCACACGATTTCTAAAGAAATGCTAGTTAATATTACATCATCACCACAACTGTCACACTAAATATAATCCCTGAGATTGAAGGAATCAATCTTCTAGTGCTAAGACAGTAAGAAAAAAATTCAGTTAAGTTTGGTGTCTTCTTCAAAAGGCAAAATTCAAAGCTTCAAAGGCTACTCAAAAGTGTGGAAGAAAACACTGACACTTTCTATATTATTCAGGATAAAAGTATTTTAATTTGGAATTGCAAACAGATTTAAAAAATCACCCTCGAGGTGAAGCCATGGAATATTTCTCCACAGGAATATTTCACCAGAAACTTAAGCTCTGACATCTGGAAGAGTTGGTCTTTCACAAAAAGGCATGAGTATACTGCTTCCTTTCCAGGTGATACTCAGGACTGTCACAACACATGGACTCCCTCATTGCCCACCATTTCCATGATTTTTCTAAGGAAAGATATTTTTCCAGCCATGCTTATTCCAGCTTTCCAGCTGCCACAAAAACTCACCCTTGCCCAGGAGCAGAATTTCCAGTCCTAGGAAGACTTCTCTTTAAGCTATAACCATTTGGGAGTGAAACGGTGTAAAAGCGAAAATGATGCAAGGAAAGTTGCAGATAGCCTACATCCACTAGTCTACAACCACTATGAGCAGACTAAAAGCAGAATAATGCAGTCAGAGGCCTGGGCTACATCTCATTCTACCACAGGCTGGCAGAAACTTTTTTTTTCTCCCCGCAGAGTATGTGAAGCAGTATTCCTTTTCTGTGATTTAGTAATGTGCTGGTAGTGCTGCTGAACACATATCTTAAGAGCAAATACAACAGTCTAAAAGCTGAGATTTAAAATAAAAAAAATCGGTGGAACAAACAAACATATATGAAAAAAATCACATCTTTTATTTTTTACATTGTTAAGCCTCCATTTTGCTCTTTCTGCAAGCACATCGATGGCCTGGATATCACCTGCCAATGATAGCATAATTGAAAATAAATCCAGTACATGTCTCTGTCAAGTGGTACAAAGGTACAAATACAGTATTTCATTTTAGAAAATAAAATTAAAGGTGATTCCCTCAGTAGGACAGAAAAATATACATTGGTGATATATAGGGCGCTATTCCGAACTAATTTTTAATAGTAAATCTTATCTGACGTCAGGTAAACTTTTAGGATAAAGAAATCCACTTCAACAGCTTACTGTACCACAAGAATTCTGAACATCAACTCCATATTGTGTTTATTCAGAAAGTAGAGTCATCAGAACACAGAAGTATCTGCAAGGGCACAGCTTCACTGTATAAACAATGTCTTTTAAAGCCACTTAATATTTACCATCAAAAAGCAGCACTGAATTATCATCATGCTTCCATTAAAGAAAAAAAATACAACCTGCAATGAAGGAAGATCTGCAATTAGACTTCTTTTGTATTTTGAAGAGAGACATGAGACCCTTAAAAATGTTTTTCTTTCAAATATAATACAAATATTTGTATTCCACAATGCAAGATTTAAGGTCATTTAATGTTGTAGATCTGTATTTTATTTATTTATTTATTTGGTCAGGAACAGTATTTACACAAAAAAGACAGGCAAAAAAGGTAAGATAAAGAAAAGTCTGTGTAAGGAAAATGATCTTAGAAGATCTTGATAGAGTCCTCTTGACTTGTTCACCTTGTCCTAATGGATTAAATGTGTAAGGAAAATAAATTGGCTAGAATTTAAATAGGCCAGACTATTATAATTGCCTGCTCCAAAAATGTGCCCTTTCACTAATGGCTTTCTATTTGCTTTATCTGAGTGTATTTAGTCTTCCCTCTACCTAAAAAAGGAAACAGCAGAGCCATTATAAGGAAGAAAATCTTAAAAACGTAAGTGCATAGGAATGAGCAAGTACTAATGAAACCTGCTTCAGGGTTAACCTAAAGTACACATATAACAAGTGAAGCCACTCTACCTCTCTAATTAAATTTTTAAATTGACTAGTCTTAATATATTGGCCAATCCCCTAAGATTTAAAGTCACCTTCTAGCTCTAATTGTGAAGGATCATTTACTCTGCTTCTTTCCCTCTGTTTAGAGAATGATAAATTATTCACCTCATAGTCACCACTAAAACTCAGTAAAGGTGATTAAAATCTGGGAAACTAAGACTTTGCAATGGAATTGCAATGGAATAGATTACTTCTTTGGGGACAAAAAGCAAGTAAATTGTTGCAACTGTCATTGAAGTATAGATTAGCACCCTATTTAAAGGTTAACTTCAGATATTTTTTTCATAAAAATTACGTATCTTGGAATTGACTTGCTAATTAAGGTATTAAGACTCCAATGTCACTCTGTAGCACGACACTTCTGTATTTGCCATATATTCGAAAATATATGGCAAATGTTGTAAGATTTACATGTCTTGTAATCCACGTCTGGTCCTAGGCTGTATGGGTTGCTATAGAAAGTTGAGGGAGTCCAGAAAATTCTGTACATATCTCAAAATCTAGAGGATCGAAAAGAGTACTAAATAATGTAGCTTTAACAAGAGGGCAGCATATGAGAAAGCCAACTGTAATCACCTATCTGTCATACTTAACTGGATGGTCTTAAAACACTACTGAATAAACAGAGATGGCTCAACACTTCTAAAAAGTGTGGACAAAACTGAATTTTGCTATGCCTACAATTTAACCTTTATCCTTGCAATGACATCAGAGTAGGTATGGAGAAAGGCTGGGCAGGGAGAGCCGGCTGAGATTAACACAGTTTTAGTGGGCTACAACATGTTTCAGTGAGATTTGAGTATGCCAGGTGAGACTGCATGAACATATGATACCTTCCAGTCTAAATTCAGGGCGGATTTTATTCCTTATTTCCCAGATCCCTTGCTAGTGCTCAGCTTTTTAGTCTTTCTCTCCTAAGTTTTCTCCAAACGTTCCCTCTTCCACCCCTGTGTCCCTCTATGCTAAGATACATCTCAGAGCAGCTGTAGCTCCAGTCACGATGCTCGTCTCCAACCACATCATATATCCGTTTGACCTTTTCTCTTAGTGAAGGTGTGGCAGAGACCTTTCACAGCTGAACCTAGTCCTGAGGGCTACAACAGGAACTGGGACTACCTTACCAAATGCTGAAAGCAATTGTTATATGACGGGCAGCAGTTCCAGCCACGTTTTGGGATAGATGAGGGACCTTCTAACTCTCTAAACACTCCTTAGGTGCCGGCAAATCTTTTCTTTACAGGCATGTTTAGGCATATCTTCTGAGGAAGCAAGTGTTCACAGAATGAAAAAAGATGACTTCTTTACAGTTAAAAAATCACCCTTCCGCTTCTTTGGTTTCTCTACTTTTATGGGGTGTCACCTGGGAAACTTGAATCATACAAGCAAAGGTCAAACATATTATTTCTTTTAATAACTAGTTTTGGCTTTTTGCTATGCCTAACAATTTTTTAATCTGCAGCCATGAATACATTCTTTGCATAAATGTGATGCTTTCTCCCAGGGACTGAAACACTCTACCTCTAGGACACATGGAACAACCAAGAGAACTTTTGGAGGAGACCAGAAGTTGGCTGATTACCCACATACAGCAAGTTTTAAGAAGGATGGAAAAAAGAAAGCAGAGATATCTGAAATACCAGACAAAAGAGTAAGACCTTTCTGTGGACACTTTCTGAGAAATCATCTACAGAGAAATGGTAGGATATAGCATTTAGTGATAACAGAAATAGGGACTTTTGCTTACGAGGAAAGATTTAAAGAACTGGAGTCACTCCTCTAGAAGGCACAATATGAGAGATGATAGTTCATAAGTATCTGCTACTTCAAAGTAAGAAAATAAATTGCTCTTGTCCCATCTCCAGTGGCAGTGTAAATCCTTCCTACTTCTTTAACATGGTTATTTGTAAAGTTGTTTCTAATGGTAAGCACCAGTGTATGCTCCAACACAGGTATGGAATCTATGTTACCAGAAGCTTTGAAGAATGCTATAGATACACAGCATAAAGATGATCCCATTCTGAGGTAACTGAACTTTTAACACCATTTCCAGCTGTTTTTCCCTGTACAATGCCTTCACCCATTCTGAATTTTACAGCATTGAAAGAAGCAGAAATGGGTTATCAGCCAGCATAATTTGAAAGATTATGCCATAATCTAATTTTTACATTAGACAGTGGGTAATACAAATTGAGTAGGTTCTGGTCATAGCTGGAGAGCAGATCACTTTATCTTGGTAACTAGCAAAACAGAAGCAGAACTAGATCCTCCATCAACTTGGTCCCAGCAAAGCTCTGCAATGCTACAATAATCCCTTAAATCTGACAGTGCTTATTTATCTACTAATCAATTTATCAAGCAAACAAACAAAAAAGAAATAAAGTAGAGAAAATAAAGTTTTCTTCAAGGGCAATATAATAAAGCAGTGAAAAAAAATAATACAGCCTGATCATAATGATGATTCTGCACACAGGCACCCAACAGAGAAACAGCTGTGGCCTATATGAATTCGTATCTCTGTCATTTTAACCAATTTTGCTGAAGACCAACAGTCTTAAACAAAAAATACAGATGGATGTTGCTGTTAGGTGGTATTTATTTTTCCCACAAATTAAAACACTAGTTTTCCTTTTTAGAGTTTTCCTGAAGTTGGCATATAAATAGTTAACTAGGGGAAAATACTGAAGAGAATTACTGTATGGAAAAAGAAAGCTGT
Source organism: Anseranas semipalmata (assembly GCA_013399115.1). Taxonomy (NCBI): domain Eukaryota; kingdom Metazoa; phylum Chordata; class Aves; order Anseriformes; family Anseranatidae; genus Anseranas; species Anseranas semipalmata. The sequence continues at coordinate 342,850 of VXAA01000082.1, read as the reverse complement.
TGCAAGCTGCATGAAGTTAGGTATAGTTTTTCTCAACTATTACAATAGAGAAATTCTTCAGGAACAACCTCTCTCCCTAAAAGTACAATTTCTGTAATACTTCCAAGGACCTTGATACCAGGCATGTTCTGCTCTGAAAGTCAAGTGATGGCCATGAAAGTCAATTCTTGACTGCAGAGAATAAAACTGGTAGATGCTCCTAACACAATCGGTTCATTCATTTGAAAACAATTGCTTTCAACTGGAGCTAAAATTTGCAATAGGCCTCCCTTCTCCATAAAGCCTTTTTTATCCCATCAGTCTAATAATAGAAGTGTTCTGGCAGATTCAAGGGATTCTTTTTCCTCATCAATCCACTGGATATACTGCACACATTTCATGGTCAATTATCTTTTTGTAGCTGCTTTTAACCCCAATGTGGTATTTCTTTCAATTTACACTAGCATGTAGCTTTGGTAGGTCAAACTGGATCATGTTCCACCATATGAGGAGCTGTTATCCCACATATCCTGCCACATCTGTTATAAAAACTCAGTGCTTTCTATTTTAAGCAATACTTGAAGCAGTACTCAGTCTGCAACAAGGGTAAGAAAGCTAAAAAGTTTCTACTACTGCCAAGAAAAGGGAAATAGAAGACACAAGAACCTTAAGTTTGGGAACTCTGACATTCATATGAACAATTTAGCGTTTTAGTGTTCCGGTTCTCCTTCATTTATAGTCTTTAAATCTACCGTTTTGGAAAGAATAATTTCTATTACAGTAAGCAAAGTAAAACAGTTTTTCCCCTGGAGTATGTACAGCTGGTTTACTATTTTCATAGAAGGAGATCCCAAGGAATTGTGGGGGGGACAAGATTTATCATTAGGTTCACGAACAATATTTCCATTGACCTAAATATGGCATACACCTCAGTACAGAATTTATCTGTAACAGCTAATTTCAAATGTGTTAATGGAATGAAAAATAAAATAGCATAACTCGGCACATTATGGAGTTTCCAAGTGTCTTCTTATTGCCAGATCTTTATTATCGACTATCTTTTTTTTTTTTCCTTCTGTGCTAGCAAATAAAAGTGTTTGAGACAAAAGTTGATGTACATGGAAATAAGTGTTTGGTGATCAGGAGATTGTGTTTATGGACTGAAAACTATAAACCTGACATTGCTGTGCCTTATATTATTATTTTCAAATTCAAATTTCCTCTTTTGACATATTTGTATTTCATTTTACAATATAAAATGATACTTAGGAGTGCAAGTAGTAGGAAAATTTGGCACAGTTGACTAAGTTTCAGACCACAGTCTGTCTTCCAGGACAGACGTGGATTCAGATACTGATCACTATAATCTACAAAATGACATTTTATACACTGCCTTTGTCAAATACATTCTTTTGTTTCTATACTGCAGTATTTTAACTGTCATTGTTTGTCATGTTAAAAAAAAAAAAAAGACTCATAAACAGCTTCAGATCGACATGGAAAAGTTAGTTGTCATGGTGATCTTATAACCTACCCTTGCAAAATCATTCTCAGTGCAACATAATTATCGCCAACACACAAAATTGTTTGAAGTTAACCTTAATTTTTTCCTGTTCTCATATGGAAAGTGTTCTTTAACTTTAGCAAGAGAAGCACTCTGAAGTTGTCTCCCCTTTTGGCATATATTTTTCACTCATGTAGAAGAAGACAGTGTCATAGTCAAAAAAGTATAACAACTGTAACAGAATAAAAAACATGTTAATGTATACATAGCAGTGATTTTTGAACCCTTTAAATCTGTCCAGTTTGTTTCCCACCTGGCTTTGCTTTCTAGAATATACAGCCATGCAGGACCATAAACCCGTATCATTTGTATCATGTTTTTAATTAAAACTGTGCAAGAAGTAAGCAAAAATGTTCAAGGGAATATGTAAGAGTTGACAGTTACACCTGGCCCTAGATGTATAAACATTATTTGTCAAGATTAAAACCTCACAAAAAGGAAGTACTTCAAAGGTTGGATGATATGTTAGGCATGAATGTATCAAATCTGTGGTACTGAAAGTATTCATACACTACCACAACAACTACCATGTGAAGAACTCAATGGAAGAGGAAATGGATAATGTTAACGAATCCTTGTTCCTGGTAAATCAGCAGTCCCTACTCTGATATTTTAGCTAGATTTCCTAGGATGATTTTAGTAAATAAATATATTTAGTTATTCATTACTGGAAAAGATATAATCTTTTCAAAGCTGTGGCTCAAAAGCAGAAAGTAGCTATACCCTTCCAAGACTCCTTTCTATATGAAAACCCTTTTCCTTTGGAAGGAATCGCTGTATCGGTGCTGTGCAGAAATTTCTTTTGTTATAAGAAGTATCCAAGCAGATTAAAGGAATACTAATAACTCAGATGCTAATCAGATCAAGATGTTATATTCATGTATATATATAAATTCCTACATAGGTCCTCCACAAATTTTCAGTGGCATCTCAGTGTTGCAAAGACCTCATCTTGACTGCATTCATGTGCTTTCTCTTCCTCTCTCCTCCAGGATAATCCAGCTGTCTATAGCTGTAACAAAAGAACACTAAAGGAAGTAACTTCCCAAGTAGAGTTACTCATTATTAATCCAGACAACTTTGAAGGTGAAAACAAGTCAGCACTGAACAGTAAGTATTTTTAACAAGACTGTCATTCAGAAATTCAGTTTGCAAAACCATAAAGCACAATGGAACAGTCCCGGCTGACTTCCTTGCTCCTACCCTTCTTTCTGATGTGCTAATGTAAAAAATACCATTATGGACATAAATCACATATTTGGATGACACCACGCCAACAGGTTAATGCTGGCTTCTCATCAGCTGGAGGTGGAAGAAGGTTTCTTGGGCAGCCTCTGCCAACTTCTGCTGATGCAAAACATAAACGGAGTAGAAGAATGTGGATTTTCACAGGCTCAGACTTTTTATGTAATTGCCAGTACAGATTCAGAGAGTAAGTCGTCCAGAAAGCTCAGTGCAGATGGAAAATGCCTAAATCAGTTCTAAAGCATAGAAACCATAATATCATATTCTAAATCACAGAATCATAATACAGTTGAGGTTTACAGGGGCCTCTGGAGACCATCTAGTCCAACCCTCTTGCTCAAAGTAAGGTCAACCACAGCAGGTGTGATCTGCTGCACAAACTGCCGTGTCTCTTGGATACCCCTGTTAGGTGCACCTCCAGGAGTACATTAGTACATAAATACATTTGATAATACCTTGTTGAAAAGTAAACATTACCAATTTGGCCTTTCGTGAAGGCTGACTTCTGAACTGTAACTTCAGGTAAAAACACAACCCATGCATATAAAAGCTTTTGAGACCTAGATAAAGGATAGAAATTGAAGGAAAGAGGATGATGGATTTACTAAATCCATAATGAATGCATATATTGTATATTACAGTACATTAATTTGGCTTTTGTTTTCCAGGACAGATGTAATTCCAGCACCTGTAGTTACAAACTCAAATATACACTTAGAAATTGTAGAGTAAGTTTCAAACTATTCACTATTGGGCTATTTTCCCTTAACACGTAATCCTACGATCTTAATTTAGCAGATAGTTTCACTGTGATATGCTGTTTGATCACTGTTAATGAGGTTTAATTTATATGAATGATTTTTGCTAGCATTCAGCAAGCACAACGGCCTTTCTGCTACTTATAATTTTATGGAGGAAAAAAACAGGGGAAAATGGTAAAAAGAATATAGTAGTTAAATTAAAAAAAAAAAAGTGACAGCACAGTTATATGTTGTTAAACTGGAAATTATACAACTCTGAGGGGTTGGGGCTTTTATCATTATTTTTTAAAGACTTCAATAGACAAAGAGGGACATAACAAAGATTCAAAACCAGGGAAGTAGTTTTCAAAATGAATGATTAGGAGCACTGACAGAAATAATTTAGCAAATATTATTAAATACAAACACTGCCTCTGGTTTAACTTGTCCTTGAGCTGCAGAGTGCTGGAGGCTAGCACAGGATACCACAGAGTACTTTTCACAGAGTGTCTGCTAATAAGCATCACTGGAAACAGCCTAATGGACTAGATCAACCTTTATACTTAGTACAACTGTGCTTACATTAAGAAATGTGAGGATGCATCACGTGTGTGGACAAGCATAGGATCATTTAAATTCTACCTGAAAATCGTCTGTGTAAGAAACATTTGTACTAAAAAGGATCCCTGCCATTTTTCCTAGGACCCTGCAACAGATGACATGTTTCAGCTTTATGTTTGGTGCAAACAACTCACCATAGTAGCCAAAACTGAGAATTATGGGATGGCTTCCATGCATAAAGTGAATGAAGGCAGGGATTTTTTTTACTCTAAAATTATTCATTTGGTTTGTAAGAAGAGGTGTAATTTTGCCTTTTCAACAAGAAAAATGCGTTCTCAGAAAACAAAAGCTTCAAACATTGGCATTTCCCAGTTTTAATGAAAATCTTCATGATTATGATAAAAAAATATATTTTTTTTATTTCCAGGTCTTTCATAAAGAAAACATAAACATGGGAGAGAAGCTGCATTCTTCTCTAACATTTTAAACATGCTTTCCTAATAGGAAAGAGAATTGAATAGAGCATAAAATTTAAAACCAGATTACTGAGTAGTTCTGAATTAAAAACAGTTAGGACAGCTTATCCCACCAAAATATATTTCTGGGCCGTGACTGACCCAGGTTCCTCTCACTAGGCCTGATCCTGATGTTCACTTGTGGGCTGACACGCTGGCCCAGCCTCGGCCCATCCCCATCCCCATGGACCGCCTCATGGTCACCTAATCCAAACCCTGACCTACAGAGTGACTTCCCACTTTCACTTCAAACCTGCCTCATCACTGTGATACTGCTTTATGATCTGGACTCTTGGTTGGACCTGGCCACCACTGTGAGGTCTGTCCTGCTCCCTGGCTGGGGCAGTGGGAGGGACCCCCACTGGTCAGGGAGGGCTACCAGCACCCTGACAAATAAACCTGCACATTTTTTTTCCTGAAGCCAACTTCTGTGCGACTCTAATATGATCGAAGAAGAAAGAAAAGTGTGTTCACAACTTCTGAGTTGCCCTGAAACACAGGAAGTTCCGGCTGAGTATGAGAAAACATTTCTTTGCTGTGAGGGTGACAGAGCACTGGAACAGGTTGCCCCAGAGAGGTTGTGGAGTCTCCTTCTCTGGAGATATTCAAAAACCGCCTGGATGCCATCCTGCGCAACGTGCTCTGGGTGACCCTGCTTGGCAGGGGGTTGGACCAGGTGATCTCCAGAGGTTCTTTCCAGCCTCAACCATTCCGTGATTCTGTGAAGATTCTCACTGAACACGGTAAGTATCATGTGTGTTTAACAAGAAGATCCCTGTGGACTACCTAATGAAAGTGCAAATGGTCCTTATGGCTACATTCACTTTTTTAACATAAGGAAGCAAAAGTGGGGGGAAGTACCTTCAGCTTCTGAGTCCACCCATCAAAATGCAGAAAATGATTGACACTTCTAAATACAAATGCTTGAGGATGTAGATGTGGCTGAATAATCTACTCTAGAGATCAGATGTGCCACCAGTGTGATAAAATGGTCTTATCCAGGAAACACCTAGAGGCAAAGGAAAATGCCTGCAGGGGAAATTTAAAAACAAAAAAGCAAACAAACATGCACAACAGCATAGGTAAATAGGAAAACAAGCTAACAATGCATAATAAAAAGGTTTGCATTACTTAGAGCAAGGGAGCAGAAAGTAACTAAAAAGAGGTGACCTTGTAGATCCTTACTTTCTGAGATATTCATACGTATAAGCACACAAGCCTGCTGGCATATGAGTATTGCTCTATTCTGGTAGAACTGAATGCAATCTTCGCAGAAAGATCAATGGTATCTCTGCACACCATTTAAAACTCTGCTTAGATTCCAGACACCTCTGAAGATGTAATAAGTACTAAACCTGCTTCAATCCAGATTTTGAGAGGTTTGCCATGCTTTTAGCTCTCTATAAAACACAATTCAAGTTACAGACACTGGGTTAAATATGGACTGCAAGTAAGTTTTGCCCAGCACCCAGGAAGGTCTTAAAAATACCTCTTCCACATTTCTAGAAAATTCCCTATTCCTTACCATTCTCCTAGTCTCCTAATGAACCAATGCAGTTCAACACCACAAATCAAAGCCATGAAAGAAAAGTGACATACCTAACTTACCTCTCAAAAAACCAATCTACCAAATGTTTTCTGATGAGCTGATACTAATAAAAGCTAATTCAACAGCTGCAATCTCATGTTAGACTACAGATCAAATAAGAAAAAAAGCAAATACTTGAGGAATGTAGATTTACTTTAGCACGACCTGTGAAATCACAAGAACAAATGTGATGTGAACAGAAGTGTTCCCATCCTTACAGCTAATAACATCTAATCTTTGTACAATGTGATTAATTAAGCTGCCAATTAGAATACAGTGCCAGATTTAAAGGCCATAAACCATTTATTAAAACTTAGTTAGGTTTTCAGCTGATCCTGTTATAATGTACCACTAGTATCTAGCAATGGGAGAAAGCATTAGGAGAGTTGAAGTTTTGCCATCAAGTGAATATGTCCATGATAAGAAAACATATTCCTTGATCAAAAGTCAAAACTTCAAAGATTTTTGTCTTATAACTTTGAGTCAATTGGGGCATTTTCTTTTTGAAAAATCATAGTTTCTTCTGATTGTCTTAAAAAGATGGTTGCAGCAAACAGGAAAACGAAATGTCATTTAAAAAAAAAAAAAGTAAAACATCAAACTTTTCCATTTGAAATTGTTTAACTGCTTGTTTTTACCAGTTCAACATCCTTAAAAATTAAAACAATGTAGGCTCCAGAGACCAGTTAAAATAGATGGTATTCAGTAGGTTTGGTTTAAACTATTGCATTTTAGGGTTAGGAATCAAACATTTCCTGAGGAATTCTAGTATCTATAAATGCTCCGTTGCTCATCAGTGTACAGTCCTGTGTCCATTCCAGAGTACTGCCACTGAAAACTGAATTGAGAAAGGTGAGCATTACCGAAACCTTTGCAGGGCTAAAAGTATTATTAAACACAGAAGTTCTTGTACTCTGATCTTGATTTACCACAAAGAAATGTCACTAATTAATATGTTTCTATGTCAAAGAAGTCAGATCCTTGGCTCATTTAAGACAAATACTTTGGCTTTGCTTCAAGACCACTGAGGAAAGCAACACGCATTCCACAGACTGCATGAAAAGCATTTGGAATTATCTCCAGAATATATGCAGATTTTTTCAGTATTTCCATAGATGAAAATTTATGCTTCTGGCAAATCTTTGTCCTTTCTTTTTATTTAGTGCTTACATTGATTTATTATCTTTACCTGTCCACAGAATGCTTGACATGCACAGCTACTGACACTAGGAACTAACAAGTTCAATTAAATTGTATTACATGCAGACATAGCCAGAGCGCTAACCAAGTAGATCGCTTGCTGAGTTCTTGGCAGTCCTCTACAGGTGTTTAATGAGGAAGAAGTCTGAATCTCATTCATTGTAATTTGATATAAGCGCATTAGAATACGCTGATATTGGTCCTGAAAGTAAGATGTAGAGCCATGTGTCGCTTAGAGCATGTCACCACTACAAATTTAGGTTCAGTTTTAACATGGCTTTTAGCCCAGCTTCACATATTTTTTTTAAAAAAGAAGTCTTATTGTTATGTTTCCATGCTTTGAAACAGCATGTGTTTATTCACAATAAGAGAATTCAGTTTTCTTTCTTTCTTTTATTTTCTTTATTTTTATCTTATGGCAGATCTCTTTGCTGTGAGGATGTTTTAAAAGCTTGTTTCAGTAGATTTCATTTTTTTTTCATTTTCTTATTATCCAGCTTTTCTGGATTTTCTCATTTTTCACCTCATGGATTTTCTCATTTCTCACCTATCTTCCACATAGTGGAAGGTGCTGTTTAGTACGCAACTTTTTTCTATCGGCAAAAACCCTTTCTTCAACAGCCTGCTTCTATGATACCAAACTTGCCTAAGCCAAAGAGCTCTAAAATATGTCATTGTAACGTGAATTAACAAAATAGAAAATCACCTCAAATTGTACTTATGCTTCCAGGTATGACAGAGAATATTGTTTTGGGAGAAGAATCTAAACTCTGGTGGTAGACCAACATCTGGCTAGCACAGATGTCCCAGTGAAAGGATATAATACAACATTCAAGAACTGAGTAAAAGTGGTTGTTTTCGTGAGATTTAGAAACAGAGGGGAAGAGACCTAAAACTCAGAAAGACCCCTTAGAGAAACGTGTGAAAGAACAAGACCAAATTGCAGAACAGAAAACAGTGCTAGAACTGACTAAGGTAAAGTAGCATAACAATATGAAACTCTCTTACCAATCTATAGGCTCTTTCAGACATAGCCAACTTGGCAAAAAACACAAACACTGGCACTGGAGCAGAATGAAGAAGCACCTTAATGAATGATACCTCCAGCACTGTTATTATGAGTAAAATTGTATCAGAATTAGGAGTGAATCCCATGTCTGATGTCAACAAAAGTATTGTTTTTGGAAACATTAGATTTTTTTAGTTTCTTGAGGTGTCTTTCCCACCTTTGCTACTTGTGAAATGAAGCAAGCATTAGGGAGAAAATAACTTCACCATGTAACACTGAAATTCTTAGGCAGAAAAAAGTTTCAAGAACACGTCCTTTAGCATGCAATTCCTTGAATATAAAGGAATAGAATATCAATCAGTCAGTGGATTACAAAAATTTCCCTTACACTAAAGGATGCAAATTTGCATTAGAGGGTGGCTGTTTTTTCTACACAAAGTTATCTGATAAACCATTTCATTCTAGGAAAGACCTGTATACATTGATTTTATAAGAAATTTTGCTAACAAGTCATTTTTTGACTTTTCTCACTTTCTCTTATTGATGACTTCTTTGGGAGTAATTCTGGGGTCATTTTATTTGCATCTGAAATTCCTACCTTACTGATTTCGTATCTTAAACATGAAATAAATACTGAGGTAATAAAAGTTTTTTATGTCAGCAGGCTATTACTCACTGCCTACTATTTTAGACAAGAACTCTGTGTGTTTATTTTTCAGCATCCTGTATTTCTGTTGCAATGCCATAGGATGGCCGTTCATAAGGAGAGTATGAAAAGTCATCACGAAAACAAGGAAAGTCTGAGACATGGTCTGCTAGACCAGACATTGGATAACCAAAGGAGAAGGACAGAATGGCCATGCTTAGAATATCATCAGACTAGGCCAAAAAAAGTATATATTATTTGGAGAGCTTAACTTAGGAATTCATCTTCGTGCTAGTAGAGGATCTCCCCACTTCCACAGTATCAGCAGTGTACTGGGACTCCCGGCTTTACTACTATAACTACAGAAATGCCAATACTGGGTCAAACTGAAAAATCCATCCTATAATATATGTAGCAGTTTAAAAACCAGATGCTTAGAGAAAAGTATAATAACAGGTCAAACACTGTAATGATTTTTTCTCAACATACTCTCCCAGCTTTCAACAGATCAGTGGATTTCCTGAGCTACAGATTACATCTGCGTTTAATATGCCTCAGTAGGCAATCTCTTCCCACTTAGTTTTGGGTTGAAAAACTCAGCACAACACTGTATTTTTTTTAACAATATACCACTATAAATTTTCTTAGCATAGCAACATAATTTTTTTTAGCACAGCAGGATGTGTGGTTGGGGTGGTGGATTGGGGCGATGAGGCCCATGGCCGGGGCAGGGCTGGGGCTCCAAGGTGCCTCCTGAGCGCTGGGGGGAGGCCCCTGTTGAGGTGCCTCAAGGCCAGAGAACTGCAATGTGGCCCTGAGCCCAGGCAGCCCAACCCCAGCAGAGGTAGGAAAGGGAGAGCCCATTCAGGGCTCTGAAAGCAGCAAAAGGCAGATGAATTTCTTTGTCTTCTCTTGAGGAAAACTCTCACCTGCAGGCATTTGGTGGGGAAAACATGCAATGACAACATGGATGGCATTAGTCACTGACATCTAAATAGTTGGGTAGGTAGCTGCTATCCTAGAGCACCTCTACCTGTCAATTCTGCCAGTGCTAACCTTGCAACTAAAAGTTGTTCTGTAAGGTGTTTTAACTTCACATTATGTTTCTATAGGTCAGAGCAGTGGAGATTAGGTCCTAAAATGAGAAGAGTAAGTTCACATCTTGGTCAGTCACTAAACCTCAGATCACTTCAGCTGCACGGCACCACCCATATGGCAAACTTGCACTGCTGTTGCACAAACGCTTGCCTTGAAGAAAGATCAAAAAAATAATTTAAGTTGGCTGTCTCCTGGGGTTGAGCTTTTGAGTTCATGAGTGACCAGTAAAGTGACTGTATCATTTTCAAGCAATTTCTGACCTCGTACAGCAGAGCAGTATCTATCGTGAATGAGTACCATAAACACTTGCCTCAAAGTTGACTCCTGCACCACTTTTCACTGACTTGTGAATGTTTAATTCATTAGGCAGGTACTTGCAGCACTGTGAAGCTGCAGCCTCCCAGATCACAACCACAACCCATTTCTGAACTGGCAGAGTCCCCTCCCTGATGGGACATGGCACGAGCATTTCTCTGAAGCTTCAAGTTCACCCCCATGAAGACCTTCTTCCTCAGATCCACACTTTGGAATCAGTACTGAACATCTCATATTGCTACAAACACATGGAACAACAGTGTGCTAACTGTTCCTCACCTGAAACCTGAACCCACAGGAGAAAGTACAACATGTCAGCATCTTGACTGTAAGAAGTGCTCTCCAGGGAGTCCTCCTACCTTCTCAGTGTGTAAATGAAGCACTGCCAGCACTCACAGGCTGCTGAGATTACAAATATAAGTAGCAAAAATTAACTTTGTTTTATTGAGATATTACATGCTATTGCACTAGTTGAAAAAAAGCCATGAAAAGTTGGGAAGCCTGAGTGCTGCTCTTAGCAAACCAAAACCTCAATATACTCTGCAAATTAAACAAGTCTCTAGGTGCTTTTGAAAACATCCTGTCAATATTCTGCTTAATGTAATTGCATTAAAATGTTTTTTATTATATTCTCAAAATTTCTGTGAAAACGGTAATCACTTAATCTATATTTTTGTGTAGTTAGACCAAATTCTATGGCCCTCTTAATTCTCCTTAGTAAAATGCTGAGTATGTCCTGATATATGCGAGTATTTTCTCATCTCCTGCCCATTGTAATTCATCACATTTCCTCTTCATTTTTCACATTTCTTATTCTCTTTGTTCTCTTGTCTTTATTTCCCTGTTGTTCCTTTATAACACTAACAGTTTGGTACTTTACAATGAAACTGATAAGTGAGTTTGCCTCTGAGGCAAAGGCACTGATATGTCCTGGTTCATCTGTTTTTCTCTCAAGCTTTAGATTTCTGAAGAAAGTATGAAGAGTTTCTTTGGTTTGTACAGATAGTCAGGGCATAGCTAAGTTAACATTAATTATATCTTTGGTACAATTAAACACAAATATCATAGAATACAAAACCTTCGTACAAGCTTTTGCTAAATCTAGCCCAGTATTAAACTTGATTGAGTTATTACATCATATTAAATTATTTTGCTTTAGAAGTCCCTAGTTGTGAGCACAAATTTGCTAGATAAAATCTCAGTTTAATCTACACTGATAAATCAGTTTATCTTCAAATTAGATACTGTCATTTCAAATCTCACTAGCTTTTTGTTAGCTGTGATTAAATTCTTAAATTTTGGTATTTTCAAAATACATTAGGCAAAATCTGTATTTCTACTGGCTAGCGTGAAAATTGTTTTTGTCTGCTGTCCCGATCATAACCATGATACAAGAGATGGACAATGTCCATAAAAAATGAATGACAGAAGAAATGAAATTATTCTTGTTTTACTCAAAGATTAATGTAACATTTCTACACTGACCAAAACAGGAGTGGTGCCTGAACCTGTATTTTACATAGCTACAAACTTATTATGTATGTCTGAGTTTTGATGGAAGAACCATGTGTGCATGGACAGAAGAAAGGATTTTTGCCTGCTTACCTCCTCTGTGTTTTCACATCTGAAGTCCACTCAGAAAGTTTGTGGTATGAGAAGTCACTGCTGCATGAAACTCTGGGAGAGCTGATGTAAAGCCATGTCCTGTAGACTTGATGCAACTGAGATTGGGAAGTCACTGTGGAAGGGATCAAGAGAAAAAGTGAGCTAGCCTAGATGACAGCATATAAACATCAGCTCTGCAAAGATACTCTCAAGTTATACAAGTAGGGCAAGATGGCATTTGAGAAGACCAGTGTGCAGGATGATGTTGTTAAAGCATAAGGTAATGAAACTTGCACTGGATTTGTCTTTGTTTTAAAATGAGGAAAGGTTCAAGATTATATCATGAGTAAAAGCCCACAGAAGATGTATGGAAAAGAACCTGAGAATAGGGGAAAGAGCATGAGTTAAGTACAAGGTGAAAGGGGTGAAAGTAGTAATGAGGAAGATCAAGAGACCAGAAGACCAGAAGAAAGATTCCAGGACAGAGGAAAGTTAGGGAAGACCAGGTGTAAAACATCTATATCGATACCGAGGAAATAAAAAAAAATTATATAGTAAAGAAGTAGGAAGGTCAAGGAAAGGTGTTGTTGCCATCATTCTTTGTTCCCTTTCAGAAAGGTCTGACTGTCCCTTCTCATTGTCTCAAAATCGTGGCTCTTATCTTTAGAAGTCCATTTCATATTAGTTAGTTAGCAAATGTCTTCTGTGGCATCACATTGCCTATATGGCTGTGCCATACTCAGCCTGCAATATTGTACAGACACTTTCAGTGTCTGTTTCACTTGAACTTTCAGTTTTTGATTGCTTCCATTATTTTCTCTTCATCTTTAAAGCGTGGACTTTGATTAGATCTACAGACGTGTTATATATCCTTCCTTCTTCATGGTCTCACTATCCCTTAAACACTCAGAGCTACCAAATTTTGCCTTCAAACACCACCTCATGCTTCAGAATTATGAACTGGATGTATATGTTAGGGGAGACAAATGACAGTTTAAAAAATTGTGTGCATTTTAGAAAACCTGAATTCAATCTTCGCTCGTATACTCTTACACATTTTGGACGGGTAATGCATTTCCTGTCATTTATTACTAGGCTCTGTTGAAACGATAAGCAGTATTTGGAATATATGATTTTGTAATTCAGTCTAAGGCACTAAATCCAGACACAGTGGTGCAAGAATTGAACACCATAGCAACAGCTTTATGTACCTGCAATTTTTCATCATCTGCTCTGCTGTGCATTTTCACAAAATCAACGACATTGTTTTGGTGGTCACTTTGCCTGCTTCACTGCTGCATATTGGAAGATAAATCCCCATGTCTGCTGTTTATTACTGGGCATTTTTAGCTAACTGTGTTGATTTAGCCCTGATTACTTATAAGCTGTGTCAGATAGATTAAATATTTCCAGGTGTGTATTTCATTAAGTCTTTTTAATCAATTTTATTAAGGCAGTAACTCACCAAATCAGCATGCTTAATTGGCCAAATAAGTTATTCAAAGAGTAAGAACAGTGTCACAGTCAAATGGAAGGTTGGGTAAAATAAAATCTATACTTCTGATGGACTGCACACTGTGAAAGATCTTGGATGAGTCATCTATACCTAAAACTTCACATTGGAATTCAGATTTTAAATCTTTCCTATTTTCTTACCAAGACCTCCTGATAAACAGGAATAACCCAGCAAACCATCACTAGAATTGAGTTGCTGCTTTTGCTTTTCTTCTCTGCCTTATCCAACAACTACTCTCAGATTAATCCTTTTTCCAAGGCTATATTCTTTCAAGGTGCAGGCCAAACGTAGGACTAGCCTATAATGGAGAGTTATGGGTTTCAGTCCAACAGATCTCTTCTATTCCAATCATTTACTCCAACGTTACTTGGTTGTTATCAGCCTTCTCAAATCCTACTTTCTAATTTAACTTCTGTAGAATTCAGGTGTCCCTTACCTAGGGTTTGCCTACCACAGACAATGGAAAGACCTGGACTCTGTGCTGATTGCCATTTCTTGCCCTAACTCAGTTGTCTTTGCACAGTGCTCTGGATTTTCAGGGGCCTTATTAGCCTGAATTAACATGATTTTGCACAGTATTTGACTTAAGTTGTAAGTGCTGTTTCAAGCACTAAGAAATACAGTGCAAGAATGGCTCTGTTCAAAATCATCTTAAGCAACCCTGCCGTCTACTCCATGGTTTTTGTTGCAGGGCATGGTGCAGGGACTTCCAGACTAACTGTCTGTGGAATGAACTCACCCTTGCCTGCACTTTTTAGCTTAAACTGAGTGCTGCACGAGGGTAATTATGCGTTCTCCACACCCAAACTACCTTTGAAAAAGTACTACAATAATTTTATGTTTGTGTTAATAAACTAGGTTAACTGATACACTGATTACACAATCAGAGTTTTGATTGTGAAAAAAAATCTGTGGTAATCTGAACATTTCTGGCTGCTTCCACATGCTTTATTAAATCCATAAAACATAAAAGAAAGTACTATGAGTTTCCAAATTAGGCTGTTTTTCGTAAGAAGGTAAACATTCTGGAAGTTCACAAACACTTTAACAGCAAACTCTGTTAGATCCAGTATGTTTTCTCATATTCCTCAAGCTCTCAAACAGCATGTTTGTCCAGAGCTAGCATCCTGTTAACAAACATAGTATCTACAAGTAAAAATACTATCACTCTGTCACAAAATGCTGCCGTATTATTTCAAAACCTAACAGCAGAAATCGGGAGCAGAATTGCAGGCCACTTCATCAGTGAGTAGGAATGCACACTGCGCGCAGACTCCATCTCCCTGGCGTAACTTGCTTTTCTCCATGCAGATAGGTGTTCACACCCCTCTAGCAGAATTCAGAATACTCTCCGAATATTTGCTGTTGTTCAGCGATCTCTCTGTCTCAGCAACAGGAGGATCGTGTACCAAACAGTGTGGAAGAGAGTAATCTCCTCCACTTGTTGTTCAGATCCATATTTCAGTGCCGCTGCCTCTACTTAAAACCTGGGATAGTAGCGGACATGCAGTAAATACTTCCAGCGCTGAATATGTGATTGATACTCAGACAAATTCTGTTTGTTGTGATACTATTGCCAAGCAGCAGTATTTCTGTGATTTGTTCCAGCTTCATCAGAGTTTTTAACAGAGTTTTATACAAATCCTATTTGATGGAGTCTTACGAAAAATAGAACAGTAGCACTAATTTGGGAAAAATTCCATACCAATTTCCGTAAAGATAGCCAAATATATACGAAGAAATTAATCCTTCCAAGAGACAAGAGCTAAATATACTGCTGAATTCAACAGTTTTACAGTATACAAGGAATGCTTAACTACATTAACAAGCAATACTTGAAATAAGCAGGGAAGAAAGAGGTGTTTTTTTGCATCTGGCAGTGCACAGCACCATCTCTGGACTCTGTTAAGCTACCCATGCCAACTGTGATTCTTTTTCTTGGCTTATAAAGCTACTGATGAAGCTGAATGTTTGCCTTTGGAAAACAACAAGCTGACCAAATAGTAAGTTTTATCAAAGTATTACAAAAATAGGGCCAAGTGCTTTCCAGCGCTTTGAAAATTATGTTTTGCTTATCTAAACCCTTTTTCACTGGGGAGCTTTTAGTGTCATCTACCTGTAGCACAAGACCTTTACTCATAAAAATATAGCTGTAATATTAACATTTTTGTCTATTACTCATTGATGTACACAAGCACCAAGGGTTTGGCAGTAAACAAGCTTCAGTTCATTCCTCCATTTGTTTTATTTATTTTTGCAGTCTATTTTAAATGGATTCTCTCTTGGGCTTCTTGCTCCTGCAAGCAGTAAATCAGGCAGCAGAGCGAAAGAGCGCTTGAAAGGATTACAGCACCACTTGGGCTTAAACGGCTCCGTCCCCGCAGGGCAAAAAGGTCAGCTCCACTGTAATGAACCCAGTGGTTAGAAGTCAGCGTCTTGTGCTTTTTCACATAAATGTTGCTTTAATATATGTGATATTATTACTCCTATTATGACTGTGTGATCAGACAAAGGCAATTCTATCCCTCCTGAAAAATGATACTCAACTTTTTGTTCTTAATCCAGAATCCAAGGATGCATGGGTATATAAAACTACAGAATAATTGCCTTCATGTTCACAGGACATTACTCAAGCTTCACCCCACCCCTCTCCACCCCCCCCAAAAAAAACAGCAACCAAAACCTTCCAGTTTTCTCCTACCTATATGGTGAGCCATAAACTCTCTTGTAATTATTCTAAATCTAGAGGAGGGAATTCAAAATTCTAAGGAACTGGATCAGGGGCACAAATAATGAAGAAAATCATGCAGCACCACTAGTCACAGATAAACAATAACGCAGTACTTACAGGCTAAATAATGGAACAGAGGCAGCAGCCTATGTTACGTATTTCTCTCTTTAACACAAATTGGCCATATTGTCACCAGGCCAGAGTTCACTGCTGTTCAAATAATTGGATGCAAAGTGTAGATAATGCACCAAATTAAGTTAAACATGTAATGATTGCAGAAGTGGGGGAAATAGTATGAAAGTGCAATAGCAAATGGATTAAAATACTACCTCTGGTTGCAATTTGACATTTGCTACTATAACATTACAACGATATGTCTATCATAAGTAGCTGGGGCACAAAGCCAGTTGCATTTACATGAAAAGTAATATTAAAGTAATGGCTACAATGGGACATGTTAAAAACATCTCTACATCTACTTCTATGATTATCTTTTAGGTTTAAACTATCTACATTCATTTAAAAAACATAATTATGTTATAATTAGGTATTGATCATTACACACAATGTTTTCATACACAGGTGCCTAATTTTTTTCCTTTTTTTTTGTTTAAAGTATGACTCTAGTAAACCTTTAGAGCCACATTTATCTTTATCATCTTTATTATTATTTTCCTGTAACTACCCAACATCTCAATTCAACAGATTAGAAAGGAGGCAAGAGGGAAAAACAGTCACTAATGTGAGTCTAAAAGACCAAGCTATCAGTGAATTCAGAATATCAGCTTCCAAAATAGTTTGAAGAAGCCTGTTGATGCTTTTTTTTTGGAAAAGCTTGTGAGAGACATGCTACCCAACTGGATGCACTTTTAAGCAGCTTACTTAAGTATTTCTTATTTTCTTGTGATTTTATGACATTGCTTTGTCTCAAACTAAATATATATATATATCCATATAATGGAAGGAAGCAGTGAGAGGGACAAAGTAAATAAAAAGCAGCATAAAAAATGTGTGCATGAAGCTATACTGAAAAAACTGAGTATAGAGGAGGGAGATGACAGAAGTCAATAAGCCAATAAGTGCAAGGCAGAGAAAATTCTGTCAGAGCTGTAGAAAAACTAATCAGATACATAAAGCAGCAAGAAAAAGTTTCTGATTATCTAGTTGTTGGCCATCACTCGTGCCATTTACTTTAAGTAAACTAAAGGCTCGATTATTATAATATATTCATTTTAGCATCTCAGTATGACTCTTGCTATTCAATTTAAAAAGCAGACATTGAATGAGTGACAGTATCATTAACATGTTACAATCAACTGGAAAGACTAGAGATTTATTCTATTTGAGAAATAGTATGCATGTATCTTAATTTAGATCGTATAAAAGAAATGTTAAATAACATGAGAATAAACGTGAAAACTAGTGTCCATTTTCACTCAGATTAAAAACCTCTTGTGCTGTATGCTACAGAAAGATAAATTAGAGTAAGAAACCACATATGATATATACATTCCACTGTTGAACAGTTAGTTAACATGTCACTATTATTTCACTAAGTAATCAGAGAAAAAAAGAGATCTTACTCCAGGTATCCCTACTTCCAGTTTCCTCTGAACTGAGAATCTACTCTGGGGATTCTTCCTTAAAGGTTGTGTAGAAGTGAATATGATGGCTCTTATATCCAATTAGCTGATCATACATCGCTGCAAAGCAAATATTTGTTAGCTGGTTTACACATGGCACTTTGTTGGCCATTTTGAATCTCCCCTGAGGCTACATCAGTAAACAGCAGTGTGCCAGAAATATGAATCTGGGCCACACTCTTGTAAAACAATCCTGCATATGCATTTGATCCATCAATAATGCCTCTTTCCATTTTTATTTTTTTTTCATTCGACCCTGGAGTATTTGAATACTGCTTCAGAGCAATTGATTTATGTGTTTATTCTTGACACTGTATTACTTAAAAAACTGTTTCACAAATTGATTCAGAATCTCTTTTAAGCAGTTAACTGAAGTCCTCTGAAGAGTTACAAAGCTTTAGCTAAAATTTATTAGCAGAAATAACAAAAATGAACAGTCACTGCCACACAAGATTTCTTAGGTGCCTTGCTGAGTTCTGCTTCAGTTCTCTCCTGAGAATCAAGCACTGTTAAAATCAGACATTGAAATTTCCCATTTTATGTTCCACTTCTGCATGATGTGGTTAATGTTAGAGTTTAAGACCACAAACTTCACAGTAACCTTTTATTGCTGCTCTGTGTCTTCCTGACTCCAAAATTCTCCTGGGTTTTAATTAGGGTCTCTATATCCCTTACGTTTTTAACCTCTTTTAAAAAGCAGCAGGCTCTTTTACCACACTGCTTCAGGATTTTTCTGACTATTTAATAGTTATTCACTAATACAACTCCTAGGCAGATGCAAACAGAAGCACAATCTGCACTAAGGAGATGTAACTACTCTTACCTCCCCAACAGCAGTGAGACTCCCAGCCTTGGAACCAGAGCATTACTGCTCGGCCAGGAAAGAGAAAAAAAAAACCGAAATGGAGGACCAAGACTGAACACTGAACACAACTTTGCTTTCTTCCCAGGTAGAAGACTAGGAGCTATGTGAGGACAGAAGAAGCATAGTTCCTCGGACTTTTAAGGAAAAAGAGGAAAACCTGAAAGTTACAAAGGGGAGTATTAATGTCAACACTTCCCTAGCACACGGAAGAATTTGTCATGAGCCATTTGAAATCACTGGTAGAAGGAAAGGCTAACCTTGTGCTGTTAGAACTTGGGCACTAAACAAAACAGGCATGGCAGACTTTTTGGCATCCAGTGGTATTTTCTGAAGAAAATATTAAGAAAATATCAGGAAAAAAAACAAATTGGCAAAACACCTTCCATGGAAGAACCAGACAGCTAAAAGCCTGACTAGAGCTGAAGCTCTCTGGACATATGGAAGTTCTGAAAGCAGAACTGCATCTGTACTTGTCAGTAGCAACTGTTAGCAAAAAAGAAGACTTTCAGATGATAGCTTAATTTCCAACAGCACTGCTGAAAAGTTCCAGAACCAGTAATAGCTGTAGCAAGTTTTCAGTAACGAAGGCGTAGGAAGCAAACTGGGAAGCTGTAGAGTAGAATGAGACCAAGTATTTGAGACTAAGCAATAAAAGAAATGCAGGAGAGAGGATTTCTGAGGGAATAACAAGCAAACAAACAAGCAGCAGAGTATTTTGACAATTTTGACAGATATAAAGCTTAAGAACCAGCCCAGAGTCTTAAAAAACAAGGGTATTAAGGACAATGCTTGCAGAATGCTGGAAGATGTAGCAATCAGAATTTGCCACTCTTTATACCTGTGTTTATAGAGCCCAGTATCCTGACACAGATAAAGAACCTCAGATACTACAAGACTGAATATAGAAAGGTATGCCAACAAGGCCAGAGTCTAAGTAAACAGAACATGCAGCACCACGATTCGTAATAAGCACTTTGTAGATCATGCCCAGCTTTGCCCAGCAAAAGAAGAGGGGAAGCAAACATGGCAATAGATCATCTCTCTTCTGTGCGTAGCAACATGTACAGGTAGGATGAGAGGAGCGCCAAGAGGCTGAATAGCTTTCCATGGAAAGCTTAACACCTACCAATTCTTAGCATCTTGTTAAGGATTTGTTCTTAAACTATCCACTCTGTCTATCAGTGCATAGTGATTATAACATCAGGAAAACATGTACGTACCCACTTTTGAAACTGAGACCCAAAGTTGCAAATCCAGTCATGGATCTTTAGTATCTAATATACATGTATTTAATACTTACGTATTTTTATACCTAATTAGGTTCTTAAGTACGTATTTTCCAAATAATCACTTCTTGACTTTGTCTTAGCCACCAGAATATGGATAAAGATATGCAGCTGAAAGCAACCCTACCACATGCTGCTTATAGCAACAGCAACAACCACAAAATGAAAAATACCTAATAAAATATGAAATAACAATTTACAATTCAAAGTCATTTTCAGAAAAAAACAAAGCCTTGAAGACAATTTGATCCAAGGTAAACAGGGTAAGTAAAGGTGTTTCTTTTTTCTTTCATCACGCAATCTCCTTCAACAGTTGTCCTGTTCCATCTGTATTTTTGCAACTTTCTCATAAAGTCTACAATGGATTTCTTACATAATTGGCAGCTAGCACACCATTTTATGCCTTTAATTTTTAATGTCTTATAATTTAACAGTATCATATTTTCAATCATACTAAACTAAGGCATATCACAAAAGAACATTGATTAATATATGCATGAGGGTTACTAGAGCAGGTCTTATCATTCTGGATGAAAAAGAGACCGTCATGCTAAGACTGTAGCCACAGGCACTACCTTGATTGTGAAAAGAAATGTGGATTCTCAAAAAAATCAAAAGCCTATGAATCATGAGACAAAATCACAGTAAACTTAGAGATATAAATTTACTTTTTCATACTATCCAAGATAAAATGTCATATCCCTTATATATAATTACATATAAGGCCTGCTTCTCTTGGCATCTCTACTATATATTTTGAATAAGCCTTAAATGGGTAAAATTTTTCGTTACGCAAAAGCTGCAACAGTGAAGTTTCTATGTAAATGTTCTCTGTGCCTTAAGGGAGAGTAACGACAATTTCCTTTACATTGCATTAAATTTTGCAAAATTTCAGCAAAAGGCTTACTGCACACACCCACTACCTAATAACATTTTGTACTGGACCTAGAGACAGATGGTGTTATTTATTAAATCACACGGGAATTGCAAGTATTAAACGCCTGGATGTCCCTTCACAGCATGCGTATCTTCAGCCTGTAGCGGTGGATCAGCAGAAGAGTCTACCTTCTTACTTCACTCGCACATTTCTTGCGATAAAGCCTGAGTACACAGATGTCACAGAGGGACAGACACTTCATCTTAATCTTTGACAGCAGCATAAACGCTGGCATAAAGGAATGCAAGGGGAGTCATTCCCCCTTGCATTTATCCAAATAAATATCCCCCTTATTTATCTAAATAAATTTGTTTCTTCTGCAGTTGCTGGGAATGGCATGTTCAGTGAAGGTAGAGCAGGCTGGTACTAAAATTTAATTACTCCTGTGGAGTATTCATGCAGCTACAGCTAAAAATATCTGAGCAGTTCCCTTCTCAGAAAGCTTTTCTCTGCCCTCCTGTGTGCATAACTCCCCTTGTCACGAGCCAGATACTCTTCTCTGTGTACAGCAGCCAGAGCAGAACAAAATTTCAATATTCACCATTGGGAGATTTTTTGTTTTGTTTTGGAAGTCAGAGACAAAAAAAGATGCACTGGCCTAAAACTTCGTATGCAACTGGGTGTGGAAAACATTCCCCAAAGAAGAAGGAAAGGACTTCTTTAGGAAAGAGTTAATTGCTTAACTACCACTTCAAACAGAACACTCATATCTGATTACCAAATTCTTTCCTGGCTCTTTCTATAATGAAGCAAAAAAGCAGCCTAGTCTGGAGACAGCTTGCATAACGCTCTATTTATCTAGCTAACAAGTCTCCTAAAAATGTTTCTCTCTCTAAAGCAAGGTTTATTTCATGGTATGAATGAACCTCTGCACATTAGTGAGCATTCACACACTCACTGTAAAACTGTAGGTAATATATTATGGGACTGTCCACTCTAAGTGTATTTAAAATGTACTGTATTTACCTGAACAACAAAATCATTTCAGTACAGAAGTGCTTCACATATACATTGCTGTACCAGGAATTGTATTACACTCTAGCATTAATGTCCCATAAAGTTGTTACTGCCATAGGAATATCAAAGACATTTCAGTTCATTCAGGGAAACATGCAGGATCAGATGATTAAAATGAAGCGTCAGAGGAACAACACTAATGAATTCATGCTTGTTGTTTGCTTCTGCCTAAAATATTCAATGGAATTTCAGCAGCAAGACAACCAGCAGCATTCACCTGATGCTAGAAACAAAAAATGAGATCTTGACTCCTTTGAAGTGAATGGCAAAACTACTGTTAACTTCAGCCTGCTAAGAGTTTCACCTGTCATGCTTCAACAAATGGCGGAAGGCAACCGTAGTGTTAGAGAGACGTTTTCACACGTCCAGGTTATAGTTCTTAGGCACTGAAAATGCTTTTTCTTTTTAAGAAGGTTCTTCAGCTTCTAACCATTCTATGTTTTTCAAGAAGTAAAAGATTTCAAGCTCACAGGGGGTGGCAGAAGTTGCCCATGGGGAGTAATAATTATTATTAATTAAAAAACAGTTGTTGCCACTCTTCTGTCATGTATTCCCACAACTGGCAACAAGAGGGCTGCAAAACATGGACTATGTCAGGGCAGAAAAACATAGGCCCTCTCTTCCTATCAACCACCAGAATGACTAGCACCCAAGTGTAAGATATGGAAAATGGTTCTCTTCTTTTTCTTGCACCAACTGGCAGGAAATAAGCATTTCAGCATGCACGTGTGCCTTCACCCTATAACCACCACATTTGCAATGCTCCTACAGTATGCTTGGAATTTTGCCTAACTTCTTTATAAAATGAGATTCAGTAACTCCATTTCTTATTTTTCTTAAGACTCTCTTCAGACTCTTGCTCTTACCTCATTTATGTTCATCTCTCCCTTTTAATTCACTAACTGAAGGGTGAAATTCAGCCCTATATATATATCAGAGTCTGGTTCAGCAAGTTGCATAAGTACTTTATTAAAAATATAAGGATGTTTGATAGGCACATTTTAGAAAGAAATTTTGGCAAAGAACACAAAATATTATTGTTTTAATGCCTTTGTTTAGGCAATCAAAACTTGCACATCCTAGAGTGACCGAAGAGATTCTAAGGCAGAAATTACTTTCCCATGCGTGTATCACCTTGAAACTGAATTCAATACAAGTATCTGGTTACAGATTACTCTAGAATCTATCTTAAATTTATATGTATTTTTTCCATATTCTTCACATGTATATTCTTCCATTTAAAGTCAATGTGTAAAATATTCCAATACCTGTGTAACGTAAGTGCTTTTTAAAGTGTAATGAGTACCCGAATGTGAACAGCTGTAGGTCTTTGTACTTTCACCAATACTACTGAAAGGAGATCTTAGCCCTTCCTATCGTACCTAAACAGGGATGTGCACTAGATGCAAGAAATGACTGCATTTAAAATTACTTTGTTCATACCAATTTCTACAGTCCTAGCATCTGAATATATATTTGGATCAATTAGCACTTGCATAAAAAAGGGATTGTTCTAAGTTTATCCCAGTAGCTCACACCTACACAATGGAGAAAAAAAGACGGGTAACTATGTGATCAAGATTTTACAGTAACTTGGAAATCATTCCAGCCCAGGGAAACACCGGCTACTTCAGAAAAAGACTCAAGAGCACTTGCTAGCGCCTGGATTTATTTGAACTGAATGCTGGAACTGGACTAAGCTAGTGTAGTTCCCACCCTTTTGGAGGAAAGGTGCACAGGCTGGGAGGAAACTATGGTGTTTTCCAGGACATCCTCCAATCTGGAGGAGAAGGAAGTAGATTAGGGCCAGGTTAGAAAAAGCCATTCCCTACCAGTCCCATTTTCTTCCTTTTTGTTTGTGAGTATGGTTTAAACTACCTTCTGCATGTCTGGAACAGTATGATAAGCAAGAAAAAACACTTACAAACTTCTTGTAAATGGCAACATTGCTTCCTTTACACTCATCCTTTCATTATGTAAAAGCTTTATGGCAAGATTTCTATCAGTCTATTTTGGTTCAAATCACACTTAACATTAGCTCTGTAGATGTGGTGGCAGATCATGCTTTGTCATCACAAAATGGTGGTGGTTGCTATAACAATTGAGTTTTAGTCTAAATTAGTTCTAATCTAAATTAGTGAAATGCTTTTATCAATCCATCCTGAGGAAGACAGATTCTCTCTCTCACATCTAAACTCTCCAACAGCACAGTACTTTTCTGAATATATACACAGGGAGAAGGAAAATACAATAGGAAATATTCTTTCTAAACGTTGAATTGGCTTAAGATTGCAACCCTACCATGCTACAATTAATAATCAAAGTACTTTCTTCGAGCTGTGAAACAGAAAGATGTTGGCAGTTTCCCATTTAATGGATTAGGGGTGATAGAAAAACGACACCCAACAAAACTTTTAAGATGTCAATTTTGGAACGATTTCTTGCCTTGTGAACAACACTAAACAGTAGTTTGAGGTTGTAATAGGAGATTGTGCATCTTTTTATCATTTCCCTTTGGCTCTTTAGGTCTGAAGACTTAAAACAATATAATCAGAGATATTAAAGATGGAAAAACTACCTAGTGATTTGTTATTTTTACTGTTGTTAGAAGTCCGCTTTGTTGTGCTGACTTATAAACTACAGTTCTTCAGATCCTCTTTAGATCAGTTCCTAATTGAGCCTTAATGATGCAGTTATTATCACATTTGATAAGCCTCTCTTTACCACCTACACTTCCCGCAAATGATGAACACAAGCAGAAGCTTAATTGTAGTGGCTTCCTGAATATTTACCTCTCAGCTCAATAAATCACGATGGTTCACCTCTTCCAAAGTCAATAACTATTTAATATTCTATTAAGCTGATGGGAGTGAAAGAATAGTAAACCATGTTTTTGCTATAGCAATGTAATTAACTAAGACAGGGAACAATTCCCCTTTCATTTAGAATTGCAATAAACCATCCGTTATTCAAGGAGTTTGATCATTTTAAAATTGTATGTAAAGAAGTGGACCCTACAAACTTGGACTCGACTCACTTTTCTGAAAGAAAAGTTAAAAATTTGTTAAATTATAACTTTACTAGCATAGTGACATACTATTTCTGAAAAAAATTCTTATTTTGACTCCTCAGATGATGATAGCCAACCCAACTAGATAAAGTCAATGAAGGAAAAATGTAGAGTTTTCATCTGTAGATTAACAGTGAATATGCTGTCCTTTAAGACACCCAAATTCTAGATGGCCTAAGCTCATTATACATTAGAGCTTTTGAATTCCTTTATTTATAACAGTTGTATTATTCCTATGATAGACTAATCCAGATTTACTTTATCCTTCTTCCATTTGAAGATAATTGAGAAGATTGAGGAAAGGAATTCATTCTTCAAAGAAGAATGTGATTTCAAAGAAAATATCACGCCTCTTATTAAAAGAAAGAAATAAAAAATTATCATTTTCACAGATTCTGAATGCTCTCAAATATAGTGGTAAGAGTGGTGAGGAACAATACATTTTATTAAAGGATCAGATTCTCTTACAATGAGTTGTTCTCACATAATTTCTCAGGTTGATCACTTCAGTAAACTGAGTATACAATCATAGATTTAATACCAATACAGATCTCATTTTTGGATTTGAGATAGAGGATAAAAGGGGGATGGTGGAAGAATTTGGCTTCCTCCCTCCTTTTTTCTCAAGAGCAGCAGTATCAAAGCTAGAAAGAAGAATAATGATCACTATTTCTTTTTAATTTCATCTGCATTCTTCTTCAACTCCTTTCTCCATGAGAGAGACAGCAACGGGCTACAGCAATCAGAATTAAACCTAAGTCATTTGCTCCTGCAGACTTTAGACAACTGAATTAATTACAGATTCATTAGCTGCTGTTTTTTTCCAACCTATGACTCTGCTCAGGCCTTATGCATTCCTACCACTTTTCAATATATTGGTCTCTTTACAAAGTCCACAGATTTTGTTAACATCTTTTCTAAGAAAATAATCTCTTGAAGGGAAATTCCTGAGCATGTAAACTGATAAAGGGCTAAGCAGCACTTCCAAAAGGTGCAGTATAAATTAAATACCACTCAAATTTAGTGAATTCTAGTACAGCAATTATGCTAAAAAGGGTAAGTCCTTTGCAACTCAGTGGGGTGCTTGGACCTGAGCTCAGTAATATGATCAGGAGATCTACCTCAAAGTCACATCTAACACAGAGCTCTAATATCTTCTGCTTTTGACATGGACAAGGTGGGTGGTTTTGGATTGAGTTTTAGTAATAGAATTATTGTGCAGGCCTGCAGATGTGGCCTTAGGACACTAAGCTGATATTGCCACTGTCCTCTTGATTAAGCTTGTGTATCCCAGAAGAAACAGCTTTCAGTGGGGAATTCTGCAGCAGAATGGCCTTCTGAGCTGTTGATAGTAGGCATCCTTGTAAAGTGAGAGATTAGTGAAGTTCACCTGCATTTAACCGTATGGTGCATTTGTACATTGCTATGGATACCAAGTGATCGATTCTGCAGTCATAAGCAATACCAACACAGAAATCTACGATTCAACTTCTAATATTCACCAATATACATTTTATAGACTTTTCTCTTGCCAAAAATATTTCCTTAAAACTGCACTGAATTTTGGTTCTTTAGTCTCTGCAGACTGATTTTTATTTTTTCCCCAGAAGTGGAACTACACAAACTGATACCACTTGAAGATTTGGAATGCTGCATAAATGTCAGTTAATAATATGAACATGCAGATTAATGTGCTTATCTTTTTAATGACTGGTGGAAAATAAAAATGTGGAATTAAATTTCTAAGGTAGAACTTTCATACTGGGGGGGGGCTGACCTTGCCAGAGGCCAACCCAGCCACCCTCCCACTCCCCCTCCTCAACCGGTCAGGGGGAGAAAATAAGATGGCACAGCTTATGGGTCAAGATAGAGATAGGGAGATCACTTACTGTCATGAACAAAGC
Source organism: Anseranas semipalmata (assembly GCA_013399115.1). Classification (NCBI taxonomy): domain Eukaryota; kingdom Metazoa; phylum Chordata; class Aves; order Anseriformes; family Anseranatidae; genus Anseranas; species Anseranas semipalmata. The sequence continues at coordinate 315,816 of VXAA01000082.1, read as the reverse complement.
AGACTTGACTTGGGGAACATTAGTTTCATTTATTACCAATTAAAGTAAGAGTTGGATGGTAAGAAACAGAGACAAAAATTAAAACAACTTACCACACACACACGTGTTCTTCCCAGGCCCAACTTCACTCTTCCATTCCCAAGCAGCGCAGGGGCTGGGGCACGGGGCTGGGGCCAGTCCCTAACAGCCCCTCTCTGCCGCCCCTTCCTCCTCACACCCTGCCCTGCTCCAGCGCGGGGCCTTCCCAGGGGCTGAGGGAGATCCCTGCTCCAGCGCGGTCTCCTGCCCAGGGGCCGCAGGGGGATCCCTGCTCCGGCGCCTGGAGCCCCTCCTGCCCTCCTCCTCCTCTGCCCCGGGTGCCGGCACGGCTGTTTCTGCCCCTTGTTCCTGGCTGCCGGGCAGCGTTTTGCCCTCTCTTGCCCAGGCTGTCCCCGAGGCGCCCACCCGTGGCTGCTGGGCCCGGCCGTGCCCTGCGGTGGGGCCGTTGGAGCCGGCTGGAACCGGCTGTGGCCGGCACGGGGCAGCCTCACCTCATGGCCTCGCCTCACGCAGCAGCCCCGCAGCAGCCCCAGAACCAGGCAGCACCTGCACCTGGTACACATAACTATACATTATGGAGCAGACCTCGGAGAATATAAGGGTGTTATATGATCATATTTGCTATTCAACTCTGTATACAGTAAATTTTGGTTCACATTAAGGTTCAGCCCTACCAGCAGTAACATTACAGATGTACACAGACCAGCTCAGTGTGAACCTAACATTAGTATTTGAGGAAATAACATGGTAGAGCAAGGCTCTAGTTTCACAACATGATGGCAAGACAGACCTGAGGTTTTATTATGCAAGCACAAGAATTTCTTATGGATTCAAAGCTTAAATTTAGACAACTGTATGCAAGGATAAGTGTATATACTTCTAAAACATCTGTTAGAAGACTTGCAGTATATATTTCACGCAAGCAACTGTGACTGGCTGGACAGCTTGTTAAGAGGCTAAATCCTGAAGCAGGTTCTCTGGTAGGAAAATGGACACGATACTTTGTCAGTATAGTCACCTCTTACTCACGTCAGGATAAAAGCAGGTCCAGGATCCCTGGTTTACAAAGTCCACAGATTTTGCTGTATGGCCAATCTTATGATACTCTGCTCATAATATTTCTGGAATCTCAAAAGGAAAAGTAAACGTGGAAAAGGTTTTAGCCAATGGATTGAATAATTGAGTACTCTTGCCAATGCAGATGTTATTAAAGTCATCAATAATTAAATGGCAATAAAAGCACTGATTCGTAAAAGAGAAAAATAAAGAGCTATCAAATTGCTAAAGCTATGGAAAAAAAAAAGCTTAATGAAATGTTTTAATACAATTATTAGGAATTAACAATTAATAAAAATCACTAGTTAGTATTATGATATTCCAAATACTTGCAGAGTGTGAAAGGAGAGAAAAGCAGTAACCAGATGCCTGCTCAGTGCTAGCAGAAAGGGCAAGAAACCAGACCTGTGACCTGAAGGATGTCAGCAAGGAGCAACATGAACCACGCAGCCCGCAGAAGGCCCTTGTGGCTCAGACTGCGTTTCTCAGCGTGTGGTCTCGATGCCCTGATGCGGGGGTAGTTGTCCTGTAACCTACACAGAGGCATTACTTAAATCAATTTAATCTGATTTAAAAGGAAATCAAAGCCACATAAATTGCAATTGTCAGTGTCTATAGGTTTAAATCTATTCCTTTTGTGATTAAGCAGACCCAATTAGGCAGATTTAAGGACTTCCCAATTAAATACAGAAGAATTCCCAAGTACCTTTAAGAATCCTTTTTTTTTTTTTTTAGTGTACAACAATTTCATGGCAATCCCACTGGCAGTAAAACTGGCAGAGAGAGTAATTAATTTTAACACCGTTGATTACTAAATTAATATTTTCTTATTACAATTACATAATCTAATGAATTCACAGTTAGTAATTCCACAGATGACTATAAATTTACTGTTATTCTTCCCTCATTTTATTTACCCATGTATAAGTTTTGACTGATCTGCAACTGTGCATATAGATCCTGATCTCAGCTGAGAAGCCACTTTACAAAATGTAAATTTGTTCACTTGTTCTTGAACTGTTTGTTGCCTTCATAAAAGATTATTATTCTGTTTGTCTTCCAGCTGCAAGCTGTTTGAAATTAAACCAGGTAGGAGAAGCTCCTTTAACTTGAAGCATTACATTCATTCCCAAGAGAAAGCTTGACCCTTTAAAGCCTCAGAAAGAAGAAAACTCTTTTTCTCAATTTTATTTTCATCAGAATACCTGGACTGGGTAAACTTTGAAATAGGAATGTTACAGTTTCAGCAGTGCAGCAGTATTATACAGCATCCACTGAAATGAAAGCAAGAACATCTGCTGTCTACCTGTGAGTAGTAACACATGCTCTCAACGTGGCCAGAAACATACCCTGAACACAATAAAGATCCTGTCTGCCTAAGTACATTGCCCTCTGAGATCCTTCTGCATGTTGCAAACAAGCTTCCCTTTTATGCACATGTGTAAACTCGGTGGTTTAGAGCAGTGCTGTCAGTATTGCATGAAGTCAAAGTCCTGTACTGTTTCTGCTCTGAGATTTATTTAGAGCTCACAGGCAGCTGGCTGCTCTCTTTTATTTATCAGTTCTTCAAGAGTATTCATTGAAGCACCATTCCTGGTCCACCCAGTGGTATAAGGTGCAGTCACCAAGGCACAATAAATCTGCCAACTAAATGCTGGCATTTCTTCCTGGCTGTGCCTCTTTGTTTATCAAATAATCATTTTCAGTAATAAGGGAGCAGAGTGTAAACATGCTCCTCACTAATTTGCTGTGTTTGAACATCTGATTCTTTAACATTGTGAACAGGAAGCACTGATGAGCTTTGTGACTGCACAGTTTGGTTGCAATTAAATTTTTAATGAAACAAAAGTCAAGCCCAACTGTGACTTGTGGCAGAGTTTTGATTTCAGCAGTGCCCTCTCACGTCCTCTCATTTGGCTAGGTTTCCCCCACTGAACATAAATATTGATAGTTGACAAGATAGCAAACATTGAGCGGGGCATGAAGTGTATCAAGCAGCTTGCTTTTCTGAGCTGTCACTTGATTTTTTATCTTTTTAGGGGCTGTTGACAGATCAGCAATCGAGCTTATCTAGAATTTTCAAGTTCATTCAAATCTATTTTCAGAATGGATATCCCAGGGTGATGGTAAGGCGAAGGAAGCAAAGTGTGCTTGCACCATCGAGCACAGTGCTTTAAGCTGATAGAAAATGTTTGAAGCTATTTAACTTCTCTGTAGGAGCCCACAAAAGTCTGTTGCTTCCTGCCACTAATAAATGCCATGGAGGCCAGTTGCTTTCAAAGCTCCCAATAAAACCCACTGGTGTTGTTTTTACAAGAACACAGCAGAAGGGAGGAAAACTAATTTAAGAAATGTTTGCAGCAGTGAAATAGTGCTCAAAACTACAGCATTAATGACAGTAGTCAGTAGCAGCAGCTGACTGCCTGGATTTAAATGACAATCTGCTTGGCTGTAGCAGTTTAAAAACAACCCAGATATTGGAGTGCACCATCCCTTCTGTACACATACCCAACAGATTGGGTGATCTGACCCTTGGATACTAAACTCTATAACCAATGAGGTTAGATAAAGGAAAAATAAAATATTTTGGATCCAAGGCTTGCTTTATTTAGCATGCATTCAGGGACAGTTTGCAACTAGAAAAAGAAAAAGAAAAAAAAAAGAGGGAAAAAAACAAACAAACCAAACTTTATATTAAGGAAATAGTTCCAGTAGTTGGAGACAGAGTTCCCCAGACAGTATAAACTGGCTCAGCTCCCATGACTACAACAGAAATACACCACAGCCTTTGAGCTGAGGATGGGGCTGCACATGCCTGCCATTAGCCTCCTGAATTCATACCAAAGAAGTGGAAGTAAGATTATCAGAAGTATAGCATCTACTGTTGTATCAAAGGAGCTGATTGTTTTTTCTTAAGCTTTGGTGAAAAAAAAAAAAAAAAAAAAGCAACTTGCTCTTGATCCTTAAATACTGATTTAGTAGAGTAAGTTTAAGCATATAATTTGGAAAAAGTCTTTCCTAGAGTTCGCAATTCAACATCTGGATAAATTCCATAGAGTTCAAAAGATAATGGACCTTAAAGCTATACTGCAGTTCTGGGAACTTAATTTACTTATTGTAGAGAGGCACTTTAAATGCATCCTCCTACACCAGATATGCCCAAAATGGAACCCTAGTAACTGAAGAACCAGATTCCTCAGGAGGAAGCATATAAAATCTCTGCCTATAAAAGCTCTGTTTACTTTTTTGTAGTAACTTTTCCTCACCCCCCCACCAGTACAAACCAAACAGTCTGACCCTCATGTTTTTGTTCAAGTGGCAGAAGTAAATGATGGAATATGGTAGTCACCATAAAGGATTTATTAGTATGCTTTTCCTATTGCTCCTGATTTGTTCCAGTGCACCTGTATGATAAGTTACAAAAGGACAATATTTTAGACTACTAGCTTCTGCAAATGTAGGTATGATTCCCAAAAGTATGTTTTCTTAGTGTTTTTAACTGTTGTATTTGAACCCCCCAGTCAATGCCTTTGGAGACCACTCCAAACATCCTACTGCTCTGACAATTTTTCTCACAGCACTATTTCCTCATTATTAGTTTAATTTTATTGTGCCTACTTCTTTCTCCAAGTATTACACTAAATAATTTTCCTTATTCCTTGAAGTTAACACTGATGAAGACAATATATCATGTTTTCTGTTAGCAATTACTTAGACACAGTACTCTATTGTAAGATGTTCTCTCACGAGTCACTCACCCAACTCTCTAGCAGTTTTTTGAGTTTTTTGCTGGCTTGAATCTTTCAACAGATTTTGGAAAAGGTGGTGCCTGTCTTTTTTTTTTTTTCCATGGTGGTTGTTGTTGTTTTGATTTCTTTCATTTTTTTTCTAAACCATACAACTAAATCATATTTTGACTTTAACAAAGTCAAATTTCCAAAAATTCCAAAATTTTTGGAAAAAAAAATTTTTGGAGACAAAGTTCCATCTGGAACTTTGGGGGCATTAGCATTTTCCTAGGGCTAGCTGTATTTAATGTTATTTCAGGCCTTTTATATGGGAGGTTGTTGAGTCTTTGAAGCAGGTACTTGAAAGAGGTGAAAGATAACTGACCCGACCTCTCTGTGTCATTAAATGATCAGCCAAACTTTCAGCTCAGGATGTTCATAGAAACATCTCTCTATTTCTCAGCCTGTGATACCAATCCCTGTCATTCCGACCAAAGAGATACCATGAATTATCTATGGTGTAATTCATGTTCTTTTCAATCACAGAGAGCTATGCTAACCTATGCTGAATCAATTTAGTTTCTATATTTCTGAACTTTGTATTACTTTTTCATCATAACAAGTATAAGGGACAGCCCTGTTTTAGTATTAAGAAGCTTATTTTTGTGCCATATATTTTCTCACCAAAATGTTTAAGAAAGGTGTTAAATAAAACAGAACCTAACCCCAAATCCTCTAGAAGCATGATGCTCTTGCTTGCTCGGCAGTATCTTTTAGCTTTTCTTCCATATTAAAATCTTAGGCACAGAAGTACATTAGTTTTTCAAATAAGGCTCCATTTATTACCCAGTCAAATATTAAAATATGGACATTACAACTGCTGTGGCAGCTTTAGCTGGAAGCTTGGGTCATCATCCTAACAGAAAAATAATTTGTTTCTTTTATGCAGCCATTCTCCAAAGCACTGGTGTGATAACCATTGTTACTGTGGTCACCTCCCTTCTATAGTGGAAATTAGGTTTTAAAAATTATTCTCAGTGTTTTCTTTGAGCCTCATGAACCCACATCCAATGTCTGTTTACAGTAGTTCTTCATACCACCCATTTTTATTGGTCTCTTTCACTACATTTTAAGGCACGCTCCTAAAATCTATTACCTTGGTACTGCTTTAAACATTTACTTTAACATGCTAAGTATTCCAAATTAATTCCTTTGCAGTTATCTCTTCAATATAAGAATATTATGCTTATATCTCCAATGAATTTCTGTAACTCTAAATGGTTCTAAGATCTATTTTTGTTTGGAATCTTTTTTCATTGTGTCATTATTCTGTCTTTAGGTTATTTAAGAATCCACTTGTTTTGAAACGTTTTTCTTTTCTTTTCTTTTCTTTTTTTTTTTTAAGTGCCATTAATACAGTACCTTGTATTAAAAAAAAAAAAAAAAGGGGGAAAGAGAAAAAAGCCTTCATACCTGATTTCGTATCACTACATATACACAAATGGTTGCCTGGTGCTATGAGAAGACAAGAAAAACAGACAATAGAGGTGATATATGCTATAGCTTTCCAGCCATCAGAAGGAAGGGAAGGGAATGGGGAGACAGACTGTTCTTTCAGCAGCCAGAAAGTATGTTTACAATATGCTTTCATTTAGCAGGAAGAGAAAAAAAAAATCTCTTCAGCAAACAGGTGGGAAGAGATAATACAGATACCACGTCACAGTATGTTTTATTACATAAATACACTATATCTTGAGGTAAAGTCGGGATAGAAATCCCTGCTTAGACAGAAACATGAAATTTAAGTCTTTGAGGAGAGGTCAAGCCATTAACAACCACCAGACTCTACAGGCACATAATTCAGTTGAGCATTTCACACACATTTTAGGTTGCACAGCACTGGCGGAACTCAGCACCTTTCCTGCGTAATGATGTTACTGTCTCACAGGGCTAAAGAATCAGACTATTTAATGATTATTCTATTTTTGATGCCAACAGTCCTCCGTGTTTTTTTGCATGGTGACAAACTTGAGAAGGAGGGATGAGAGGATCAAAGAAAAAATCTGGAAATCCAGAAGTCGCACAGACCAACCTCCCTGTTTAAGACAGATCTGCTGGGTTTAAATGATGTACTCAGATACAATCTGTCCTATTAACCTAATCTGATCCTTTGGAGTTTGTGCAGCCAGCACACCTGCCCCTTTACAGAAGCAGGTTAGGGGAACAGAGTGATCTGTGTACTGCAGCTTCCACAGGCAAACACTAATGTCACTTTGAGGGTATTCTGCACTGAAGGAGTCTGGCAAATGTCTCATTGGCAAGATGAGTTAGGAGCTGTCTTGCAGGACTCAAAACCACAGAGACAATCTGCCAAATTAAGGTTCAGACCTAAGGGTTGACTTATATGAACCAACTGAAACTATTACCACTTCTGTCTGATTTTTGCCTTGGATGAGAATTGTCACAGCTAAAAACAGGACATTTGATCTGCTCCTCATGGATATATTGCTGAACCGCTACTATCTTCAGCCTGACACATCAAGGTAAAACAAAGGATTTTGTTTTATTTTAACACACCTAATTAAAAACTATGCTGTGTCAGGAACTGATCCCGTAGCATAGGAGTTATGTCTGCCTTAGTGGCAGGGATGTCCATTATAGAAGCAGAATGGATGGTACCAACTCTAAAACTGCAGCCACCTGATTGATTTTAGTGTACCATGACATGGGTGGTGAGACACTGGAATAGGCTGCCAGAGAAGCTGTGGATGCCCCATCCCTGGAGGTGTTCAAGGCTAGGCTGGATGGGGCTTTGAGCAACCTGGTCTGGTGGGAGGTGTCCCTGCCCATGGCTGGGGGGTTGGAACTAGGTGCTATTTAAGGTCCCTTCCAACCCAAGCCATTCTATGATTCAATGATTCTAGGACAACTCTGTCACAGGCATTAGCGGTATCACAAGCCTCTTCATACACAGAAAAATAAAAAAATAAAATATAAAGCCAATGAGAATGTGATGTTTAAGTTTCTTATCTCCTTATATTTTAATTGCTCTTCTTTCATGCTAAACTTTTCAGGGAAGTCTAAGGAAAGCCTCTGAGAATTTTTGCCTGCCTGGCTGCCATGCATAGGAAGGGTTCAGTGTGATCCAAGGTTCTTGTGTGTTCTCTCTGGGTAACTTCAGCAACAGCTGTTGAAGACTAAGAACACATCAGCTTCACTGACTAGAACAAGAGACTGAAAAACAATTTGCACTTGGCTCTAATCAAGGCTGACTGCAGTCTTGGTGACCTTGGGCAAGTTGCTCAAACTCTTTGTTCTTCCTGCTCAGCTGTAAAATTAAGTCAAAGCAGGACTTCACTGGAAAACAGATGTTGCCTCAGAGTTGATTTTTTCTGGTAAATAAATTATAGAAGAAAATATAATAATTAATTAATAACAAGCAGTCAGCACATAGTAATTATCCAGCAAGACCCATTATGACTGTACATAAACAAAATCAATTTTCATTACAGAATATTAACATTATCAAGAGCACTGATAGAAAGACTTTAGCAGTTACCAAAAAGCTTTTATTTTCTCCACTGAAGCACAGCCATTGTGTACTTTTATAAGCCAATCAAATCCTGATATAAAAGAAATGTATACTGAAGTTTAAGCCAAATTTGAAAATGTTTCATGTCTTTATAAAAGGGAAGGTTTTATGGGCAAGGAACATAGTCAGATTCTGTTGCAGGTTAAGCTGGTGTAAATTTAGCTACCTTACCAAGACCAGCAAAGCTGGTGGTAGCATCATGGCAACTTAATTTAAACCCTAGAGTCTTTTAGGATATTAATTAATGGGGTTTTTGTTTGTTTGTTTTTGTTTTTTTTGTTTTCTATTTTTAAGTAGAGAAGGATTTGAGGTGAGGTTCTCTTTTGGGAATGTTTCCATATAACTGAACATGAATTCCATGAAGATTTTCAAACAAGCATGACTGATGGAAATGTATTTTTCCATGTCCCCAGGCACAAAACTAAATAAACCAAAAGAGCTTTTCCTAATTCTGAAGTTCCTCTCCTTTTTTTTTTTTTTTTTTGTGGGGGTGGAGAAGAGGGATACAAAAATTTGTCTTTGGCATCCATTCATACTATTTTTAAGGGAATTGATATTGTAATGTGTTGAATTTGTACTGTCATATATTTTGGAACTTGGAAATCTATAGCAAAAAGATACAGGAAGATGAGATTGATATTTTAGAAATCCAAAGAACAAGGAAGTGAATAATGACCAAAAATTAAACTTAGCAAAAAAAAAAAAAAAAACCACAAAAGCAAAAAACTATTCAATCGCATTTCTTGTTCTCCCATAGATGGATCCAAAATTCAAGTTCATCATGCCATTGAAAATATTTCAGAAATAGTCATGATCTCTGATATCACAGTCTTTGCTGACAGAATTTAAAGGAACGAGTTTTCAGTCTGGGTTTCAAGACAATTACAGAGATTCCTTGTTCTTTTTACATTGCAGAATGCATCCAATATCCTGTTTAAAAGCCATTAAACTGTACTAAGCTTCATTGTGCACTCCCTACTCTTCAGTATCCCTACTGTCTTTTGTTTCCCTAACAGGTTTTCTTCCTAAGACCATGGATTGATTCTCTGTAGCTGCAATTCAATTGCTGTAGCTTTAAAGCAAGATAGAAGGCATGGGATTTCTAAGCTGCAAGACAAAAACCTGGCATCGCAGAGCTCAAATTGTAGGATTAGCTCTTGTTAATACTGCTTATTGATTTCATTGTAATTCTACAATGGGATTGGACAAAAGAATGCAACAAGTCATCTACTTCATCCTAACTCTAAAAATGGCACTAATTTAAAAGTAACAGAAGAGACTACACATTTGAAATGTGCACCATCTGCCTGTTTGTCAGTCAATTGGATATTGAATCTATGGTAGGTGTAGAGGGTTGCATTTGTGTATAAGTTGTCAGTCATACACCTTGCAATTGTTTCCTCTTCCATGGATTCTGGATGGAAGACAACCACCAAACCTTCAAGTGTGTTTAAAAATAAATCAATAAAAATTGAGATTGGTGGTGCTAGAAATGTGATGTTGTGCCTACTGTGTCTATTTCACACTGCAGTCAAAGAGAATTAAGTATCAGAATGATCTTGATAATCATATTAGTCATATAATATAAGCCATATGTATATGGTACTGACAAATGAACAAATCTTAGTGTTAGGACCTTTTTTACTCTTATGTGTCGAAAGACAAATTTGGAGGACTCTATATCTGGACCTCTAATGGATTTTTTAGTAACTACTGATAACATCTCAGGCACTTCAGAAATGAGCAATTAATGGGATTAATTTCCTCCCCTTCCACTTCAAATCCTCAAGTATCCCCTCACTTTGAGAGGCTCATTTAGTTCATGTATCAATTTCTTTGGGATGAATTAGTTGCTGAGCATAACAGAAGGGAGTTGATTTTCACATAGAAGCTTCATTGTCCTTCAGGTAATGGTATTCTCCAAAATGCTGATGGTAATCATTCTTGTTATTTCTGCAGAAATATCTATAGGAACCTTTCTGTGTTTAGAATTTAGAACTGCAGGCAAGGTGCCGGAAAGAAATACAGATTTGTCACCATGTTTAAACCACTTTCTTTTCAAAGAAGCCCTGGCAAAGCCACATTCTTTTAATGGCATGTTGTGTTGTAAGTTTCATTGTCCTATATGTTTTCATCCTTCAACATTTACTGCTTCAAAAGTACCTATGTGAGCTCTCCAAAAATATATCAAAGTACACAAATAAGTCAAACTAAAAGAAAATAATATTTCATCATAAAAATAAAAAAATATTTATCAGAATGCAGCTTTATGTGATGCACTAGAGAGAAAAAACTGAATGTGAGCATAGGTATGCATGGATAAGTACACACAGTGACAGAGAATCATATGAAACAATATTCAAAAAGAAACTAATTCATGCATAAAATGTGGACACGAGCTTTAGAAATAAATGAGAAGAGTTGTTCTCAACTTCAAAACCTCTCTTTTTCTATCTCTACATAAAAATAAATAGTTGTAATTTGCATCACGAGGAAGAATCACCTAACTGGACTGCTGTAATTCCTAAAGTTGGTTAGGAAAGCAACATCAAACATTTTGGTTTGAAGGGAAATGATGACAATCCAAGTGCTAACTCAGAACAATCAAACTGAATTTGTGCAAGCTCAAAGAAGTCTAAAACCTCCAGTAGTCTTTGTGTAACTACTCTGAGGAAAAAAAAATAATGAGAAAGCAACACAGAGAAGGTGCAAATCCTCAGTAAAATCAGACTTGTGCTATGTACCATTGAAGGGTCAGCATCTATGTTTGGCTAGAATGAACAGCCACATGGGATCTAATCTGCAGCTGATGGTGGGCCAAAGTGCTGTGCAGAATGAATGTGAGTAATGCTGGCAGATAGCTGCCTCTGAAAGTGGTGCATTATAAAGAGGAATATGAGCAGGATAATGGACTCAGGCCAAAAGCCTTGACTATCAGAGAGTGAGTTAGTGACAGTGCAGTCAAGTAGGGAAATGGAAGCAGCTCAAACCATCCAGATTAAATAACATAGGGAGTTTTGCTGGATATAAATATCAAGATTAATATATGATTTACTGTATTATTCAAGACATTCCACTAATCCTTTTATTAGAATAGGATTTTTAGACAGGAGATCAATTTCTTCTTTTAAAAATGTACCTTTCATCTTCAGATACACAAAAATTATTTTCACAGGCACTTGGCATGCAAAAATTCCCAGGATTCAATGCATGTTTAGTATTCAATTCATTACACCAATGCCTCTAAATTTGGTACACAGGATAATACTCATTTCTTAAATGAGTCAAGCTCCAGTGAAATTGAAAAGAGCTACATGCATTCATTTGCATCCAGAATGTAATGGATAATTTGAAGATGCTAGAATAGCTTTGATGTGTTCAATATTACACAAAATTTGAAAGTTATTTTCCTTTTGCTATGCTTTATGGCCAGCTACCATATTTTTCAGCAAGAAAATACGGAAGAAATCTATACCATCAGATATACAGATATTTATTTGTAAACATCTAGCAGGAGCTGTTTGGCAGGAATATGAGCCAGGGTCAAATTTAAGGAGTCACTAATAAAACACAGATTAGATTCTCCACATCCGGACAATTAAACTGAACTTTCTTTTACCCATAGAATTAATTCTCCTTACTCACAAACAAATTTTAGTAAAGGAAGAAAAAAAATAAACAGAAGAGGGATAAACAGCTTAAGCTTTAATTCCTAAATCATAAACATTTTTGGACTTCTACTCTGATGGAGAAATTGCTCGTGTGGCTGGCTTTCCTTCCTTTTTGCAGTCTCTTCTTCACTCACTTTTTGGGATATTGAAGATAGCATAGGCACAGTTCAAGTTGTTTCTGATTATGGCTTATGCAACATTTAAAATACTCTAATACTTTATTCCTGCTCTACTTCAGTAGCCAGTCCCACAATAATCCCACTCTTTTAGCTGCCCTAGCTGTTCCTCATCCCTCCTTTCTCTTTTAACTTCTATTACTAATTAATTCAATCTTTTAATAGTTTATACTACTCTGGTTGTTTACAAAATGTAGGTAACACTGAGGACCTCCATATCTCTTTTATATACACTAGGCTGTTAAACACATTCTTCCACCTCTCAGATCACAGAAAACCTTTTAACCTGTTTCTTCTTTACTTCATGCACAGTATTAAAGAAAGACCCCCAGCACTCCTTTTCTTTTTGATGAACTGTTTTTACAATTTGTGGTTGCAAATGAGTGTACTAGATAAGAGTAGCTGGCCAGCCACAAAGCTTTTAGACTTAGTTACCCAATTTCTATATACTATTAAAACTTCAAAGTTTTCTCTGCATGATGATCTCCTCCACCTTCCTGTGCCATTTTTCTTTTTGCAAACCGAAGTGTCTATCAAAAAATGAAAGAACCTACTCCACAACCTACCCCAAATACACAATTTTGTGATGTGCCAGCTGGTTCCTCTTGCTTCCCACCCCTCCATCAGATATTGCTGTTCTTGGTGTCCCTAAAATTGCCTGGCATCCTGAAGATGAGGGAGATGTTCTTCTCACAGTTCATGCCTCTGCCACCAGGCTTGCATATAAAATAATGAAATTGAACAGCAAGAAATGTAATAATGAAATTCAGGGAAGACAAGTTATTGACAGCAGCCAATAGGTTTTTCTTAGCTCCAAAATATTTATGACACAAATATTCTAAATGAATTACATGTGATTAAAACTACTTCGTAACTATTTCAGTGATGAAGTACTTTATGACAAACACACCTTTTGAACAGAATTAGTTTCTAATTCTGAAACTCATATTGTTACAAAAGTACCTCCAAATTCCAGTACGAGTACACAGTCTACTGGTAACCGGACAAATGGAAATCTTACTGTAGCCTAAGAATTCATGTACCTGTTTTTTCCTTCTTCTTCTTTTCCCTAAAGAGGGAGAGGTGTCTAACTGTTGAAAATTTTTCTGTTGAAATGGCAAACTCTATCTGCTGTCTTAAAAATGATGAAAAAAATCTTTACAGTGTTTTTTTTTTTTCAGTTTTCTAGTTGTATTATATTAATGTAAAAGACAGACTAGCAGACATCCTATGAGAAAAGACAAAAAGGAAAAACAACAGACATAAGTTGTTTAAAAAGACTTTATGGTTAGAAACTATTTTGGAAATAATTCCATTCTCTTTCATGACAGTCATATATGTTACAAACTCTGACTTGGTGTATAGTGTGGCAGTGGAACGTTTTGTGATCTTCTATCAGTTTGAACCCTACTTTTATCCATACAGTTTCTCTCAATACACAGTAGCACAAAATTGGTACATTATGCTTGTTTGTACCTAAAATAAATAGAATCACTAAATTATTTCATTTCTAGCAAAAGAAAGACCTCTAAAACTCGAGGTCATTGTTTGTTGACTTCTAATGAAGAATGCCAGCTTTTGCAATTCACCAACCTGCCACAGAGAATCAAACTGCTTTAAGATCAAATGCTTGAAATGAGTATCTGAAATCAGGAGGTAATATTCAAGAAACAATAATCAGTGTTATCATCTCATTTTAAGCTTGGAGGGTTTATTTTTGTGGGGTTTCTTTTTTTTTTTTTTTTTTTTTTTTTTTTTCTTTGAGA
>VXAA01000082.1:203280-301781 GCA_013399115.1 Anseranas semipalmata | reverse complement strand
TTTATTATCTCATTTTAAGTTTGGGGGGTTTTTTTTTGTGGGGTTTTTTTTTTTTTTTTTTTTTTTTTTTTGTATCACTAGAGCTTTAAAACAAACTTAATTCACAGATGGAAAGAAGACAGACTAAGGAAAAGAAATAGCAGAATGCACCAATCGGGGCAATGTTTTCTGTGCTAGCACATAGCTAAAACTCATTTAACATCAATTAAACTTTCCTTCTATATACTTCATTTTCATTTATTTCCTGATGCTAATCCTTACAGACCTGACTTGGAAATAGGTTTATTGTGCCCTGTATTGTGTTAGGAATTTGCCTGACTAAAAATGAGATGACTGATATGGAGGAGCAGTAGTACTGTTGACAAAAATTTTGTTTTCTCCAGATCTCCTCATTTTAAATTATTATTAACATAATTGTTAATAATCCAGATTATAAATACTCCACGAGTTGAAGAAACTAAGAGTTTCTTACGCATGGAGAATTCAGTCAACACTTATTCAACATTTAGTTTATAAATAAATAAATAAAAATACAAACAAACAAATAAATCAGAGAGGCAACAGCCAACTGTTGTTTTCCAGTTTCCTAGATCCCATTTGCAAGGTCACAGAATCACAGAATCATAGAATGGCTTAGGTTGGAAGAGACCTTAAAGATCATCTGGTTCCAACCCCCTGCAGGCAGGGACACCTCCCACTGGACCAGGTAGGCCAGGGCCCCATCCAGCCTGGCCTTGAACACCTCCAGGGATGGGGCATCCACAGCTTCTCTGGGCAACCTGTTCCAGTGCCTCACCCTCATACTTCATATGAATTGTTTGTCATCTTACTCTTCCAAAAACATCCCATATGTGAGCTGGGACATGACAACTTGAGGAGCAGAGTTAAAGGCAAAAAACAACTCAGCACCATTGAGGGAACAAACTAGAGACAAGAGGCAGGAATTGTGCCTTTGGGTTTTTTGAAACATACCAGCTTTAACAGGTACTTCCCAAAAGAGGCATAGCTTCAGATGATTCTTTACTTAAGAGCGTGGACGAAAGGGAAGATCTAGCCATGAAAAGAAAATGGAGGTAAATTTGTCTTTTGGGAGAAGCAGAACTTGTATGCACATTTGATTTAGAAAGTTACCATTTAGCTATCAGAGTATTTTCTTAAATGGAGAGTTTTCACAAAGGAAATCAATGCACAAATACAACAATGCATATTTGTGACAAATAAAAAAGATGTATCCACATAATATTTTAAGTAAAAAAAAAATAGAATAAGTTGTACATTAAATCTGTATGAAGTATTAATCTATTTAGAAATAGCGCAATTCAATAAATTTAGAGCAAAACATGCTGTACTTTAAAACACGCTTAGGACAACAGTTTCATTGATCTGCAAAAACTAACCATAAGGTGACCCTCTAATAGGGAAGACATAGGGGAGCAGTTAATTGCTCCTAACAAGGTAACCAAACTTTCTTCTATAAAAATTATTTTACCCCACTCCTGCTTACTGACATATAAATGAATAAAGTCATGTTCAATGATAACTTCTATTGTTGTTTCTTCTACTGCTAGAGTATTATATTACACTCATTATGGTTAAATAATCTTTTTAATTCATTGTGAGGCTCTTTAATATTTTATAAATGTAGATTTTTGAAGGACTTTTACACCACCCCTTTCTTTGGTATTACTCCTTTTGTCTATGGTTTATTTTGCTTCTTCTCTTTTCCTTAAGCAACAAATGGTTATAAGTAGTACATAACATAAAATGTGAGCTTACAATTGTAGAGATAATGCATAAACAAAAGCAATGTACAAGGGAAAGCTATTATTTTGTAACTCATAATACAGCATGTTCTATTGCCTATATCATTACTAACGTTATACATAGATATGTCATTTTAAAAATGTGCAGTCCCATTTTCAAGATGAATGCAACTGCAAAAGAACTAATATCACCTCAGAGTTAAGTGTTTTGTCTAAGCTAGTCATCCAAGCTCCCCCTATCAGCAATCAAGAAAAACAAGCATTTGTAGAGTATGTATATACCTTTTTCTACTGATTACTGAGCAAATCTAGATGCCAAAGTAAGAGGAAATTAGTCTCAGCTTGGAAGTCTAAACCTCACTGAAAACAGACTTTTCTTTCAATTAATGTGCTTGACAAGATTTCAAAATATGCTAATTTTACTAATACTTTGTACCTCTGGGATAGGTCAAATAACCAAAGACTATCAGAAATGTTTCTTCTCTTTACCTACATACACATGTGAGAGGGACAGAGCAAAAGGTCTGTGTATATATATATATTTATTTACAAATACATACACAAACACATATAAAGGATGCCTACCTATTGCAGGTGTTGAAGATGTGTTAGGAAAGTGCACCAAGGCTTATTTTAATGTACCGAATAAGTCTGTATAACTATACATTATTTATTTATTTATTTTAGTTATATTTAATGATCTTGAAAGAATCCAAGGTTTCAGTTAGACTTGGATGTGATTTGATTTTTGACCTTGAGCTGGTTTTGAACAAACAAGGTGAGAGATTAAAATGCTTGGTAAAATAATAGCTCTGAAAATTCTTCCACTTCTCAGCTTAAGTATCAATAAAATACCTACTTACGCACTGGATATTTGCCAGAAGGGGAAAAAAAAAAAAAAAAAACAAGCCTCGAGACACAAAATTTAGACATTTGCTTTCTCTCTTCTTTCAGAGAAGAGTCTGAGAAATAATTCATTCATCCTCCTCTTATTGCCAGCTCTCCAGTTATATTGATCTTCCTTGCCCTTAGGTTTTTCCTGGTGAGCAAACAACAAACACTTGACTTCCTGTCTCTTCGCTTTCCTACTACGAGCTTGTTCTGAATCCCTGGTGGGCTTGACTTTAGATGGGAAATCTTCTTATAAATGACTGCACAGATGTGTCCTAAAAAAGCCTCTGCTGGGTGATGCTCTGCCACACCAATAATCTGTCTAATTACATGCCTTAGCCTGTCCCTCTACTGTCCGACAAGCATGTGCACTGTCTCCAGAAGTCAACATAAAACTGTCTGTAACTGTTCATTTGAATGGAGCATTTCCTTCTATCACAGATTACCCTTCAAAAAACAAGAATATTTTTATAGCGCAAAGTAGTCTTTGCAACATGTAAATTATTTTGTACAGGTAGAGCAGAGCCTTTAGTGCCTCTTCATCCCTGTATTGCTTAAAGCAGAATATAAACTTGATCTGCCTGTTACCATTATTTAGAAATTTTCTTTAAAACAAATTGAGAGATATGTAATTGCAAATTAGTAGTTTCCCTTTATCTTGAACCACGCCAGAGAATTATTTAATTACATATTTCACATCTGCTTAGAAAGAGACAGGACTGTTTAACATACAGACTTTCTAACTAAAGACTGTTTTAAAATAAAAGTTGCTTCTAGCAACATATGTTTACATTTCTGTGAGATTCGATGTCACAGGGTTTTTTTAGATGAAGAAGAAATAAGGCATTATTTTGATATTGAAAAGTCTGCATTTAGACAACTGGGAAAGTACAGAAGAGAAAAAGAAACAAAGTTTGCTCCTGTTTGGCTCATAGAACTAAATATGCATCAAGATACAAACTCCTTACACACCAGTATATAGGAGAGACCAGAATCGCTGTGCCATGTTTCCTTGACGTTGCAAACAATCTGTTGGTCAAACTGTTTAGAAAAGTCTGGAAAGCTTTGAAAGCTGCAGTTTAGTTACACAATATTGGTCCACAGTGGTCATTGGCACTGGGCTGGTTACTCCTAGATATTAGTGACTCCCAAAAACACAACTGTGGCTTCTGTTCAGTGGCACAAGCACGGGCTATTAGAGAACAAAGTAGATCCACGAGGAAATCAAAGTTGTCAGATTACCATGCTATTACACATGCATGTGGAAATTTTGATACATGCAGGAGTGTTCTCTGATCTCCCATAAGATATCTGTGATGTGATATCTCATTCTGTGGCAATTAGCTACAATTTGTATTTGAAGAGTTGGCCACAAACACTGCTAGGCAGATTTGCAATTGTTTGCATGAAGTTATTTTTGTCATATTGTTTATTCCAGTCAAAGCAAATCTATCCACCTAACATACTAAGTACATCACAACAGCAAGGTGCCTCACAACAGCAGTGGTTAAAAAATGTCTATTAACAGACTACTGTTAACAACGCTCTGTTTACAACATGCCTTTGCATCTTCCTTTAGATATCAGGTGAAAGCATTACAGATTGGTAAAACTGATCAAGTATGGAATTCCTATGAACCTAGAATTCCAGACTCAGATAATCCCAACTTTCAGAATATACAAAACTAAGGTTACATCAATTTAATATCCCCCTCCAATCAGTTAATTGTTATAATTATGTTGTTCACATATGAGTACTTAAAAGGTTATGTGTTAGAAATCACGGCATATGCTACTTACTTAGAAACATCCATCATCAACCTCAACTTCAAATTTGGCTACACAAATAGCTGTCCTGGGTCAGATTAAAGATCCATCTAACCCAGTAACCTCTCTCTGCCACCGGACAACGGTAGATGATTATCAAAAAGCTATGAAAAATGAGGGTATGCATAGGTGGATGTTTTCCTTCCAGTAAGATGAAACTTAGTATCTTCCATCTATTAATTCCATGCATGTTCTGTGTTTCCTTTTTTTGGCTTTACTAGTTATATGATCAGTGCTTACTACAGGAATAATAGGTAAACAAATCATGATGAGATTTTTGATGAGAAAATGATTTTCTGTATCATCCTTCCAGGTTTGTTTTTAATTTACTGGTCCAGACGCTCGTGTAAAACAGCTAACTTGTGCTATATCATCAGCATAATCATTTTGCAAAAGGCTATCCCTACACTAGATCATGAAAAAATGTCTTAAAGCATCAGCTCTTTAATCCAACCAGAGGTACTAGCAGACAGCAAAACCAAAACAGATGAAAACAGGTGAGCTTAAAACTCTCTCTTTCAGCCTATTTTAGCTAGAAGACTTTTGAAGCAATGAGAGGAAAATATGAAACTTGAAACATGATGTAAAATTGAAGAAACAGTTAGAGGCACATAAATAAGTTGAGATACAGGACTATTTCTGCAGAAAGAATTGCTTTGCAATTTCCTTAGGCCTGCTTATTTTTACAAAATTTTTATAGCCATTCCTAAGTAGTAGAGATGACAGCCAGAGCTTTATATAAACTAATACATGGAATGGAGAAAGACATTTAGCTGCTTCTGTCACATTCCATTTTGGGTCACAGTTTTCCTGAAAGTAATGTCTTTTCCCTAGACAAAGAGATTATTTTCCCAACATAGCATATGGATTATTGAATTTATATGATTATTGACTTTCCTTAGAAGTTCCTGACCAAAATTAAATTCATTCTTGTGATGAAATCACAGATGGCAGCAGGCCATCTTTGTACTGTCATCTTTTCATATTTTTTTCCTTCAAATCCACAATAATTTTTAAATACCTCATGAGCAAGAGGGAAATTTAAAAAGTCACAATAGCATTTCTGAGTTTTAAAGTCGATATTTTGATAGACTCTTTGTGGAAAGTCTCATACAGTCACTCCAGAAGTTTTGGAAGGCTTTTTTGGTAAGTGTTGAGATCAAATTACCTTTGCAATTTGATTGCACTTCCTTCAAGGTGGATTGAAGCTTTCAATTCGAGGTTCAGGGAGCTGGGGCTTGAATTCTGAAAGTAATTTAAAGAAATTAGATTAGATAAACACAAGTCAAGAGGTTAGGCACTGCAGGTATAATGATAAGTATTAAAAAAGATGGTATTAGCTTTCCTCTGATATTTATCATCAGAGATTTTCAATGCAAATGCATGATCTAAACAAAAATATTCTGTAGTTTTTCTTATCTATTCAGACATGAAAATGATTTTTAGATAAATTTTAACTTTTCTTGTATTTATTATTTCAGTGAAAATAAATTAGATTATTTAGAAAAGCACATAAATACACACCTTTAAGATATCAAGACGTAATTTAGAAAATGGGTAGAAGAAGTATTGGGTGTAGGTCTACAGATTTTCTATCAAAAAAAAAAGAATCAAAAAGAAGGTGGAAATGGTTAGTTACACTATTCATGAAACTCTGTCAACTGAACAAAACGATACCAGAAGTTTAAAATAAATTTTATAATATTTATTTTTCAGGCAAAGACTACACATTAATCATGACTTGATGCCTTGCCTTGGTCAAAGTGTGCCAAAACCCCAACAAGACAAGATTTGACTTGCTGCCAAAAGCAGCTTTCCCTATCTGACCTTCTCTTACAACTCTGTTCCCACCTCTTTTCTTTCACCAGCCTGTGGGAAGAGCACCCAGCTCATGCTACTGCTCAAAACCTGGGAAAATTAAAATCACTCTAGGTCACCAGAGTAATGCTAATTGCTGTTGTTCAAACCTAATACAATGATTGTGAGTCAAATTAAAATACAGAAGCTTATCAGTTTCTAAATGTTTTTTGACATCATTACTGGCATGAACTACCTTTTTTTTTTTTTTTTACACCCCTTCCCCATGAAAGCAACAGACCCAAATAATTAAGTAAGAAAGATTCAATTTACATTCTATTTCATAGATCTTTTGAAATCTACCGTGGAGATTTTTTTTTCCTATACTCTTCCTCTCGATATATTACGTATATGAGGCTTCAATTTTATACCTTCACATATATATCCATAGACAGGTAATTTATATTTTGACTGTTGCATCATGCTACCATACAGCAAACAGCAATAATGGACACAGCCCCTACCTGAAGGGGAAAAGCTATGTGGCCATAGCCATGGCACACAATGTAGGATTATGGACTGGTCCAAAAAAGGTGAAGATGAAAAACCCCTTTCCACTGTTTTGGTAAATCCACGCCTAATGTAACTTTGAAAACACACAAATAAGGTAAGAGAAGGTTGTGGAAAAAATACACAAGTGAGAGGGTATAACAGATTCAATCTTGACACCATCTCTGCATTACTCTAGTTCTAGGCTAGGATTCATACAGTGGTGTTTCAAGCTTTTTGCTCCAACACCAGATGAACTGAGACAAAAATGGTGCTGTAATATACGAGAACAGATGCCAGCAGTTAGCTTAATACTTATTTCTTTTTGACTTTTTCACTATTTCCACTTTACTGGAATCTCTTTGACCTTGTCTGATTGTTCTCTACGGGTGGCTTAGTAATATGGCATGTGCATCTAAAGCATGTTATCTGGGATTAATCTGTTGCTCTACAGTACAAATAACTGTCATGTGATGCACTTCACTGGTTTTATGATGTTTCTCCCTGCAGGCTACTCTGAAATGGTACAGATTACCTTGATGCTTCCGAAAGGCATCTCAGTGCAGGACACCACTTTCTAAGAGTCTCTGCTATGCTGCTCATCGGTCATGCTGAGAAAAATTGATCTCAGTTTATACACTGCCCTTTTGCTCTTAACCTAGTCTGAAGGAAGGAAAAACCCACAACCTATACATGACTAGCTAATAATAATAATAACTTTTAAAAAAGCTAACCAGAGGGTGAAATAAAAGTGCTCTCTCTTTCTGAATTACTCTAGAAGTTGGTAAAACAGAAAACAGAAGATGATAAATATACTTTTGTAACCAGCAATTATTTATACATACAAATAGTTCCTATGGATTTACAGGTACAAGTATCAGAGGTAGAAATGGATAGAGTTACAACACTATAACAAAGAATTTTACCTACATTTGAACCCACAGTGCTACGTAATACTTTTCTGTTCTTAAACTATGCCTGGAAAAATGCAAATCTATGCATAAACTGATACTTTTTTTCTGTGATAATTTATTCAGAATACAATTTAATAAATTATTGTGCACAGAAGAAACAAACATATTCTAAACACCAATGTGCTTGCCTTTGTATGTCATCTTTGTGTCTATGGAAGCGAGGGAAGCAAGGGAATGAAAAGCACAAAAATTTTTACACCAACAGTTTTCCCACTAATTATACCCACACGTATATACTACTTCTGGTAAGAGTAAAGTTATGCAATTGCCAGTATTTGTTTCTACATGTGTACACATACATATATGTGTCTTTTGATGCTTCTGCAAGATTCTATCACTGTAGGATATAAATGGCTATGTATTTCTCTCATAGTATCTGATGTAGAGAAATGTTAGTATTTCTATTTTATAAACAGAGATGAAGGGCTGGCAATTAAATGCCATGTTTGAGATGAAACAGTGATTCTGTTGATGAAACCGTGGTAATGTAAAGACTCAAGATAACGTCCTAACCACGGAACTGCTTTTCTCTTTATTTACGTGAAGTAAATAACTGAGTCTTCTTTTCCACAGTTTTGTTTCTTCCTTTTTCTATCTAGATAACCAGTTTTAGTTTATCATCTGTCTCTGCTACTGGGGAATGGAATAAAATGGCTCTAGTTCACAAAGACTTAACACCATCCATACAAAACAGGCCTACATGAGCAGTTGCAAGGCCTGCTACTGAAATTTAATTTAATTAAAATTTTCACTGTTACATGGAATGCACATGGATTTGAGAATACTTTAAAATACAGTCTTGGAACTAGGAAGTCAGATATAAGTAAAAATAAAATAAACCTCCAGCAGAAGGTGTACAAAACCAGGTACTGAAAAAGGCTAAAAAAGCAGGACCTAATGTATGTAGTTTGGGTTCAGCAATCAGGGCACCTTCAGTCTGCTGGGTACTGTAATAACATCCTCTTTCAAACACTCCATCTCTCTTAGTAGTATCTTCAGCTTCCTGCACATATGCATTTAATCCCTTCTGGCTCCAGTTTCTGAAGCTGCCAGTTTCAGAACCAAAAGTTTCTTAATTCCCCCATAGGCAAAACTAACTATGTGCTGTAGCTGAGATAAATCTGACTTGCCTGGAAAAAAAAAATCAAATTTGTAATTTTCTGGGAAAAAATGCAATATTCTGTCTAAAAGCAAAAAATACAATTATTTGGCTGCTGGTCCTTAAGGCATATGCCAAACTCACTTACCACTCTTAAAGGTGCAATTGGGGAAAAAAAAAAACCTTCTCAGGAAAACTGCTGCAAAGCTGAGGGAAGAAATGTTTTCCTTTACTCAGAAAGGAATTCCCTCAAAAAAAATCTGAAGCTTTCAGACTTTGATTAAGCTTCACAGTCATTCCCTTCTCCCGTCATTCCCTGGCTCAATTAAATTCAGAATAAATAAATAAATAAAACTCTTTACGTCCAGAAATCATGAAGGTTTAAGTACTATTAATGTAGACTATCTTAAAAAAAAATACAATGGACAAGGTTGGCTAAAGCAGCAAGCTAAGCTCTGCAACAATATATTCTATTCTTTTTTTTTAACATTTTTATCAATGATCTGGATGAGGGGATTGACACCAAGTTGGGCAGGAGTGTTGATCTGCTTGAGGGCAGGAAGGCTCTGCAGAGGGACCTGGCCAGGCTGGACCGATGGGCTGAGTCCAGCCTCACGACATTCAACAAGGCTCAGTGCCGGGTCCTGCACTGGGGCACAACAGCCCCACGCAGCGCTATGGGCTTGGGGAGGAGTGGCTGGAAAGCTGCCCAGCAGAAAGGAGCTGGGGGTGCTGGTCGGCAGCCGGCTGGACGTGAGCCGGCAGTGTGCCCGGGTGGGCAAGAAGGCCAACGGCATCCTGGCCTGCATCAGGAACAGTGCGGCCAGCAGGGCTAGGGAAGTGACCGCCCCTCTGTACTTGGCTCTGGTGAGGCTGCACCTCAAGTCCTGGGTTCAGTTTTGGGCCCCTCACTACAGGAAGGACATCGAGGTGCTAGAACACATCCAGAGAAGAGCAACGAAGCTGGTGAAGGGACCAGAAAACAAGACATATGAGGAGTGGCTGAGGGAACTGGGGTTGTTTAGTCTGGAGAAAAGGAGGCTGAGGGAAGACCTCATTGCTCTCTCCAACTATCTGAAAGGAGGCTGCAGGGAGGAGGGTGTCGGTCTCTTCTCTCAGGTGACAAATGGTAGGACGCGAGGATATGGTCTCAAGTTGCACCATGGGGAGGTTTAGATTGGATATCAGGAGGAATTTCTTCACGGAGAGTGGGGTCAAGCATTGGAAGAGGCTGCCCAGGGAAGTGGTGGAGTCCCCATCCCTGGAGGTATTTAAGAGATGTGTGGACGTGGCACTAAGGGACGTGGCCTAGTGATGGGACTCAGTAGTTTGGGTTGATGGTTGGACTTGATGCTCTTGAAGGTCTTATCCAACCTAGATGATTCTATTATTCTATAACATTGGCAACAAAACTATTCTGGCTTGTGAATGCAATTCAGATTCAAAATTAATTGAACTTTTTTTTTGTAGGCTGAGTCCTTGGGTTTTAGTACCTAGCTAGCACTCACAGAATGACTGACTACAAATGTAATATCAAATAGTTATTTTTTTACCCAAAGATTTGTTGTTTGCCAAATGCAAATTTTAGGGCTGAATACCACTTGTGGTACTTAAGAATGCTTCCATATTTCATTATAGCTTTCTAGTTTCAGAGTTGGATTTATTAACAGTACACTCCACATGATTCTTAAACTTGTCAAACATTTTGATGACCTAGAAAAAAAAAGTCTTTTCGAAAAATTTTTGCACCAAGAGTACCTTTTTTTTAAATTTTATTTTTTAGCCCTGGCATTTACCTAAATGATTCAGCAGTAAGGATTAGTTGTGAACCCAGTAGACTAGGGTCACAGCAATCACCTTCTGTGCTTCAGTTTCACTGAGTCCAAAGTGAAGTTAATAACCCCAACCTCTTTTGCAAAGTGCTTTGATGAGAAGTGCTGTTTATATGGGAAGTAGTTATTAATAATCAGTGACACAGAAGAATGAGTTAGGTGTACTGATGAGCAGAGACAGAATACACAGAGTTCACCAAAATTACAGCAATCCCTAATTTGCAGCAATTTGAGGAAATTAATATCAGAGAAGAAAGTTTTATTCATATATTTGTGCTTGCATGTCTGTGCAGTTACTTAAATTGCAAGCTTTTCTAGATTGACACTGGCTTTTTGCAACAACCATCAGCATCCTGAGGTCTTTCTCAAAAAAAGCCTGATGTTCATAGTAGAAGTTTCTCCCCCCTTAATACAGTGATCTACTTGGATTCACTTTTTATATGTTTCCTCAGCACACCCCACCGCCCTTTCTGGGCAGCCAGGGACAGCCCGGGCTGGGGTCTGTCGCATGATGACAACCGTGGCTGCTCACACAGTACTGCCCAGCCCCAGCTCACCCTACAGCATGAGGCACTCATACCCAGGCTGCTGGGGCTGCCAGCACCCAGTTCTTCGGTCTTCCTCCACTTTCTCAGAAGTGAATGTCAGAGGAAAGAGATACACCATGCCTTCTTCACTGAACACCTCTGGTAGTCAGTTTTCCATTGATTACAGCCATCTGAGCCCCTGGTACATCACCACAGCTGTAAATAAATGTTTTAAACCCCATCACACTCATAAATGATACAGGTGGAGCACTGCCGTGCATTCACAGTGTTGCAGTTATCCGCAGCAACAAGACCACTATCATTCTCAATTTGCATGATAGATGAGTTTTGCTAGAAATGCCTATGACTATTAAGCTAGGTTGTTAATCAGGGACAGAGATAGTGTTCCTATTACTCTGGTTAGTGTTAATAACGTCTGCAGTAGTCCAATAATATAATTCCAGCATTACCTCTTTACATGTTTGGCTCTAGGTAATTTATGGATAGTACCAAGTGATATATCCCACAGCTATGAACTCAGTAACTACCCGTAAAAAGTTTCTTAGCAACCTATATGAAGCAATTTCATAGTATGCTACTGTGATTTAAGACTGAACCTTCATTAAAGTCTGCTACTTTACAACTGGAATCTTTTTCTGCAATCGATACATTACCACCTAAAAGCAGCCTCACATAAGAGTCTGAGTTATTTATAGCTTACTAGCACTTTTTCTGTCGCGGCTTAACAAAGTGTGAGAGTCTCAAATGTATGTTCCAATGGATCAAAGCCTGATGCCCTTACTTCCTTCTCTTTGCACGACCCCTAGGATTGCCTGGGCCTGTCCCAGTTTACCTGGCCTTCTGGGAAAGTTTTAGCAGGCAAAGATCTCCAGAGAAGAGCTGACTTTTTTCTCCCTCTTCCCCTGAGCACTATTTGTAACATTCAACCCTAATAAACTTCCTACACTGGAGGGAGCAGGAGACCATCATTAAGGCAAAGCATATGGAAGCCTTAGCTACCCAGAAAGGGTAATCTGCTGGCCCTTTTTATGCTAAAAGTTTAAAATAATTCTCTGAGGCTCTGACTCTGATGTTTTTTGTCTACAGTTGAAAAAGAGGGCTGCCACAACTTTTCCTGTAACCTTTATAACTCTCTGAAGTGCTACATTTAGATCCACATGCCAGCTATTACCTCTTTTTATACCCTGTGATGGAAATAGCCTACGCAGTTAATGTTTTATCATTACCAGAGATAGTTAATTTAACCTATAGAAGCTCACTCAAACTACCGATTTAGTTCAAGCTTTCCTCCATTTTCCAGATGTTCCAAACACATCTCCTAGATGCACAGGAAAGTTCATTTAAGCATCCAGGAGACACTCCTACAATCTTAATGCCTACCTGAACTCATTTAAGCGTGGCTACAGCAGACTGCTTGAAGTGCTCAGGCGAGAGTAGCCCACTCTGAGCTGCTGACTTTCCCAAGCATTTCTCAGACCTACCACACTGCAGCCTGTGCATGGACCTAGCTGTGTAAATCCAGGTGTTCCAGGAAGCAATGGGCTTTCACACAGACAGCAATTAAGTGATTAGCTGTAGGTCCCAGCATGCTAGGGGAGGAGGCTGTGCTGCAAGTAGCATCATGCTAATACAGAAGGTAAGATCTGCCAAGATAAAAAGACCAGTGGCAGATAGGCAAGGTCTTTTCTAACCTAACATAATAATGTTTATTTGTCATGTAAATGCACTTCAACATTAAAAGAAACGGTGGAAGTTAAAAATTAAAAATTAAAAATTAAAAATTCACGAGGCATATAGGTAGACGTGAGAAAATTGCAAGAGCTACTGTGTGCACTGCAACAATTGGATCTTTTAGGACAGACTATTTGAAGCTTTCTTCTTGGAAAAGCAAATGGATTTACCAATTACTACAAAGACTGTAAGTACTATACGAAATTATAGAAGAAAACAAGAAGAAAACAGTAGGTAAAGAAGCCACCAAATCATTTCTACTGCAAACGTGATCATTTCACTGTCTGTGTTTTCCTTGCTTTTTGCTTTGGGAGGGTGAGGGTTAAATGAGTCTGCTAGTGATTGTTTGGAAACACTAATTCAGATCGGGCCCTCTCTACCATATGGATGGAACAGGTGTTTGCTAGGGGCAGCAAACAATATGGGGCAAGAAAATCTTTAATGGCTTTTGCACACACGAATGAGCGTGGGCCAGGTGGGTCAGCAAAACATTTAAATTTACCAACAGTAGCAAAACAACAACAACAACAACAAAAACCCTTGGCTAACAAAACATAGTATTTCTAAACTGAAATATATCGCTGCATCGTGTGAGTATCTAGCAATTTAGTTTTTGCTGTCATGATGAGTCAGTGTCAATATGCCGGTTTGAAATGGGGTCCTGAATGTTCCAATTACACCAGTCCAAAACGTGAAGACTGCATTGTATCGAGAGAAGGCTAAAAAATATAAACTCCATGCAAACACCATCCAGAAAAATATCAAGCATTATGTTTTATAATGCAGTGAGTGTTCTTTCTTTGTAGCAAACATGATATTCCTTTTCAGGACAGATTGTTTAATGCATTTCCCTAGCTGGCTAAACACAGAGTGATGCAATTATTTGGCTCAGCCAAAAAAAAATGTAAGCATTCTCTTCTTTTTTTTCATGCTTTTACTGTAACATAAATGTAATAATGTTAGAAAATATCAATACAGTCTCACAACATGCTCCCTGCAGTGACTATGGGGCTTTTTTGAACTTCAGAAAATAATATTTTACAGCTGTTAGTATAGTAATGATACAGATTATAAATTACTGAGGCAAAATGTGTTATTGATATTGCAGTGCCCTGGTGGAAAACCCTCTTGACAATGCAGGTCTTCTGCTAGATGGGTTGACTATTTTGTGTGCTAGAGTTGTGCCTTTATTTCTCAATCAGTGATTGGAAGGTACCTGCTTGTGAAGGAACAACATCTTCAGCAACCTCAATCAAACAAAAAATGACTTTATTCCATGCGTCTGAGTTCAGTACTTTCTATAGCTCTTTGTCCATTGTTACTTTCCATCCTGACTCTCCCGCCACCATCTAGTCCTTCCTGTATTTTTGACACATCCTGCTGAATCCAGTATTTGCTTGCTTTCTTCCAGCTTGACAATTCTCTCACAACCATACAAAGGCTGACATTGTTTCTGAGTAGCCATCTTTGATCAAGTCTTGACACTTTGTTAGACCACCCTTTCCCACTTTTCCTTTCATGATTCATGGGGCTAATTGGATGTAACCTGTGTTCTTCCTTATACTAGTTGAGATAATTCAAGGCTAAATTACTGGGGAACTGGATCCCTTGCTTCATCTATCTGAACTTTTATCAACCAAGTTTACGTTCTCATTTCCACACATAACTCATCCTAACTCATACATAATCAACTTGGCGATAAGTGGCATAGATAACTAACTTTTGATAACTAACTAACATAGATAACTAACTTTTGAAAAATTAGGCTCCTTTAGAAGAGTACAAAGTTAATTCCATTGCAGAAGAAAGGCCTCCCATCATACAAAAATGGCTAGAGAAGAGCAGCCTCTCAATTAAACACTTCTAAAATAATACAGATAGAATGAAATGAATAATGACACCCAAGTCATTTCTTTCCATATATAGAGAAGCCTCATCTCCCCAGTCAACAATCTCTATATTAGCTATTTACTGACTCAGAAAGTAATAAGATATTTATTTCCTGCTCAAATGTAGCTCAGTATGCCTGAAAAGAAGAAAAATTGAGTTCCATGTAGGTGCTAACAATTACCATTAAAAGCTCCTGTGCAGAAAAAAAAATAGATATTTTTGTTGTTGTTCAGAAATACTGTATGTCCTTTACAGTCACTTCTCTCCCGTACATACAACACCTGCATGTATTTTAATTCAAAACAGATGGGAATGGAGGAAAAGAAAGTGTTCCCTCATTCCTATTTCTCTTATATCTCACAGAAATCTACCTTCCCACTGAAATCTCATTTCTTCTTTGATTTGGATACCATTTGCCAACTTGTTGCAGAATTTCTCACTGTTCTCTGTAAGTAGCAAAATTAAGATAATAGAATGAAAGGCGAAGCTGAATTTAAAACATTTCATAAAGGATATTCCAGGAACGTGGGAGGCAGGAAAGGGCAGTGATACAAATATTGAGTCACCCCAGAAATAAGATTCTGTGATTCAAGAAAACAATATAAGATAAAACATTTAGATCTCCTACTGAGATCCAGATGGGACTCACTGACTGTGGAGATTGGTGACAGTGAAATTAGGTAGACAAAACTGACCTGCAAATGTGTTTTCAAAGGCTAACAGCTGCCTGAGGTTAAAAACAACAACAATAACAAGGAAAAAAAAATATAAAAAAACTAAGCATACAACCGAACAGAAGCCTCCTCCATGCGCACACATACTGCATGCAACTCAGAACAAATTAAACAAAGCTTACCTGTGGAGCTGCCTCCTGCTTCCATCCTTTATTGGGTGGCTTTAGGACATGTGTGATGATCAATGGGATGTTTACACTTTTATCTAGAAAAAAAATATATGATGGCATGTACAGAAGAGGAAGATCACTTGTGAATTCTGGTTCAGGGTTGAATATACCCAAACCAGATAAGACTGTCCCCACTTAATAATTTCTGACACACCACTAAGTCAATAATCGGGACTGTTAGATTAAACCAAAGGGAAGAAACCTTGCACTCCCGATGCGCACTGAAACACCTTGACTGTGTGGATGAAAAATGACCCTATTCAATACCTCGAATTGCATGGTTAGAGCATCTCTTCCCCCACCTCCCTGTATGGTTTAAAGCGAAAATGTGACCACAGGTGGGGGTCTGCCCGTGGAGCACAATCCAGTCCAAGAAGGTGAGCTGCGGCATGAGCATTCCCAGCTGTTATCAGAGGAAGAGGTGAAATTTAAATAAACCTTTATTCTCTAAGAGGAGCAGAAGATAAGACTTTACGCCCTGGATTTTAAGAAATAACATAACCAGTCAGTGTACAATCCTCCTAACAATTCTGATGTGTGGTTATTTTGTCAACCAGGTTGACTGGTTAATTTCCTCCAGAACCCATGAGAATGTTCCTACCGAATACCTACCAAGGTCCCACTGAAATGAAAGCGTGACTGGGCTGAATGTATTACGTTAATCTATGACAGCAGTGTTCTGTCCTTCAAATATAAATTAATCTAAAGGTAGATACCTCCAGCTATACCAGAAATAAAATATTGTAATTACTTACAGAGCACCAAGGAACAATGTAGCAAAGTTAAACAAAACAAAACAAAACCCCCAAAAAACACACAGAAAACATTAAAAAAAAAACACAAACACCACAAACAAAAGGGCCCTTTGCTTTATTTCTTCCTCACATCAGAGAATGACTGCATCAAATAACTTGAGCTGTGACAAATTTTATTTTGTGTCCTATTAATAGGTACAAGCTCCAATCAAAGACAAACAACATGCTGTGTCAGTATAGCTCTGACAAGCAATGCTCTTTCTTAAATAGCTAGGTCAAGAGAAAATAGGTCAGAGTTTTCTTTTCCCAGCGTTGTCTTTTCTACTTTGTACCACTCTGAGGAGTCCCTTTCTCCTACTGGAGAGCTCTTTTCAATTTTACTACAGGTTCAACCTAGTGAAAGGTATACAAGGGTTGAAAGAAAGTGGGAACATGAACAACCAGCGGAAGGGATCATGCACACAAAAAGAGGTTGCTGAGGAAGGAAAGACAAGGAGATGAAGAGGGCTGCACTGGGGCAAGAAAGAAAGGAGCAGCACTCACCCTGCAGAAGGAATCCATGGTGGCACAAACTCCTGCCTTTCGGTGCAGGCTCCAGAAAGCGAGCATCACGGTAGAAAATAGCTAGGAGGAATTATTTCAGGGCAGTGGTTCCTGGCACTCATGGGCTCACCCTGCTCTGTAGCTTACATTCCCACTGATAGTCCCAGCCTTGTGTTAACCACCTCTTTGAGCCACCTCCCTGTAGCACAGTCCTGACCCAAACTCAAGGCAGTAAGCATCATTCTCAAACTTATTAAAGAAAGTCCATTGCTTCACAAATTGTCAAAATACAACCCGAGCACTATTCCACTTCAAAAAGGTTCCTTAAATGTTTAACTTGCTAATAAATAGCCATCTTATGCCCAACTTTGGCATGGCTTAACTGTTGATGATAAATAATATCTGACTGATTGACTAGAAATGCTGGCTTAGTTGTTTGTTGGGTTCCCACCTACATCCCTTCTCTACCACCTGCATCTGAAAAATGCATTGTTGTGATAAAGCCTGTTTACTGCTATCATTTATATAATTGACTGTTTATTCAAGAGCAGTTGATCGTTTATTCTATTCATGTCCCATTCTCGTTCCTTCGTAACTGCAAGTAATATTTTGAAAGATCCAAATAAATCAATGTGATATAAATTACTTACATTACTATTGGTTAAGCATGTCTGATTTCAGTTAATTCATAATTAACATTTCTATCTGAGTCATAACAGCATGTACTGGGAATATCTGAATTGCAGGTAATCAAGGGAGTTGCAGTTCAGCCTGAAAGCCTCATGTATAGGCAAAATACATGCAAGATTTCATGAGATATGATAATACACCCAGTTCTTAATAGGCAATAGCAGACAGGACAGACATTCTTCAGCCTTTTGAAGATCACATTTTCTGAATTTTTCAATTTTTCTATACTGCTGTATGTGTAAATTTAGTGTTTGAATGTCCGAAAAAATACATAGATAAGGTACCTGAAAATCAAGGCAGAAAATGGTTTCTATCCATGTTTCCCTCCTTTCCTGAGTATTGGTGAATATTAAATAAAGGGAAAATAAGTCAAATGGAACAACAGTACATGTATCAACAGATTTCTGGCAAGAACCACACAGAGTGTTTTGGTATAGCAGGAAATGGTAAGATAGAAATTGTATATTCTAGGATATTAACAGGAATATGAGTCAATACGAGTTCACAGTGAATAAGGTTTCTGTTTACATAAGAAACATGCTCAGATGAAAAAGTAATTTCTGTGCTCTTGCTGAGATATTAGAGCACTTTTCAATTAACGTAATCAATACATGGCAGGAAATGGCAACACTTGAAAAATCATTATTCAGAGGTTAGATATACAAAATGAGCTTTACAAGAAATGTTACTCATCTAATATTTTCAATCCATCCAAAGCACTAATTCTAGAATATAGTGCTATCACTCACTTCATTACAACTATAGGAATCAATTAACATAATGTCATCACAGCTCATCCTTCTCTTCTTTAGCTGAAATTTCAAATTATTAATTGACTCCTGTGCAGTAGATGGCACACATAATCCTCTGCAGACCAGAGGCACCAGTTTCTCAAAAAGAAGCTGCACCCTAAGCTGCCTAATGGCCCTTGTTGCTCCAGCAGGTAATTAAAAAGCTTCCCACTTTGGCAATCAGCCAGCAGAAGAGCAGACCGAATGTTCCACTTGTAAAATGAGGAATGAAGCTCGCACTTTGAAGAAGGAATGATAATATTTTGCAATTCCATAATGCCCTTTCTTCAGGGAATTTAAATAAATTAATAAGCATTAATTAATAGGACCTAGTAAATTCCCTGGGAAATACTTATGCTACCTATTATAAAAGAGGACAAAAGTGAATTCATTGCCTCAATTTCCACGTGATCATTCTTCTTGGATGGCTCAGCACTGGAGAATTTAGTCATTACTATTTTGCGGAAACTGTTGAGCATTTCTGGATACACTAACACAAAAGGTATTGTTAATGCTCAACATCACTGAAAGTCTGACTTTGTATGTATTTTGTGTGACAACCAGAATTCATGCACGAACTATCATCACTAGAGTCAGAAATGAGTCTGGTGCCAGACAAAACCTTGCTACTAATGCAGATACAGTCACGGATAAAATTATTATACTGTAATAATGTTTGATTTGGTAAATATATCCATTCACTAGTTTGGGGGACACTTACAATTAACTTTGTATTAAAAAAATTGAAGAATACCATGTATAAATGTTTTGACTCATCATCTGATCAAATTATGTGTTCCAAATACTCAGGAATTCTGTGAGAATTCTCCGTTCTACAACACTAGGATGAGTCTCAACAATTAACAGAAATAACATCCATGACTATAAAACAGCAAATGTGTTATAAACACTCTGGAGTGGAGCTTTTATAACTACTGTCATAGTTTAAATTCTATCTGTTTTTATGTGTTATATTTGTTCTTTGGGTAAAATATCTAACAAATTCTTAATTGACCGTTATGACTGTAGAAAAAACAGAAGATCGTAGAGAGAGAAATTATTTTGTCAACACACTAGCAACCAATATGTGCATCTCCTTGAAGAACAAAGCCCCTTGAAGAAGAATAAAATAAATGAAACTCAGAGCAGTTTAGCACAGATGTAATCTTTATCTCTACAAAACAGTCATTGTAAGATAAATATAGTTTTAAAAGAGTTCTTTAAAAGAGTCTGGAATGGAGATTTTCTGTTCAGGAAGTATGCTTTATCAGTCACTCATATATACGCTATGTTATAAAAAAGACCTGTTTTTCACTCTGTCCATTGCAAGGCAAGCAGTGAAACAGGGCTAAAGATTTTCTAATATAAAATGTTTTTGTTTTTTTTCCTACAACTACCATAAAAACCTTCAGATTTCAAGAAAACATTTATAATGGTGGAAATGTTGGAAAATATTCTATCAAACATGTCCAGCAGCATATTAGCAGTGGTAAGAGGTGACAAAAACCTCTTAAAAGTGTATAATTCTAGATATCATATGCCTTGATGTAAATATTTGCAACAATAATTACTTTAGTAAGTAAGTTATTAGAAAATGAAGTCACTTCTATTTAACGCAGCAAGGTTAAATCTGATTGCACTGTTAACACTCGGGCCTTGATTATAGCAGTTTTACTGAACTCTATATAGAGCTTCTCTTTTGCTTTTAACCCAAATTCAAAGTGAGGAGAAATTATCAAAAGGACTGCAATCGAGTAGGAGCCAGGACACAGACTGGGGAGAAGCAAAGGCTGAGAAGACACTATCCTTCCCCTAGGCCTCAGGCTCAGTGGCAGATAAGCATTCCTCATTGCTCTTGAGCCCCCTCCTTCTCCAAAGCAGCCTGTTCTCCTCCTCCCCATCACCACTGGCAGCCAGGCCCCCGCCCCATAGCAGCCTGGACACCCCTCTCCATGGGTGTGCTCTCTACCCAGGTGGCCTTGTCCCATCCTAGACCTTTGGCCAGTCACTCAGAGGCACCAAGGTGGAAGTGACCTGCTCAGGGGAAGAGGGAGCTCTTTTGAAGTAGGAGCCATGGGACTGCCCAGTAACATGGGCCTGGGTCTGGTGCAACCGGTGCAGACACCAGTGGCATTATGCCACCAAGGGAAGCATGCTTACTGGAGCTCCAACAAGCCCTGAGAAGGGTGGATGTCACTTTTTCTGGTTGTCTTGGAGCCCTTTAAGCCAAATAAAGGCATATAATCAGGGTTTAGGTATCCAGCTGTGGGATTGCTTGCCTGGTTGGCACTCTGTGCAGTGTGCTTACCTTGTAATCAAAGATCATGTGAGAAGTGCACCTTTGCCAGGCCTCCTATGGCTCCTGAGCAGCATGGCTTCCATGCACCCAGGAACAGTTAAGCATCATAGAGTTGCAGAAATTGATCTGAAGACCTAGGGAAAAATAGAGATGAAAAAAACAGACTGGAATATGCAAAAAAAAAAGCTGAAGGAGAATACAGACAGTGGATATGGGTTGCAATAATAGATGGCATGATAAATATGCAGTATATGTAAGAGAAAGAATACAAGTTAATATTTATTTTCCTAATCTCTAAGTACAGAACTTAACTTGTGTAAAATGTTGAACAGGCAATTGAATATATAAAAACAGAATGCACAACAGACAAACTATCACATTCATATCTACTTTGTGTGTGGATAGATATTTTCTGCCTTTCTGGGTAGTAAACTATACCATCCAAGGTATCTTTTGTCCAGGGCTTAAAAGCTTTCTAGAAGTTTTGTGTGGGTTTGGAAGGGCTGGTCATTTGGCTTGATATTTAGCATGCTCCATTATTGTTCTGACAGACTTCTGTATCCTGCAAGATTTCCCAGAACAGCTGTGATGTGTTAGGGCCTTTTCCTTCCTATCTGAAAAATCATTTTATTAAATCACCTCCCAGGTGTTATTTGCCAATTAACCCCACGCATTTCTTTATACCAGTGACCACATTAAATGCTCATTTTTATGTCTCCTATGTTCCAGCGTATGTGCAGAGTGCTGTTCTGCTGATTCCAGAGATGAACTATCTGGTTTATTCTTATTTACAAATACTTTATACATAAATTTTTAATACAGACAAATACAGACACATAAGCAAATTCTGGTCCAAATAATGAAAAAGAAATCCTCCAGGGCAGCGAACAGCAATGCTAGCATAATAAAATACAGCAGGCAAAATGAGTGGAAGAGTAAAGCATAATACCTAAGGGTGGTAGCAGTCTGCTAAATATGATTACTTAAAATGAAATAAGGGCAGTAAGAAACAAACCTAAAAGCACAGAGATAATGAAAGTTTGAGCTTCTCAAACAGGAACAGTGTGCATTCAGCTCTTAGAAAAAAAGTTTATGTAGCCTTTATAGTAGGGAATAAGATCCAGTAATATCTTGTAAAAGTTTCCAATAGAAGTGTTAGGTCAACTATAGCCTCTTTAATGGTAATCAGCAGAAGAATTGTCTTTTAATACATTTGTAAAGAGCAAAGAAATCTATAAACACAGCAAAAACTGACACTAATAAATACAGCTAGATTTGTTTCTCCTAAAATTTTTGTGCCTAGCAGTGATCACTTATATATAATAAAATATAATGCTGGCACATGTGAATGGAAACTGATACAATAACTGGATCATCTTCAAGGCAGAAGTTTAACATAAAGTTAGTCTTGCTCTGCAAGCTTGTTCCACAAACCTGCAAGCATTCACCTACATAAGTACATATACACATATTTTGACAAATTTTCTATTTTATAGACATATTAAAAAGCATGTCTACTACTTAGTATGGACAGAACTCAAGGACTTTGTCATATAATACCGGTGCAGAGCACAGAGACATGGTGACTTCCTAATACAGACCTGTTCTCAAGTTGTTTTGACTTTCTTCATTCTGCAAAGATAATATACCCAGTCCCACCTCTGGCACTCCCCAAAAGGCAGCTTAAATATGATTATTATTACTACAGCTTTGTGGTAGATTATTTTCCTGAATTCAAAATTCTGCTCAGTTCTAGCTCTGACTTGGTATCTCAGAGAAGTAGTTCAAGGTGGCAGGTACATATCATTGAAAAGTAACAATTGCCGTAATTCTCTTTGGCTGGTGCGAAGGCTGATGAAAGACAACCTGCAGCTCGGATTTGTGTAAGCCTTCTGTGCAACAGCGTGGCCTTTCGCGGCCTTCTCTGCTGTATCTTGTGTAACGTAAAGACTGAATTTCTGTACTGGGTTCACCTGACAGGGCGGGTGCCGGTGTGGCGCTGCGGGGCTGCTGCGTGAGGCGAGGCCATGAGGTGAGGCTGCCCCGTGCCGGCCACAGCCGGTTCCAGCCGGCTCCAACGGCCCCACCGCAGGGCACGGCCGGGCCCAGCAGCCACGGGTGGGCGCCTCGGGGACAGCCTGGGCAAGAGAGGGCAAAACGCTGCCCGGCAGCCAGGAACAAGGGGCAGAAACAGCCCTGCCGGCACCAAACTCAAGTGAACAGGTCATTCAGGCATCACTTCAGGACCTGCTTTTCACTTCTCCTTTGGAACTGTCTGCTGAGCCAAAAATAGCTCTACCATCTCCTACAGATTAATCAGTTGTGCTGATTAATATACAACAAGTGCTTTCACCAAGCACTAACTGATGCAAATTACATCTATTCACTGTTAGCTCAATATGGTATGTTCTAAGTAGCCTTAATACAAATAACTGAATGGGTCTAGCAAATAAAATCACTACTAAAAGCCTAGGAGAAATTATACAGACATTTTTTCTGTTAGGCAGACTGAGAGTTTACAGCTCCAATAATGTTTGGTAATGTTGCTTATTCGTTACGAATAGAGGGAGAAAAAAAAAGTGTTTTTATTAATGAAATAGGCCTTTTTCATCAAGTGTTTCCAAAACATACTCAATGTCAACTTTTTTATTTCAGGTCTTAACCAAGAAAAACTTTGAATGAGATTATTTTAAGAAGGCAACAAAAATCTGTAAGTTTTAATGGTAAACATAAATATTTTATGGCCAGTTCCATTAACTATGCCTGCTTGTTTACTGAGCAGCAACGCTGTAAAGCCCTTCTTTTTTTCGTCATGTCTTCAAATCATGGGATGAAGAGTACTCAACACCAAGGCTATGTCTATCTCAGCAGCTAGTGTGGACCAATAGGAGCAAATTTGTAAAGCAAAATAGCTGACATGGAGGACCAGCATTCACACTATATGGGAGGACAGGTGGTGCCCTGTTTTGTTCCTGTGGCCTGAATGTCTGCTCTGGGATGCAGTGTATCAGATGTACTCCTGAAGTGTATCTGTGGTCTAGCATCATCCAAGAGAAATACAGTTCATGGACTCCAAGATCAGCCAATTTTAACATCAAAATAATGCAAATGGGTGTGAATCAGATTCACAGCAGTAGAAGACTCCCAGTACGAACCCAAATGCTTATGTAGATGCACTCAGAGTGGTAAGAATAAAGCCAGTAAGGTTTTCAGACAGACTGAGCATGGCTGGCATGAGGTACAAGTTTTCCTGCATTGCTCTGCTGATGGACATTTCTCCTTACTGGAAGGATCGCCTTTAAAGGAAAAGATTTATGTTCAGCTTCCGGCTCTCATAAAGCCAGCCTCAGAGGCCTATAGGTAAAATGTACCATATATCATTCCCTTCCAAAGTGGTGAGTTTTAGTAGCTATTTTTAATATAGAGGTATCTAATCTGCTTCTTAGCGAAATGTCTTCTTTGGCCACTCCAAGTACTCCTCATGGTTCTGCTGCCCTAATGCATCAAAAGGCGCCAGGGATACATAGTATAACAAAGGCTTCTATTATATATGATCACAGTTTAAATTCACATAGTTATACATTTTTTATGTAATTATCTTCTCTACTTATCCTAGCACTGTAGACCCTCTCTTCATCTCAGTTTTGATGACGCTGTATTTCATCTAACACTTGAATAAAACTTATGCCAATATATACTTTCTCTCAGCCTTATAACCTTTCGAGCCTCTTATATTCCATTAAGCTTTCTATTAAATGTGACGTCTCAGCTTTATTTAGATCTCCTTTTCCCTGCCTTATCTTTAATAGCTGTATTAGACTTTTATTCCACCAAGGAACAAGGATTTTATTACCTTTCAAGCAAATGGATTAAAAATATTTTTATTAGCTTCTCTTACAGCTGCATTCACCTCATTAGTATTAAAAAAGTCAGCATCATCATTTGTATATATCTTTTTCAATTGCCTATAAACCTTCTCCTTCCATCCTAGGTGGAAATCTACAAAATCGTGTTTTAGAGAACAAATTGATTTTTTTTTCCCCATACTCTCTTTTAAGTAACTTGTTTAATGGAGGAGAGAGAGGCCCAGCAAAACTGCTTACATATATTTGTCTAATGGTTCTGGCTTTCATGTATTGTGTCCTTGCATTTGAAAGAAGAATGAAGTATGACATAAGGCAGCAAAGTAGCATTATGCTGTTGCATTGCTGCTTATATTCAGAGCATTTTGATACCTCTGCTCCAAGTGTAAGACAGATAGCTAGAGTAATGTCATAACTGCTCTGCCTCTCAAAATCCCTTGCCGAAAACTGTTGCAATTTACTGGACTCTGGCCATGTTGTTTCATGTACAAAGTGAGCCCTGAAAAAAATATGTACACAGATGGTTGGAAATAATGCTACTGTAAACCCTTTGTCTACACCGCCCAGATCTTCAATAGGCGCAATCTGGTTAAAGGGCCTTATCTCTTTGTATCGCTGTCAACACTGTCTCTACTAGCCTATTAATTTGACAACATGCCATTAGAAATTGTGCAGCAACAGTAACAAAAGAAAAGTAATACAGAGACTGTACATTTTTTCTTCATTCAGCTGAAGTGAATAAAGAAGAATTTCTTATGTTGGCTTCACAGCAGCTACCTGATTGTTAATTAATACCAAATAATTTGGGGGAAGGAGCTGATATTGTTCCACACAATCATAAAGATTCCTTTCCACCTCCCAAATCTTGCTTTAGAAAAAAAACAAAACAAAACCATATTTCAAAACAGATTGATGATTAACAAAGCAGAACTTCGTATTTTTATTGCTCGCCAAAGAAAGTTTTTCTTTTCATGTTCTAATGGCCATTAACAAAGAAAAAGATGCAACAGAGAACAACTTTTAAAAATATAGCCAGATGCCACTGAATATTGCTCTTCACTTTTGAATTGTTCTTAAATACTAAGTTCAAGCTATGGAAGATGATTCATAAGCAAAATTGTATCTAAAGAAATAATTACGTTAATATAAAATCTGTTTCCTCTAAATAATTACAGCCTACAGATTTTCAACTAACCATTAAGCAACAAACCATCTTGTTTTCACACCTTACAATTAAGACATCTCACCTGATAGCTATCAAAGTTTACCAGAGCTACTAGTTTAATTGCACCTAACTGAGGGAGTCTCCTTGATACTGTAAGGCTCTCACACACACACAGGAAAATAAGGAAAAGAAACCTGAGGAGTTCTTAAAGTTTCAAAGCAATTCCAAGTAAACATAAGAAACATGACTGAAAAATAAATGAAGTTTTTAAGATAAGCGATATAATCTTTGGTTCCCTTTAGCACAATTATATTGTCAATTTCCTTATAAAAGCCCATATAAATAACTACTCCTCGTCCCAGATGAGAGTCAGACTGTGCTCCAGTGAAAATGTTAATGACCCCTATTCACGTGGAAACTGTGCCACACAATTAGTAAATACAGCTCGATATCACTTTATGTATGTGGGGAAGGTATCAACACCGTCAATTTAAAATTGGAAACAGAGGCATGGAGAGACTGTTTTACTTGTCCAGGCTCAGAGGGGTATCTGTGGAAGAGTCTGTTCTTGATGATCAGACCATCCCTTCTCTATGAGGTTCAGCAGAAAAGGATTGGTTTAACGCTCCCTCTCTCGTGCATTACCTGAATACAAGCATAGTAGTCCCTAGATTTTTTTCAAACATTGAGATAGTATATATATATGCACATCTTCCTCATGAGATTTGTCAAGAAGGAATAATTCTGTATGATTAAACTGCAAATGCTGAAAAGTAGTTAATAATTACATTCACAGAAAAGCTAATTTCACCATATGTGAATCTCTACTTTTCCTCATTTTTTTTTTCCTATTGCATTAAAAAAAGTTAACTTTATAAAAAGGTAGAGAATATTGAGGTAAATGCAAAAATCATATTG
Organism: Anseranas semipalmata; assembly: GCA_013399115.1. NCBI lineage: Eukaryota > Metazoa > Chordata > Aves > Anseriformes > Anseranatidae > Anseranas > Anseranas semipalmata. The sequence continues at coordinate 274,953 of VXAA01000082.1, read as the reverse complement.
AGGTGCTATTAAAATTGTGCTTTTCTTTGATACCCTGTAAAATATTCCCTGACATAAAGATGATAAAATATTTCTTTTTCAATAAGAATTATAAAGAAACAATTGTTTTCCAAAGCCATCATTTTAAATGACCATTAAGCCATATTTGCAATATATTATTAATAATATGGCATTGTGTTTATTAATAATTTACACAGACACTTGACAGTTTTCCCCCAAGCAAATCAGTCATTACTACTACCAAAACACTGTAACTCAGGACCTGTAGCACTGCTGATTTTGCAGTGTTTAGGGAGAAAGGTAACAGTGATGTTCACCACAATTATACTGACATAACCAAAGATAAAACAAAAGCTGCTATTCAGTATTTGTCTACACACAAAAAAAAAGGAATAACAACATTATAAATGAAATATCTAGCGTATGATGATAAAACATTTGTTCTACTGTATTTACATTATCTGCCTGTATTAACGTGACTGTGTGAGTCACTTACAAATCAGTTGTTTTACAGATGTATAGTAATTTCTAAATTCCACTGCACATATTTATTAAAAAAAATAAAGAAAAAAAACCACACAGAAAGCAGATTTAAATAATTTTATAGTTTAAGGAAAAAAAAAATGGAAAGCCATGGGTTCTGCAGGGAAAATGAGTGAAAATTTGCACCTCCAGCTTGAGGCACTTGCACACCACCTTCCCTAACCTTCCCTTATCCCAGGCACAAAGGAGAGCAGAGTTATTCCAGATTCATAGCCCTATATTGTTTCAGTAATGCCAAGTAAAGGCAGTTTACATGGCATTATATTAATCTTTATTTTTCTTCCTCTGTTACAAAGTTTACGTTTTAGTTTGTTTGTTGTACAGTCACAAATATATCCAAGAAACAATCCCTTCTTTTAAGTTAGGCCACAGCTGAGCCCCTTCTACTCACCTCTTAAGAAATTATTACAAAAATAAAATGTTGTTTCTTTTTTATTGGTAGTCGTCTCTAAATAATTCACTGAAACACAGTGAAAAGCTGAGCCAAAACCTGCCTTTTCCTCATCATTATTTCAGCTACTATTAATAATTTATATTATTTTTTCTTAAAAAAAAAAAAGACTATTATCAGAAATGTCTTTGAAATTTCTTTCAGCAAAATTTCTTATCTGTAAACAACTGTTTCTCTTTTGAATTCAATGTTCATACTTTGAATTTCCCTTGACAGTTTATCATTTGGAAATTCATTGTCATATGCAGTATTATAATCAACATCACTGTGGCACTTTAATTTTTATTTTAGTGCAATTACTCAGGCAGATAGCATTGTTAGACAGTAGCATTTGTGCACATGAAGAAGAAATTACCCAAGAGTGAGCAGCTTAGTCATGGGAAAACTTATGTCATAAATGAAAAACTTCGCAAAGATGTATTAATCAAAAAAAGAAGGATAACAAAATAAATTAAGAGAGAAAAATATCGTCTCCTCTGAGTGCATTCATCCTCTCCTCCAGTGGTATTCAGTGGGAGATTTGCTATCAACTTAGATGTTCATAACATCTAAGCTACTAATGATGAAATCTAAATATGCAATGTCATTATAAACTCCGTGGTTTCAAAGATAAGTCTTGTTACGCAAATCAGGAAGATACTTCCTTACACGTGTTGCTTGAAGCATTTGAGAGTCTTATGCATTCAAGTCACTGAACTCAAAGGCTTGGTAATTAATCGGAGATTTAGTTGTGGGATAAGTAAAAAGGTGATAAAATTCGTCAGGCGAATGTATTCTTAGCCCTGTTGTATCTTCCCAAGCAAAACAGGATGATGTGTCAGTGACGGCAGACTGGGCACTGCAGGGCCTCCTCTACTTCCCTTTGCTCTCACCCCTCACTCACTGGCCCAATGCAGGAATGTAGCCCCCTGTTTCAGTTTCTTTCTTTGTTTCACATAATGTTTATTTCATTTATAAAGAACTGAGACTGAGGATTGAAATAAAAGTTTAAACAATCTTTTCCTTAGCCAAGTCAAACACATTAATATGTCAAAGCCAAAAAATCACTATTGTCCTTTAAACCACCCATTATCCATATAAAAGGTGCTAGGTACTGTATCCCAAATGTCTAGATTTTTCTCTTGTAACCAGTTGCACAAAGACAACTCTGTACATTAAAAAAAAAATCCATATATAAATTGAAGACATTTAAAAAGGAAACATGTTTTTGATGCATAAGCAAATTCTGGTAGGTGAATATGGATTATTAACGATATTCTGTGTCTTTGGGAATTGGTACAGCAATACCTCCATTGTAAAACTGTGGAAAGGAAAAGAAAGGGAGGGGAAGGGGAAGAGGAAGGGGAAGGGGAAGGGAAGGGAAGGGAAGGGAGGGGAAGGGAAAGGAAAACATGTATTTGTCCATAATTCTCTCTTAATTTGTGTCTTACTACTCAGAAGAGGGTTTTACTCATTGTGAGCTCTACTGGGAAGGCACTGTCATAAGGGGTCCAGGTTTTGATCCTGGCAGATGTGTTTTCCTTGGTAGCTGAGTATGGATTAAAGATTGAAGAAAGAAATGTAAACAAAGGATGTCTTACTTGCAGCTAGATAAATAACCATCTTTTTTTAATAAACTAATGTTAACAGTGTGTGATCCCCATTTTGATCACTTTCTAGAATTATCCTAGTAAAGAAAGTTTACTGACAGTAACATTGTGAAATGTTAAATTTCAAAGTCAAAACAGACTCTGCCAGTAAAGTAATCTCTAGATTTATATTTAGCCAGTATCAAAAAAAGATGCATATTATGTTCATGTTTCAAATCTAAGTCACTCATACTTCACAATATGATTACTGGACTTATAAAGTTTGTAAGCAATCCAGAAAACTGTAATACAGTTTCAAACAATATATTTTCTTTTTCTTGCTACATGATAGGTATTAAGTAGGGAGAAACACAGTCTTTTTCGTTTAAATCATCATTTCATAATTAAGGAAACTAGCCAACTTATAAAACATGAATTGCTTTGCTTGCATAATGGATCTAACAGCTTTTCATAACTACCGATCAGATTTATTTATTTATTTATTTAAGCTAGATTCCCCTTAAACAACGTTACCTCTTTATAAGCAAGTTGGTTTCACCTCCTGTTGTTGGCCACCAGATGCCATTTCAAATTGGTTACAAATTTACCTTGCTTCAACCTATTTTGCTGAGTGTAAAAGGAAGACTGGAATGCACAGATGACGAAAATCAGATCATAGGTCAGTAGAAGAGAACTAGGAGCTTGGGAGGAATGTGAGGACTGGGTATCTATCAGAAGTGCAGGTGGGGAAGGATGAAAAAGGGAATTTGCTTAGGAAAAAGGCCTGTGTTCAGTAACTGGGAGACGCTGGAGGCAAAGAATGGGAAGAGGGAACACTGGAACGAGCAACGCCCAAATGCACCAAATACCTAGCAGAATAATCAGGCAAGGAAATCAGTGCTAGGAAAAGCAGATGTTGTTGTTTAACCTGGGAGGCAGCTAAGTGCCACGCAGTCGTTTGCTCACTCCTCTCTCGCCACCAGTGGGATGGGCGAGAGAATTGGGAAAAAGGTAAAACTCGTGGGTTGAGATAAAGACAGTTCAATAGGACAGAAATGAAAGGGATAATAATAATAATAACAATAGTATATACAAAGCAAGTGATGCTCAATGCAATTGCTCATCACCTGCTGACTGATGCCCAGCCAGACCCCGAGCAGCAGCCCCCCTGCCCCAGCCAACCCCCCCAGCTTTATTGCTGAGCATGAGGCCACAAGGTGTGGGACATCCCTTTGGCCAGCCTGGGCCAGCTGTCCTGGCTGTGTCCCCTCCAGCCCCTGGTGCACCCCCAGCCTCCTGCTGGCAGGGCAGCACGAGGAGCTGGAAAGGCCTTGGCTCTGTGTGAGCACTGCTCTGCAGCAACTAAAACATCAGTGTGCTATCAGCATTATTCTTATCCTAAATCCCAAACACAGCACCATACCAGCTACTGGGAAGAAAAATAACTCTATCCCAGCCGAAACCAGGCCAGCAGATAATGGGACAGACAGAATCACAGAATCACAGAATGTTAGGGATTGGAAGGGACCTTGAAAATCATCTAGTCCAATCCCCCTGCCGGAGCTGGAACACCTAGATAAGGTCACACAGGAAAAGTCACACAGAAGTTGCTAAACAGGATGAAACAAAAGGGATCAAGTTTGAAGGGAGATCAGAGTCTACTTTAGAGTGAAAATTGATTGAGATGTGGAATGGCATCCATGATTTAAAAATTTCATTTAAATGCTCTTACTTTTCAGCTAAAATCCATTAGAAAAAGTATCTCATCCACTCCTCCTCTGCTCTACACAGAAGACAACCTACAAACGTCTATTGTTAGATTATTCCACTATCTCAAGTAACAGTGTCTGAATGTTAGATCTGAAGAATTCAGTGCTAGTGATAGTCCATATGCATTTCACTTTGCAGCTATGTTTAATTTCTTTCTGAAAATGCTTTAAAACAATTACAATATTCTGGGGGATTCAAAGTCAAGCATTCAGACATAAGAAATGCCATTAGCAAGTCTGTTTCACAGCAATAGCAAAATAGTGAATACACAAGAGAAGCAACTCTACTAGAATTAATATCATGGATCCATTCTTGCAACTATGCTGTGCTTTCATTGAATACAACCTTGTCACAGCAAAGAAAGTCAGAAAACTCACGGAAGTTATATTTAACTTTAAAAAAAGGGAAACTAAATAAAAATGAGAAAGGTGGTTAAAAAGAAGTTAAAAGGAGTCTGTCTTTTCAGGCAGAGTGAAAACCATCCAAGGAAAATTCATTTCATCTGTCAAAAAAGACTGCAAAGAGCAAGAGGATGCCAACAGTATAAAACAACAGGGCCTAGCTGACTTTATTAAGCAGAAGGAAGCACTCATCCTAAAGATAAAGCTGCATCCATATGAGGAATACAGAAAAGATAAAACTACAGTAGCTTAAACATAAAAATACACTAATATGAACAAAAAAATGGAGGGCCAACTTCCAAAAGTCAGAAAAATAATAAGAAATCATTTTACGGTACGGGAGGAGCAGAAAGGGAAGTACTCATGGCTGAACACAGACGGCCCATGGGAAGATCTGTCTTAAATTAAAATCTCGCTGATAAAGGTTATTCAATGGAAGCAAATATGAACTGTAATAACTCATGAGGATCAGAAGATAACCAGCAAAAACTCCCAAAGGACAAAATAACCGAAATACTGACTTCATATGAAATTTCTCTCAAAACTGCTCAGTGCTGTTCTACTGGAAGGCAGTTGATGAGTTGTCAATTTTAGAAAATATTCTAGGCAGCTTTATGAGACTTCAAGCCATTAAGTCAAATGTCTGTAGTAAGCACATTAGTAGGAATAGTCTGGAACAGGGAAGAATTACAGAGGTAATAAAGCCCACTGACAGCACTGAATTCAAGGTAGGAATGATATTACATAAACACACAGAATTTGCGAAAGGATCTCATAATACAGAAAGTTCTGTAGTAAACTGGCACATCAGTTTACCACAGATGGATGTAAAATGCCATGCCTCAAAAGCGAGAACCCTAATTTAATGTAACAGAAGACTCTGGGCCACTCAGAAAGGAAACCTTGAGCAGAAGGTGAAAGAATGTTAGACATCATCCAGGAAAGAACAGAGAACAAGGGAGAAAACAATGCCATCCTACAATTATACATGAACTTTTATCTTGAATACCTCTTTGCAGTTTTGGTGCCTCCATCTTAAAAAGAATATGGTAAAAGTGGGAAATGCTCAAAGAAAGTAACAGTGATGACACAGGTATGGAACTGCTGTCTCTGGAATAGATAGCCTAGAGTGCTGCCATTCAGAAAAACAAAAGATGACTAAGGGAGGAAAAGACAGCAGACTATCAAAGCATGAGAACTGCAGACAACTTATTTTCCAGCTCTAATACAAACACCAGAGGATATCATATGAATCTAGAAAGTGACAGATTCAAAACATACTGAAGGGTGTGATTCCTCACACAGGGTCTAATTAAGCCATGAAAATCCCTACCACAAATTAGTATGAATGCTGAAGAACTGAAAAAGCAGTTAGACAAATCCATAGAATATAAAAATTCACCCATAGATAGCTCTGGCTCATGAAGTTCCTAAGCTGAAAATCACTAGTGGCTGGAAGGATGGCATTATGTCATTTCCTTGTCCTAATGCTCTTTCATAAGGATCTATTAATTGTCCACTGTTGAAAATAGGACTCGGGGCTCGTTGGACACCTGGTCTGAACTGATATGATTACAGTTATGTGCTTATGTCCCAGTAAAGCTATAACGTGCAACCGCCCTTTAATTCTTTTGTGCTCATTTATTACAAACGGTATCACATACAACATTACAGTCTTTAATGGATCCTGTTCTTTCTATTCAAACTCTCATTCGTTAATCTGGATGGATGTCCTCAATTAAACAAAAAATAAGATAAGATCACGTAATATATCCTATGTTTTGCCCTATTTCTGCACCTATCATGTGTAGATAGATAGGAAGTTAAATAATTAGCTTTTGAATACTTAATCTAATAGTATTCTAACAACAGTATTTTTCATGTGTAATCATAAAATACTTGACTATCTTTCTGAAGGAGAAATAAAAATTGAAGGGAAAAGCAAAAATGAGAGGAAAGTGTTCTTCTTACTTGGTATTATTCTCTTCAGACTGAACATTACCTTGTAGCAAAAAAGGCCTGTTATTTGGAAAGGGACTTTCTCTCCACCAACCGTGGTTTGGAAGACGTGAAACTACATTACCATGGTGTCAAACCTGAAACCATAAACACCCCTTTTCAGTTTCATTACTGTGCTAATCAGACTAGATAGCTATAAGAACTGATGTTGCGCACGGACAGTTGGTTCGTAGCATAGGAGCAGGAGATAGAGGACTACTTGCACTCATCCGTTTAAGTACCTTCGTACAGGAAAGTGCTGTAAGGTAAGAAATTTTTGTAGTCAGAAACTGTAGAAGGACAGCTTCATTTTAGACACTGGATTAAAACTTGCAACCTGTGAAGTCACTGGCAAAATGCTAGCAAGCTTTAATGAGGCTGGCAGCAAGAGAAGAAATTACTGTGTTTTCTCTGTACTGGAAAAAGGAATAAACAATTCAATAAATGTTTCCTAGTTAATGGAGGTTACATATATCAACTTTAGCCAGTTGATTCCACTGGGATATGCTGATGAAAAACTGGAGTGACATGGTGTATTAATTTGTTTAATTTGTATCTTCATAGCATTACCTTAATCAGAGGTATTTTATGCTGTAATTTCTTCCCATTAGAGCCTCTCAAAGATCCAGAGGGTTTTGGATCCCTAGTAGCCCATTTACGACCTTGCTTTAGAGACATTATCATCACCAGTCTTTATAGCATCATTTTGTTCCATTTAAAAAATCAAATAAAAGTCAATATTTATGCGTATTTATATCTCTATCAGTTAGTTACAGGATATGGTTTCAAAGATGTTCAAAAGCTGCTGACTTCTTTGGAAACTGAAAAAAAAAAGACCCTATAAACTGTGAGAATAATAAAAGGTGTTCTGTATATAGGCAGGATTCTTATTACAGAGAACATCACATGCTGGAACCCGAGACAATCAGGAAGGTAATAAAATAGCTCCACAGCAGCCAAGACTTCTTACTTTACCTACAGTGTGTTGAATTTGTATGTAATAAAATGCTCAGTGATATCATTTTTCTCAGAATAAATTGCTAATAAAATAGGAATACTTTGACAGACTGGCAGAGGTAAATACATTAAATTTGATTAAAAATTCCACAATGACCTATTTTTTCAATTACATCCCTTACTTTTGAGAGATTAAAGAAGGTCTGTACCTTATTACTAGTTCTCATGCTGATCTTTTTGTAGTATTTTTAGAGGCAAGTTATTCTGCATGAAAAGTTCTACCTGTTCCCTTTGGAAAAAGATGTGACATGCATGTCATGGATTCTAACACCTGTCTCCCAAAGTAAGAGAATATAAGGTAAAAAGTCTTTTTTTCCCATGAAATATTCTAACATTACTGAATTAATTTGCACATTGAAAGGATGTGAGAGAAATTGGTATGAAATACTCAATACAACTGGTAATTGAGGAAAATATTTGAGGACAAGTGAATCACAATGATATATCCAAAATCATATATTATGGGTCAATATAGGAATTATGCTCATTTTAATATTCTTTATGGAGTTCTGTAGTTTTCACCAGTTTAAATAGAGAGAGATTTTGAAAACCTCTATCAGGCTTTGTAATTGAAATACTTCACAGAAAAAATAACTTTGTTTTGACTTCCTCTTTTATTCTGTCTTTTAAGGAAGGAGCTGTATTCGTTTAGAGATGAATGAGTTAGTTTAAAGGTAGTGTGCAGGTAGCTTCTTAAAGACAATTCTATCATAAATAGGTCTATATTCTGGTTTGAAAATAAGTAGCATTAATTCTATAAATCTTTTTTTCAAAAATGTAAATGAAGTTGTTCTCATTTTTGTATGTGCTACAGATTGTCCTAAGAAATCTGGGTAAGCAAACCACATCCCTTTCAACTGACTGCTCCCACACAGTAATTTTTTACACATGTCAAAAACAGAGAACATCTACTTTAAGAAAAAAGCATTTTTTCATCAAAGAAACTTTTCAAAAGAAAATTCTGATCAGCTTTCTGACCAGCACCATTTACAGTATCTCTGAGTGAACTGTGTGGTAGGTAAATTACCAAACACTGACTTTTGAACAGAGACTGCCTTGACCAATATTTCATAAACAAAGATTGTGCATACATAATGTATTAATTACTGCTTTTAAGTAGTGTTTTTTTTTAAAAAAAAAACAGACTACAGATGATTAACTCTAACTTGAATGTGCCACGGCATTAACCTCCTTAGGTTATCAATGTAGTTAAGGTTTTCAGAATATTAGCTTCCACAGCTGTGTGTGAAACAAAGTAACGAGTGGAATCCTCTTGCTTAGATATGATACTTAAGTGATCAGCCATTTTTTACTTTGATCTTAATAGCAATACTTTTGGACAGCACAGACACTACTACCCAAGTTTTATGGTGATAGGCAAAGGTGAATCTTCCAAATAACTGTAATTTCCTCTTGCTATTTCTTACTACCTGAACTTAAACCTGAATTTTACTTTGCAATATTTTCTGTTATTCTCTTACAGTCACCTACTGACAGCTCCCATTTATTCACCCTGTTTGCCTCATACAATAGTTACAGTGTAACATCGTCCCTCCTGCATTGTTTCTATAATGAGCTATTAAATTCCCTCTCATTAAAAGTCATTTTTAGTCCTTTCTCTTATATTTCACACTTTTGCTCCCACTTATTCCCAACCATTATTTTCAGCAACATGATCACTTCCATCTGAGTACCAATCTCAAAGGGTATTCAGTTTATAATCTAATTAATTATTAGGCAAGATAATTTTTATCCAAAGTTAGAATACATGAATGTTAATGTTTTCTTGATTTATTAATCCTACTCATGTTTTGTAAGTTTGAAGCATTAACAAGTTAGTCATTCAAGAAAGAAAAGCCTGTAAAATTTTCTTATTCTTTCTTCATTGCTGATTTGCCAATCAATAAGAGATCAATTTTAATGCAGTTTTATAATACTGAATATATACGCTTGTGTTGTAAGAAACTAGCAAAGATCAAACCCTATATATCATTCTTTCTATTCACTTGAATTATATCAGCGGTTAATTTTGTCATTACATGTTTGAATGACAGCATAGATTAAAGAATGCAGACACAAGGGGTGGAATTTTGATTTTGTTAGTTTTGCCTTCCTTCTAGCCAAGCTAGGATTTTGTTACTGTCTTATCAAATTATATAAACTACAGAAAATGCCAGACTTGTTTTCTGGCTTTCAATGCCTCATTTTTGCTTCTCTCAGGAATTTTCCTGTGTAATCGTCTCCTTTCAATCCTTTCTGGCATTTACATTTTGATTTCCAGGTTTTCTATCTATTAATACACTTACTTGTGTTTTTATTTTCTTAAGGCAATCCTTTTATGTGCATATACACTTTTTTCTTGCATATCCATTTCTTATAAATGTATAGACATGTAAGTGCATGTGTACAGACTGATAAGCATAAAAAATATGCTATTTTTGTATTTTTACATGTACCACTTTATTTTTTTATTTTTACACGTACCACTACATGTAGTTATGCTAGAATTAAATTGTCTAATAGAATTGATTATTATTTTAATAATAATGTTAATTTTGCTTTACTCAGTGATTTTACTTCTGAGATTTTACTACATCTTCAATGTGCATTCACAGAATCCCAGAATGGTTGAGGTTGGAAGGGACCTCTGGAGATCACCTGGTCCAACCCCCTGCCAAGCAGGGTCACCCAGAGCACGTTGCGCAGGATGGCATCCAGGCGGTTTTTGAATATCTCCAGAGAAGGAGACTCCACAGCCTCTCTGGGCAGCCTGTGCCAGTGCTCTGCCACCCTCACAGTAAAGAAGTGCCCCCTCATATTCAGCCGGAACTCCCTGTGCTTCAGTTTGTGCCCGTTGCCTCTCGTCCTGTCGCTGGGCACCACTGAAAAGAGTTGGTTGGACACAACATACTACTATATTAGAGGAAGGCTGTTACTGCTTGCCATACCCCTAAACTAGCTTAGATATTTCTCTGAACAACATTTAGTTCATCTGCACTCAATTTAAAATAACTGCAGTTTTGAGAGGAATAAACAGCCCTCCCATTAGCGATGGAACTTAAAATACACTTAAGGAGTCAGAGTTTAAACAAGCAGGAATGCCAGACCAAGTATATTATTAAAATAAAGGGCTTTTGAAGTGATACTGTCCAAAATACTTGTTTCTTAAGGAATTGTTAGTGAAAAATGAATACAAACAGTAATATCTCAATGTATTAAATATTCACTTTGTATATTTTTAATATTTTTAATTGTTTAATATTTTAAATATTATTCATTGATTCATCAGGTCATGTTATGTCCTTTATGCTTTTCTTTTGTATGTCTGATGGAGGCAAGTATCTGCTTAGAAATTTACTTGGTTTTAAACAACTGACATATTCTTACAAGGAAATATGATTACTGAATGATTCTGGGAGGCATCTATTACCAGGAAGAATGTGTAAATATTTGTCCTTTTTTTAAGTTGTTGTGCAAAAACCAGAAAATACAGCAGCTTCATTCCTTCAGAATAAGCTTGCTGTACATGATCAGATGACTGGAGCACAAAAATTCCTTGTCTGGAACTGATGTAAACTGTATTGCTGAAAAGGATGAATATTTTAGGGCACAAACTGTTCCTATAATGATTCCTTAGAATATATTTTTATAAATTATCAATTCTCACGTCATTTTTTTACAAAAAAATGAAAACAAGGGGTTAGATTTTTATTTTTCTTTACATTACTATTACAGATATTACAATAGACACCAGCAGTACTATTCTTCTTTTCACTCAAGTGTCAAATGCTCAAAATCTGACCTTGAAATTTCTTTTGCAAGTATGTTTACATATGGATGATTTTCTTCATGCTCGTTCATGCCCAGATTCATGACAAAAAACACAGACCCAGACATAAAACCTGTAACCAGCTTACTGAGGCTGTGTCTAGAAATTGTCCTGTTCGATCACATGAACAGAGATCCATTTAGTTAGTTTAGGCAATGATATATTTTTTAGAATTTTGGAATGAATATTTTTTTATTTATGTTCTGTTCAAGAAATACTGAAAATAAACTTAATATAACTACTTAAAATACTACTAATGCTTAGCATCATGCTAATTAGCACATTAAAAAGATGGCAGGTCATATGTATCTGTATCTATTTACATATAGTTTACATGCACATGTACGAAAATACAAGTGTATATGTTCATACATATATATGTACACGTATACAAACTGTGTGCAAATGGTGCATCCATTTTGTTGCCAAAATACCAGATTTTTTCATTGGTTTATATTCCGTTTGGGTGGGCTTTTCACCTAATATAAACATACACATACTTAAATCCATGAATGCAAGCTCAGTTTCTATACTGAGCGGATTTATAAATGTTGGTGAAAATATGATCTTCAAGTTCTGTTTGCAAGTACTTTCCAGTAATGGAAGACAGTGGTATTCTTTGTAACAACACTATGAATATTTTTACAATTTATTTTTAGAGAGCATCAATGATCTATGATCAGGTTTTATGTCTTGATTCTTGAAATTCAAGTTTAAGCATGAATAAAACTGTTCATATGCGAATAAATTTACAAAACAAAATTGGAATTTACAGATTCAACAGACCGAGAGAAATGTCATAAAAGGTTTTTAATTTATGTTTGGTTTGTTCCAACTAGTCCTAAAAGCTTTTTTAAATCTGCCTTCTTATTTGAACTTACTTGAAAAGGTAATTATTCTTGTCTACAAACTTAAGGTCCTTTTAGTTACAATATACATGGGATTTATGTTGTTAAACACTGTAAATGAAAGCAATCCAACACCAAATAGTCAACTTGGAATGTCAAATGGTTTGACATTTACCTAGGTATTATTGCATATGAATACAGCCTTACAGTAATAATATATAACTCCTAAGGAATTTTCCAATTAATATGTAGCTTTCCTAATTTTTTTTCTAAAAACAAACCAAAAAATTTCAAGCGCTACTGTTTCTTTGTTCAAAATGTCCATTTTTAACCTGATTTTTTTACAGCTTTTCAAAATCAGAAGACTTTTTTAGCAACAAATAAATCTGCCCATAGAGAATGTTAGTGTCAGATATATATGAGTTGGGAATTTTTCACCTAAGAATCATTCTCTTGGCTACCGACCAGACGTGACATTAAGAAATATTGTTAGGTGTGGTCTTCAGCTCATCAACCAAGATTCAGTATGCTCAGGTTTGTTTTATTCTCCTGCTCTCCCTATTTATTTACATGCAATAGGCCAAGATCAAAACCCTTTGAGCCCAAACTAGGCTGACAGGCATGTTTTTTCCCACAAAACTTTCTAAAAAGTGTTGTGCTTGTCAGCTCTTTTCCTCACTATGACTATTGTACTGTAACTGCAAGTCAGACTGACCCCATCTCAGTACTAGAAGAATCTCTTCCTTACCAAATTGTCAACATACATGCATACATACATGAATACATATACATACATATATATATATTTGTATATATACCTGCACACAAATCTGGATTTGCCTGTTTTCCTACTTTTATTACAGATGACAGAGCTACAGTTATTTGGTTATAATCAAATTTTAGATCATTAGGATAGAAGTCACCAGGCTTAACAGAATGCTTAAGTTTGTCACAATTTTTGGTTGCTTCCAGCACAGATGTGTGGTCAAAAGTCAGCTTTCAGAATTAAAGGCCTCAAAATTTCCTGGTGGGCCTTTCTTGCCAATGGCAGAACGGCTGGATCTGAAGTCTTCAAAGACCAAATTCTTCCATCTCAACCATTCTGCATCTTTTGCAGTAAGAAGAGAAATCAAGATTCAGAGCCTGAACTAAACTCTTTGAGTAAATGGAGAAGCCATTCAAGCTAAGGGTGTTGTGCTGGTAGTTTTCTAACTTTTGAACAAGATACAGTACAATCCCTGTAAGCTGAGATAACAATTTGTAGCCTACTGCCTTTAAGTATTCATCAGTCTGTTTTCAGCTACTTCTGAAAAAGAAAGGTGTACAAAGAGCAGAAATGCTCTACATGTGCGTTTCTAAAGGTTTTTTAAAAATGAAACATGACATATTTAAGTGAACAAGTGAATGCTTGAGCTGCAGTAGATGAAAGTGTACTAACATCAATTTAAGATGGTCCCAGCTAAAGTTGTGCTAATAGAAAGTGATAAAAAAATCCTTGGTTGAACATTATATTAAAAACGCTTCAAAGAGATTACTTGAGGGAATCCAGTTGTAATGCTTTTCCTTTTGATAAAATTTGATAAGGTCATTTGGTGCCAAATTACATATTACCCTTAAGCAAAATTAAAGTTTTTTGACACAGGGTGGCAGCTGAGAAATGAAAAGCTCTTTGAAAGGGTTTCCAAACCTGTTCAGGAGTATTTCGAAAATTATTTTATAACTCAGGTTTTCTTTGCTGCCCTAGGGAGCTTATTTGCTCTGTCTAAAGTAGCCTTACCTCAATAGTGCTAACACAGCAGTGTGGGCTTGTGCTGAAATAGGCCATGTCTATATTAAGGATTTATAGGATTAAACTGATTTGCTGGAAAACTTTGTGCTAACAAAATACAACTTCATTAAAATCAAAGCAGGGCACTTTTTTTCAGTAAACAAAATAATAAAAGGAAAAATGTAAATGCTGACATCAATGCTCTTGAAACTAAATGTAAGGTTTGTCAAAAAAGTTCTATCCATCTGGGCTAAAAAAGGCAGGTATTAGTAAAACATTATTTCTTTTTTGTTGAAGAACCAAAAGATTAGGGCTCTATTCCAGGACATGGGACAACTGAATTCACTTTCCTCTGCCACCTGGTGATACTTGAAGCCATTCTCTGAGGACTGTTAGGCATTTTGGCTAAAGGGAAGATTTTTTAAAAATCTCTTATTAATGAAGCTCCATAATCTATGAATAAACAAACATTACCTACAGCAGAGTCTGAAGTCCTGCTTCCCAGGGGAATGTCTTTGGATAAAGCTAGGAGGTGTAATCATTTTTGCTATGGGAATATCTTAACTATTTTACATAAATAGAAGGAACAACCCTGGAGCTCTTCTGCCAAACCAGAATATATAGGAATGAAGACATTAGATCCTGGATCTGTAAGATTCCAGCACAAGAAGAAACTGAACATATCCATGATAATAAGTGCCCTCACTATTAAACTACCAGAAAAAAAAAACAAAAAGAGAGAGAGAGAGAGAGAGAGAGAGAGAGAAAGCAAAAAGCGAAAAAGAAAAAGAAAAGGAAAAAGAAAAGGAGAAAAAGAAAAGGAGAAAAAGAAAGAAAGGTAATATCACTGACATCTCCTTGTATCATTTGTGAAATGAAAGTTACCTGGTACTGTTTCTCTCCTCTGCAAAGAACAGTCTACCTGTGCAGCTCTTGGCATGATGTATGGGGGAAAAATCAATTAGCTAAGTGTTTCTCATCTCCAAATTTTTAATTTACAATCTATCTTCATTGTCGTTCAAAAAACTTCTGTGTGGAAGACTGCATTTCACTTATTCAGTAAAAATAACTTCAGTCCAAATGCAGATTGAGATGCTTTGCAGATAGAAAAATATGCACAAAATAATGTTTCACGTGTCGAAAACAAAGGAAAAAAGCATTAGCTAAAGATGTATTAGCTTCTAACTCTTTTAGTATCATCACTCTATATAAAAATGAATCACCTATACTATTCGTCCGCTACAGACTCATTTAGCAAGTGGTCTACAAAGTGTTTTCTATTAGTTGCAATATACTTCAACTTAAAAGAAGACATAAAACATTGTTTAGGTGACTTTTATGGCAAACTTAATGAAACTTTCTGAACCTTTGTGGATAATATTTTACAGAAAATGGATAACAATGGCTGCATGTACAAAAAGGTTGCAGGATATACAGGACACAGTAACAGTTTCAATTATGGAATATACAACACTGTGTTCCAACATTTGCAGATTGTAAATTGGAACATTATTCTGACTGGCTGCTACTGTCCACAGGAGCTGCAGTAGACATCCAGAGTAAAGGGCCAGACCCAAGTGAACACAGTTTTGAGGACAAAAATCAGTTAGGCATGACTGTGATTTGCAAGCCTATTTCAGCGTTTTCTCTTTGGAAGTGCTGCATTTAGTCTTTACTAACTTAATGAGAGGGGGACAAAAGGAGTACAGAGTAGGTCCTGTCTAGCCAAAAGTACAGTTCAGAGTAGCTGAGCGTCTCTTCCAAAAGTCAACTGTTAATATCTCCCTCATCCCGAAGAGGCTGGGAATCAGTTTCCATTGGGAACTCTCTGGTGAAAACCACACCTTATTTCACAACCTATTTTTTAATAGGAGCTGAACAAACTGGCACTAGAAAGAACTGGTATGCAAGGATATCATTTTTATGAGTATTATGCTTTTTGTGGGGGTTTCTTTCAGATCAACTATCACGGTAGAAACCTCAAAATCATTACCCATGTACAAATACTTTTTAATCAGGTTTGCTACTGTGAGCTCCAACACTAGAAAAAAGGTCATTTGCAAAAACTAAACATCTAAGTTTTGTCCAGTGATGTGGACAATCTGAAAGCTGCCAGCAGAAGTAGTCTGACACAGACTCAGATAACCAGGAATTATAATAAGCAAGTTATTGCCTGATGCCCAAGAGAATAACGAACATCAAGACTGAATTAGTTGTGGAGTATGTGAAACAAACATATGATGGTGCATGTATGGGGACTTTTATTTTTAAACTGTATCAACAATGTATTTTAGTTCCAAGAAGCTGCTCTTTGCATCACCTCATGCCAACATTAAGCTCAAATTCCAGTATGAAGTTCAAAAGTTTCCTGGCAAGAAATTCTTTAGATTGCCTGGTAACATTGGCTGACAAAGGACATGGCTGAGGAGCAACTGTTTAACTATTCAAACTGTTCAAACTGTTGTATGAACCATCTTAAGGCTGCCCCATTTTTGCATTTTTAAGCTGAGTGCACATCAGTTGGCAGGTGATTGGTACGTGTACGCCTCGCTGGTTCAATGGGCTTGCTTCCTACAATCAAGATAATCAATCATTTGACTGACTCACTGTTAACTTCAAGTTACGTTTGACTAAAACCAAGGAGAAGGACCGAGTCTGCCGTGTTCTTGCTGCTGCACACTGGGTCAGGTACAATTATGAGGAGGTGGAAGGAGACTGCATCTTTCTTGGAGAGCAGTGGGCCACATCGGACCCCAGACAGGCAGGGAGACCGCTGCCCATGACAGACAGGAATTTCCTAAGGTGGCAGGAGATTAGCTATGAGCCAGACTTACCTAGGAAGCCCTTGACACTTTACAAATAAGAGCAAGTTTGGAGGCTACTTGTCTAATTACAGTGTGCAGGGCTGAGGTAGAGGGAGGAAATAACTTTCAGAACCTGATATCTGCCCAGCAAAACTGAATTTTCTTTAACTAAAAAAATAATTTCCATGTAGACTATGCTGTAACATAACATCATTATATAAAAAGCTCTCCGGTGGCTCTTGGTGTCCTTACTTCAAGGAAAAAGCCAAGTTCTACATCAGTGCTCTGGCTGGTGTGAGATCCCATCTTAGAGCACAATAAATGCTCACGATGCAAATTCCTATAAAACCAAGTGTGCCGAAGTGTAGGCAGGCTTAAATTACTGGATTTAAAATAGCAAATAAATTCATATTATGTTCTTTTATCAGTTTTTCTCATTTCCCTCAGTCAGCACATAGAGCTGTACAAACACGCCAGGGTAGCTAGGGCTGTCTATGCAGTCTGTCAGCCTGCAGCTGCAGATAACTTTCTTGTTCCACTTATACAGTGCAGATCATTTGACAGAATACTGTCTGCTCAAACTCAGCTATGCCCACAAACACTATGCTCAGACTGAAGCAGAGAATTCTTTTTAATTAACTTGTAGATTGCATTTTGAATAATTTAAGTGAGTCTTTTTTTAATAATCTTTTTCCTAGTGCATTCGTACACACAGGGACATGGCAATGTGTCTGCGAAATACCGGTAATTCTCCATTCTCTGCAGTTCGATATCACTCCAAAGAGGTGATCTGGCTGGACATCTACAAAGCTTCTCTGGAGGTGTAGTTGACTGGAAGACTGTAGGAAGAATAATCCAACTACTAACAACATTGTGCCAGGGAACAGGAGAGTAGAAACCTCGTTGGCAAAATGCTGAACTGAAAGTCATCATCCATTTGATCCTTAAGTAGGCACCACTGAAAAACTTGGGCATTTTAGAGAACAGAAGCATAAGCAGTTTTCTAACACATTGCCTTTAAGCAACTATCACATTCCTAGCAGACACTGAAAAGCCTTGGTTCTCCTTCATAAATTACTCTTGAAGTTAGGGAGCAACAAATATTTATGTGATGGGATAATTCTGAAAATAATGGTTTCTTTCTTAACATGTGATACTTTCTCATTTATATCTGGATGATAAATCTTAGGGTATTTGAGATGCATACGTTCTTTGTAGTAATTCTTACATAGTCTGATCTGGAGTTGAACTGCTAAGTAACAAAGCAGAATCAGAAACAAGCTGTTCACCATACCACAAATAAAAAAGTAGGATACTGGCAGAAAAATGTTTTTGTGTTTTTTATTTTTTCCCATTTTCTTTTGCAAACATTCCCAGAAGCACTGACTACAGGCATTCCGATGATTTGTAACACAAAAAGACCATCTTCTTTGCTATATTCATATTTAATAGAGTCAGCAATGACAACACAACATGCAAAATGAATGATTTGAGTCTAGACTGTCAGCATGAATCACAGCATGTGGAAAAAAGATTTAATTAGTATCTCTCTCTCTGACAAAAAATATTGGAGCAAATAAACATATTTGTCAAATGTGGGAAACATTCCATATCTTCAGAAATTCTACCCATTTCTCATGCTCATTTCATGCAGCCGTTCAGAAAAATTATTTCTGAGATCATGAAACTGACTTGACATGACAGACATCCAAAGCTTAATTAGTGACGAATATAAACACACACTATAGGAAGCAAGTATAAAGGCCAACAACTAACACATGAACAACTTGTAAGGTTTGGATGACAGAGAAAATAGGAAGAAAGGTGACTGATGACAGGAAAACTACATCAACAAGAATCCTTGGAATCATAATGGAAGAAGAATGCATCATGTAGGGAGATACAGTATTGACTACTTCTCATCCTAGTGCTGTTGGTCTATATGAATCTCTGTAAAGATATTCATACTCATTTTACCTGCACGTCATGTACATACTGACTTGTTTTCTGTTGGTTTTTTTTTGTTTGTTTTGTTTTGTTTTGTCTTGCTTGTTGGTTTTTTTTTTTTTTTTGCTTTTTTTTTTTCTTCTGTGAATTAAAAAAAAAGAGTTTATCTATGTTTATTTAGTTGTGTGGCAGAAGACCTATTTGTTATAATAAATAATACATATGGTGTCAACTTGGATGATCTGCTTCATCTAAACCAAGATCTTGTCTTCCCTCATTAACTACCCAGAATGAGAAATTGAAATAGGAAAATGCATTCCTTCAGAGGGGATGTCAGACTTCCAGTGTGTATAACACTGGAGAACTCCTTCCTTTTTCATCATAGAAAAGGGAGGAGCTTCCTGAAATCCCATAATAATTCTGCTACTGTGTAAAAGGTAAGAGAAAAAAAGATTTGTAGCAGTCTTTTTAAAGTATCTGACACTGCAGAAAAAAATCTTCGTAAGACTCTGTGGAAAGAACTAAAATTAACAGTGAAGCTAATAAAGGCATTGCCAGATAAACTTCATTTGTATAATCATTTTTTGTCCTGAAGAATTTAGTATTTCAGCAGGACTAACCATGCTTAAGTATATGGTTACAGGATTTAGTGGTTCAGGAGAAAGTTGAATCTACCTTAAGTGCAGTTTTTGAAACCCCCTCAAAGAAGACTAATTTAATAGAATTTGTTTATTTTATAACACACTTTAACTAAAAAATTCTTTTAAATTTCCAGTTGGAAAACTTCTAAAGGATTTTGTTTTCCTAAATTATAAAGTTTTTTATAAAATTATAAAATTTTGTTGATTTTCAAATGATCAGAATGATTGATCCTTCATTCAGCATGTTCATGCTCAGATTGTTGTAGAACTACTGTGTGGTATCACTGCAGGTTACTGTACATACTATGACAATAAATAATTGAAATAATTGATTACAGGACATTTAAAGATAGAGTATCTGTATAAAGTGGAAAATTAATCAGTTGTCTGACCATCTTTACTATACTGATGAACATAAGAATGCTATGTCCCAAACACTATGGAAAAAAAAGACATCTTTTTCGATAACCACTTTATATTAAAAACTATCATTAAGCACCACTTAAACTTAAAAAAAGATTATTTCAAGAGCTTGCAGAAGATAGGAGGGTTTGGATTAACTTGAAACTTAATATAAATTCTTGTTAAAATCTAATGAAATTAAAAAGATATCTCAGATTATACTGAATAAAAGGAAGAATTAAATGCTTTTTATATGTATAATGACAGCTCCTCATGATAAAGACAGTGCGGATATAAAATGTAAGAACAAAATGTAAGAATAAAACTCAGTTCATATATAGTAGCACATTTCAAGTTCATGAGACTAAGCCGATGCAACAGCTATCCACAAAAGTGTTAAGTCAATGAAAAGTAAGTGCTGGTGGTACATGAATCCAGTGAAGCCCCTGAAAAGAATGATTTTTTTCAACTTTAATGAGACTATAAGGAGAATAGCATGTGTTCCCCTGAATCTGAATAGACTGTCTCACATTCTCATATTCTCGGTTGCCCACACAGTCCTGCCATTTAACTGATATATTCACAGAATCACAGGATGGTTTGGGTTGGAAGGGACCTTAAAGACCACCTGGTTCCAACCCCCTGCCATGGGCAGGGACACCTCCCACGAGACCAGGTTGCCCAAAGCCCCATCCAGCCTGGCCTTGAACACCTCCAGGGATGGGGCATCCACAGCTTCTCTGGGCAGCCTGTTCCAGTGCCTCACCTCCCTCTGAGGGAAGAATTTCTTCCTAACATCTAATCTAAATCTACCTCTTTTAGTTTAAAACAATCACCCCTTGTCCTATTACTATGCTCCCTGACAAAGAGTCCCTCCACAGCTGTCCTGGATGCCCCCTTTAGGTACTGGAAGGCCGCTGTAAGATCTCCCCAGAGATTTGGTAAGAGAACAGGGAGAAGAATACCATATTTGGATATTTTAATGCAATCATAAAATTGACAAGAATTTGAATTGGGAAAAAATATATATATATTGACCAGCTTTGCTAAAATGAACACAGATAAGCAAATAAATGGGTCACAATTTTCTGTAACAAAAATATGTATGCATTTCCTGCATTTACAGCAACCTAAAAAAGCAGGGAGAGAAACTTTTAAATCAACAATATATCAAATCCAAAACAGAGTTGTATAAAAAGTCATTGTTTATTAGCCTGGAAAGTGATTGGAAAAATATAGAAAAAAAAAAAGGAGGTTCAAAACTGAACCTCCTATTTAGATAACCACACTTAGAAACCAGGTATAATAATCATATATGATCCTGATGGGCATGGCATCAAAAGCTGAATAAATCCTTCAATATATTTTGTATTAGATTACAGTAGTATCAAATACTTCTGTAAAAATAGTTTCTTGGCCTACTTTTTAAAAATATTCAGACCATTGTAACTTGGAAGATTTTTTCCTCTAATCCTTTATCTCCTTTTTGATCTGCATATGCCATTCACTTAACGACTTACAGGGTTCCTTTTATTTGAAGATATAAAGCCTTTCACATAGTGAACCCACTTCCTCTGTTTATAATTTTTCTTCATTTGACACTACCATGTGTGCATATACCACACTGTATTGATTTTTAAAATTGCAGTTCTATAACCAAAATCTCGTTATGGAAAGAGAAGGAAAGAAATCAGGCCATTCTTTATAACATTTCTACAAATCCTCCAGAGACTGTACTAACATTTCAATTGCTCCCATTTAATAGCATCATTTGAAGAATGATGACATACCATCAATAAAAAAAATGCATTTGACACAAAATAGGCAAGTATGGAAATGTCCATTTTCCTTGAAAACTGTTGGACCAGTCTGCCATTCATCATTTTGGACTTTGTGACTTACTACTTTTGTATTATTACTGACTACTAAAGTTGGTAAACTGAGCATGATTATTATGAAAATATAGAGGATGCAAAGGTATGAAATTAGTAGTGCCTTGAAATACAGCTGAATAACCATTTAAACGCATACAAGAATCTGGATGTGATGTAAGAGTGAATATTCTAATAGATGGAAAATACATACATACAAATATATAGTAATTTCTGCGACAATCTGAGACAAGGGAACAATTAATATAATAGTTATATTAACTAACATAAATATTATACTACTACAAAAGTCAAATCTCACTTGAAGCACACTGCAAGTCCTTTCTTAAGGAGCAAAGTTTCCTATTATAACTGAAATGGTCAAAATATCACATGTACATATCAGGCATTTCTACGCAAATGAACATCTAAGCCAACTTCTAGAAAGAAAAGGCTCTCTTTAAGCACAGTAGAGTCTGCTGTGGATATCTGTGAATGTTATTGTATAGATCTAATTCAGTACAAAAATTCTACTGTAAAGTTTAACATAAAAAAAAATTGTGACAGACACACAGTTATGTCTGCTTATCTAGGGTTTCCATAGGCATTCTGAACCATCCAGAACAGCAATGCTGCAGCGATATGTCTTGTATTAAGCTCAATTGCAAAGTCCAAAATAACATAACATAAAAAGTTCTATATAGAAAATACACTGAGCTATTCAGTGTTAGGTAAAAAAAAAACAACAACTCAGAGCTAAAAACTTCCAACATTTTTCAGCAGAAGACCGTAGAAGAAGAAAAAACTGCTAAAAATGATGAACAAAGGAAGACTCCATTATGACATCTTCTGATTCCAACATTTCATTCTAGTCCATCTTTCTTTCCTTTTTAAAGTCTTCTCAGAGATGATCTTTGAATGCACGTTATTTGATACAAACCCAGTGCCTCTTTCTGGATTTTGTTTTTCTAGCGAACAGGTGCTTACCATTAAGACACTGTGGCACCTAAATTGAAGGTGCTTAAGTCCTTCCTTAGATCTAGTCTTAGACCTTGTTGCATGTAAGCTTTATGTCATTTGTGTAAAGGTTTTATCTAGAGGAAAAAAAAATCTTTTTGCTGTCACTGGCAATTTAAAAAGCAGACTTGCAGAGTAACTTGTGCGTTAATGCCAGGCTTTAGGGATATTTATATGAACCCTTTAAATTAAACCCTTCAAATGAACCTGCTAATCCTATAGAAAAGACAACCGTGTATTCAGCTAAATTTATTATTCACGCCATAATGATTTATGGACATTTTTACAAGTTACAGCCCATGCGTTGTGTTGTCATGTATTTTTGAAGATGGTTATTTGGATTAGCTATGCAAGATATTTCGCATAAGATGCTTAGCAGGAGACATCCTTTAACTCAGGATTTCCTCCAGCTGTTTGATCAGAGACCATGTTTCTGTAGACAGATGATCGTTAAACTGCAGCACTTTCTTCAGACAAAGTGGAAGGGATGTTCCTTACAAAGCTTACTTTAAATATTTTTTTATTATTATTCCTATAAACCTGTAAACCAGTGCTAATTCAGCATTATAAATTCAAATGCAAGCTATGTAATTTTATACAAGATTTTCTTAAAGAAGATTTGCAATAAGTGGCTTGTTAAGCTGTCTGGAAAGTTTTACTGACAAACCTAAGAGCTCTTGTTAGCAGTTAATTCTTTTGAAAGAAGTAAAATAAGGTATGGATTTGGGAGACAGCCAAACAGAGGAAGGCAGACAAAAAAAGAAAAAGCTTAGAAATGGTATGTTTAGGGACCGATCTAACTCTAAACTTTACAAACTGTGACAATGAAATTTGTCTTACAGTTGACACTAACTGTGAATGATGAATCCTCCATTTGTTATCAGAATGTCTAAACAGACTGAAAGTTCCAAGGTGCCTAATGCAGACACAACAAAAAAGGCTTATAAAATTTTTCATGTTATTTTTCACCTAGGACTTCCATATTATGTTTTATTATTATTATTATTATTATTATTATTATTATTATTAAATTTAAATTTAAATTCTCACCAGACATCATGATAGAGGAAGTAATCTAAAATTTCTGGTATTTTATGTTGTGCTGTACACATGGCATACTCATGTTATGCTAGTTAATGAAATGAACACACCTTGCTGTGATATAATTTCAAATATTGCTATTACAGTTGCTTTAAAATATCCTAGGCTCACAAAGATCACTTACACAATGATGGCTACTATACTAAATAGCATATATATATTTATATTTGCTGGGATTTTTGTTCCTTCGTTATTAGTAATAACGTAGTTACAAAACAATGTAAGTGCTTTATATCTGATATAATCTGCTACAACTGAAAAAGGAAGCCAACTGTAACTGAAGCCAAATATAACATCTCAAAGGTGCAACACACTCCAAAATGAAGAATATCTAACTTTTTGCACTAAAACACTGAAGCTGTTGCCAGACTACGCAGACAGAAAATTCTACCCTCTTGGTTTGATGTGAACTTATTAGTCCCAGGGGGAAGATCATTAATGGCTAGACACACCCTGAGAGGAGGGAAGAAACTGAAAGGTGTGAAAGTTGACTAGAACTGCCCTAGTAATCTGATTAATTCAATTTCCAGCTACTGCAAATTGTCTATGCTGCTACAGATAAACTGAGTTAATTTGTCTGAGGCTGTGAGACAACATATCCATCAACAGGAAGGATGAAAGATACTCAAGAAAGGTAGAAAAAGAAAAGCAAGAAGAGAGAACCCTGCTTTCTTTACTAGCACAAAACATAAGGGGGCATCTGAGGTTGAAGAGGTGAAGAAGGACGCAAGCTTCCTGTGTGTATCTGGTCTGCATCTCTCACTCAAGTGTTTGCTGTTTTATTTCAAGACTGGGAAGTTTTGTTTAGGTATGCCTGTATATTACAGACGTATCTTCTTTATATGTCCACCTCGTTGCTTTTCAGAGATGGCATCCTGTTCCATTGTCGTCTTTTTGGTGGGGAGGGGAACGCTACTCTTGTGCTATAATTCTTCTAAAACAATTTTCACTGAAGAAGTAAATATTAAAAGAAGGCAGAAAAAACAAAGCCACTGGGAGACTGTCTTCCAAGTAATATTATAGATTTTACCTAGGCAAGAAAATACAGTAAGATTTTGATTTAATGCTGCACATAACATCTAAATGGAGAATAAACCAGAGGTAAATCTCTTCATCTTCTGCCTGTAATGCAATATGCACTTGGAGACTAAAATTAAAAATAAGAATCAGTAATGTGCACATTTGTCTTGTTAATATACACCTAAAGAGAACAGAAATTCACAGCTATGAGTATTATCACTTGAAGTTGTTTTGTTATTAATAAGCATGAAAAATCTGAAATGTTTTTTTGACAGTCGTGAACACTAGACCTTTAGGTTCAGCTTTTAAACTCTGTATAACTTCATTTTTCAAGAACAATAATACTCATTAGTTATTTCAGTTTAAAACCTAATTTTTAGTCCTTTTCAACATGGAGAAGTGAAAAAAGAAGTGACCATAATGGAAATGAATAAATGATTAAGCTTACTTCTATTGTTTACCATTGTTGCCATGTATCTGCACATCTCAGAAGCATTGCTGAATTATGCCTCAGCCCATCCGCTTGCAGGGAGTTTCTGTTATTCTAGTTTTATGTTTCTGTAAGCCAATACACACAGAAATCTATAGACTGATTTTCAGAGGCGCTTAGCATCTGATTGTCCTACCTATTCATTTCATTTGGCATTGCAAACCACAGGTCATTATTATTTCTCCTGTAACTTAAGGCTTTTGGAAGTGTCATTTGTAAGAACCTTCCTGACTTGAGATAAGATTTCCACAAACATTTTGGAATCTGTTTCTAAATAGGAGGATGGAAAACAGTGAAAGTACCAGAAATCTTATCTGTTGACTTCCAGCTGGTAGCTGGTATCTTGATAGTTGCTGGAGCAGTCAAAAACAAGGAGTAAGAAATGAAACCATAATTAAACCTTTGGTTTGTTTCCTTCTTCTTCTTCCTTTCTTTTATTTTTTTTTTTATTTTTCCCTTTTTTTCTTTTTTTCTTTTTTTTTCTTTTCAATTTGGAAAAACTTTCTTGCCTGCCAAGAGGAAATAGCAACCCATATGGCTAAGGGCTTAGAAATTAGTAAGAATGAAACTAGTACAACCCCATAAATATCAGTTACAAGTGCCATTGTAAATGACCCTCATTCTCACAGTATATTTATTTTAAACACCTCGATCACAGAATCTAGTTCTTATTAGATAACTCTGATATTTCAGGATACTCCACTGATGCTCTGTCACCATAATATAGTTGATAAACGAGGCAAAATTAAACTTCTCTATTGTTTTTCATGAACTGAGATGCTGCAAATGAAGTACAATGGGAGGAGCTAGAGAAGAAGAAAGCCAAGAGTATGTTTTCCCTTCCTTTCACAAAACAGTCAGTTCAAAGTTCAATACCTAGGTAGAAAATGTATTAAAAATTCCTCTGCTCCTTCTTCATTGATTTCAAAGGAATGGCTAAGATATCACAGACCAATACAGGACCTTTTGTGAACCGAGGAATTGAAGAAACAACAGCCTGGCCCATTACAAACAGGTTCAGACCACAACAGCACATACCATTTGAGTGTGTAGAAATGATCACATGCCATGCTGTGCACTGACTTTAGATTGTTTAGAACAAGAAAAGCCAGTTTCTTCAGAAAACAACCCAGAGCTTTTAAGTCTTTTCTGGAAAGAAACTCTGATGTCTTCTGGTTTAGGATAGCCTGTATGTGATCTTATTTCCAGGACTTTTTAGGGAATTGTATCTTACCTAAATTCAGCCTTATACATTCTTAAGATTGTATTTCACCAAGGAAAAACCAAACATAAATAATCCTTTGCTTTTAGTTACAGCAATGAAAACACCTAGGAGGTAGGAGTAATTTCTGTTCATAGGCCTAATTGTAGTCATTCATATTAACTACCAAATACGTCAAGTGATATAGAAGCACAGAGAAAAACTGAAAGTTTGTTCAAAGTTTGATGCTGTCTTAAACAGTTCATAATAGAATTATTTACCTAAGTGAGAGTCAATTTAGCAGTTACAATGAAGATAAAATTAAACAAAGTAACTAAACATGTACTGTTTTATTCTCTCTGCTTTTGCATATGGAAGCACTAGAGGTAAAAGGCAGAACTGAGAAAAACTGTGATCCTACTTGTATAACTGAAAATTGAGTTGTAATACCCCTTGGTAGTGAAGTATCACTCACACTTATTTAGCCTGACTTCAGAACAGACTCTGAGCAGGAGATTTGCACAAGGTGTAAGTTATTGCACGAAGACCTGTTACAACATATGATTGCAACAGACAGACATGAGCCTCAGTCATCAAGTATGCAACTACTTTGGGGAAAAGACTGTAGTGTTCAATATTGCAAAGCCACAGATTCTTACTAGTCATTAGCAATAGTTCACACTTCAAAAACAACTGGTAATATTTGATCAAACAATTCCAACTGAAATGAATATTAGCTTAGAAAATGTATTGTATTTCCATTACATACTTCTACAAGGAGGAGAGAAGGGTGTACTCTGAAAAAGTAACCAGACAATATACTACAAGACAGTTAAAATATTTCACATTCTGCATACATGAACAATAAGTATGATTGCTGTGTGACAGAACTAGAGCTGCAGTGTACACAGATGAAAAATCATTCTCAGAGGGAGAAGTGATGAAATTCTTAGCAGTAAACTGAATTGGACATTTACATCAGGAAGATAAAGCTTTCCCATCCATCTTTGGACATAAAAATTCTGCCTTTTCTACCCAAATCTTGGTCTTACAATGATGTATTTCACTTACACATTGGACAAGTCAAGTCTTGCTCCATACTACTACATTAATAAAGTTAAAAAAGTTAGTCCAAGACTCAGCTTTCTCATTCTGTCATTGAACCATACAGACACCCCCTTTTCATACCCTTGTCTTCTGTCATTGTTGCAAACATCAGCCCCCAGGACTTTCAAAAAGCCTGTGCTGAAGGTGAAGAATGCTACCAGACTGCAAAGAACAACTTCATTAATCAAACAAACTCACAGAAGTTCCCTTGCATAGTTCCACAGCAGCAGCCATAATGGATTAAATCAGTTAAATAATAAATAAAATTAACAAATCCCAGTGTAGCAGCCACCATATCCAATGCAGTAGCTACGGCCGTGCTGATGATAAGCAGATGCTTAGGGAAGAAAACAATGGAAGCATCTACGGCACTTTCCCCTAGCACTCTGCCAGCCTCCACTCAGGAGCTTCCTCAGTTGGGTATTTTCTGCCAGTGTTTAGTAATTAACAATGGATTTTTCTTCCACGAATTAGCTCAGTCTCCACTTGAAACTGCAAACTGTCAGCAGTTGCAATATCCTGTGGGAAGGAGTTTTATGGCTCAATTACCCATTGCGTGAAGAATGTACCCATTCACTTTGTTTGTTCTGGACCTAGTTCCTACTTGCTTCATTTGATGCTCTCTGCCTCTCACACTGGAAAGATGAAGGAAGTGATCCCTGTCTACTCTCTCCACACCCCTGACGATGTTGGAGACCTCCACTATAGCCTCCATGGAGTGATCTTGTTTTCAAAAGAATCTGCTTTAGTCATTCCACACACAGAAGTTTTTTTTTGTACTTCTTAATATACCCACTGACCTGAACCTTCCTCAGATCAGCTACATCCTTTCTGAGATGAATGGACCAAAACAGCACACGCTATTCAAGCATGAAGCATTGATTTATACACTCATAAGGTTGTTCTCTGTTTTGCTCTCTCTTCCTTTCCAAGTAATTTCTGACTCTAAATTTGACTTTTGATTTTTGACTGTTACCGAGCAATTAGTTGACATTTTCTTGGAATTACTCAGCATAAACCCCAGATCGCATTACTTACTGGTAACAGTCAGCTAGGAGTGTATCTTTTGATATGTGAGGCTTGCAATGTTATTCCCCTTTGTGCATTACTTTCCCTTGGAATAGCAGAGGTCCAGCCAGGCTGCACGACAGTCAAATATACACGTTTCTATCACACAGGTGGGTGGCTGCAGTTTATCATGAGCTCACTAATGGGCTTCCAGGCTTGCGGAGTAAGTTCCCTGCCTGAATACCTGTGCAGTTCTCATGTTAGTTTTGCAGCTTGCAACAAGCTGCACACTACTGCGACTACAAAGCTAACAGTATAGAAAGCTGTTAAAAGTAAATTTTTGTATTAACTTTAGAGTCACATCTCTGACTGCTGTGTAAACACAACAGCTCAAATTGTTTTCCCTTCCAGAACCACCTGCACCTCCCAACTGATCTTCAGACTACCTAAGATGAAAAAGGATATGATTAAGCAGCCACTGTTTAATGCAAACAACATTTATGCAGAATGATGAGCCTCTCTCTGCTTCTGTGCAACACAGGGGACATGATACTATGTTTTGGATAATTAATGGATTCCAGAATTTACTGAAGCACAGTAATAACCTTCTATCAAATATAATACAGAGATGGAGAGTAACTATGTTTGGTTTGCCATCCTATTTTAAGTTCACTTGTACCTTAAGCTCCCTGGCTCATGGATTACTTGCTTGAGAAAAAAAAAGGACCCATTTTCTTGCAACATTTTCTGTTTATTTCTATCTGGGCCAATAATATAATGAGAATAAATTTTAGCATATCTGCTGGTAATGGTTAAAGTCCAGAAGGATTTATGCGGTGTTTGATTACCATGCAGGTATAGTCACAAGAAGTGCAGGAAGAGCATGAGGCTTCTTATCCTTTCACCTTTCCCTGACTTAGATGTTGCTTTACAGTTTACTCTCTACTTGCTTGTACTGTTAAGTACTGCAAACTCAGTTTATGTCATTCTTTGTTAAGGACCGTCCTAACCTTTTGTTTGTACTGCAAAGAGAAACACAGACTTTCTTCCTCTGTTACATACCTCACACTGGACTAAGAACAAAACAATCTCCTGGCTTTAGGATGACAGGAGACACTGCACACTCCAAGCTTCTCTGGGGTCAATATTATACCCGGTGTTTGAGTCATGTTGGTAAGTCATGTTACCAACTGCACTCCACTCCTGTTTATGAACATGATTTACTAGAAAAGAAGGTGTTATACTATACCAAGAAGTGATTGTACGAGTATTTCATTGACATGTAACCAAAAATTTATGTGCAAATAAAAAATAAATTCTTCCTTTTTTTTTTTTTTGAATGTTGCTGCTCCATAATGTTTTTGAAGTTTTGATATCCAAGGCCTTCCAAAATGAAATATGCTAAACTTACTGGAGAAATTCTATGCAGCATATTTCTTCTACTTGATCATATGGCAGGATAATGATGATGCCCAAGCCAGAGAGGATGCTTGTCACCACATTATCCACACTACCAGTCTCTCACTGGGTATGTGTTACACAGCGTGTGTTAAAACCACTGTGTGGCATTCTGCCATATGCATCCCATGTACTACTAACAATGTTTATAACAGTTAAAGAAAGAACAGGTTAAGAACTGAGCTACCGAAAGATGGTAAACTGTTTTATTTGTATATTATTAAGTATTGAATAGAGTACTTTTGCACGGAGGCAAAAAGCACTAAATAAATATTGCAAAATGTTTCCTACTCTCAGAGAAGAATGTGTGTTACAAATGTGGTCTCACATGATTTCGTATTTGGACTTTGTACTAAAGGCATCCAGATGGTGTAGTAAGAGATAGTTCCAAAAAACATAACTGGCATCCTTGCTGGCAGTGACAGCTTCCAGCTACTGCAAGTTGTTATTTCCTTATTCTTCAACAAACAGAGAGAATTTTGTGACAACACTAGAGAAAATGAGAGTCTTTAAGAATTTATGACATGGTAATCTTCACCTTTTTGCATCCAGCTGAGAATGTTCCCTTTGGAGTTACAGAGTAGTCGTTACTACATACTGCCCTTTTCTTTACCTTCCACTTTCACGAGAGCAGTTTCTAAATCTGTCTGCTCACAAAGAGATATGCCTTCAGTCAGAATAAGGAAAAAAATGGACAAGATTACACTCCTGGACATATATCCTTCTTTTTATTATATGCCTTTATTGTAACTTCGCTGGAATCATTATTATTGCCTCATAAAACATGGCAATGGTACCATTATTGCTTCTACTCTACAAATGTTGTAGATGTTGATAGCACAGAGAATAATGAAGACATAGATTTCAACACACTAAAATCAATTGAAATGCTTTTAAGTTAGCTGAAAAGCAAGCATGTAAATTATTGCACCAGATACGGACCAGTTTAAAAGCTGGCTGCAAAACACTGGAAGGTCATCCATCCATATCCCTCAGTTTTTGAACTTGTCCTTGGTAACTGAATTATGTTTTCAGTGGTATCAAGCCAGAAGTTTTATCTGAAGTCTCACTTCAGTTTTTGGATAACTTCAGACCTGTAGGTATAAGTTTTTGTAAAGTTGTACAAATGTCTTAAAAGTAACAGATAAACAGTCTTAAATATAATATATAGTGTTTTTTTTTCAACTTCTTGTGAAAATAAGATTAGATATAATCTTTTTAATGACTGGTATAAAAAATGTATTTGACATACTACATATTTGAGTGACTTGGTTCTTGCCAAATAACTCAGGTCATGTGATATTTTTCTTGTTGATTCACAGCCTGGGGACTGGAGCATCTTTCCTACGGGGAAAGGCTGAAAGAGCTGGGAGTGCTTAGCCTGGAGAAGAGAAGGCTCTGGGGGGATCTTATAAATACTTGAAGGTAGGGTGTATAAATACCTGAAGAGAGGGTGAAAAGAGGATGGAGCTGGGCTCTCTTCAGCGGTGCCCAGGGACAGGACAAGAGGCAATGGGCACAAACTGGAACACAGGAGGTTCCCTCTGAACATCCCTCTGAACATAAAGAAGGAAGCCCTTTTTTACTGTGCAGGTGACTGAGCATAGACACAGGTTGCCAGAGAGGTTGTGGAGTCTCCCTGCTTGGAGATCTTCAAAAAGCCACCAGGACATGGTCCTGGGCAACCTCTAGGTTGGCCCTGCTTGACCAGGGGGGTTGGACCAGATGGCCCCAGAGGTCCCTTCCACTCTCAGCCATTCTGTGGTTCTGTGATTCTGTGACTAGATCTAAACTTCCTGGCTTTTTCTACACCTTGAGTTCTGCTATAGATACTACAGTGTAATACAAAAAAAGAATGCAGAGGTAGTAAAAATGCTACATTCAAGCTTATGCTTACTATGTTTGGCTGACTGATTCACTGAGCAAACTATTCACAAGTAAGATCACATATGAAATACATCTTATTCAGTGTCAGTTTCATTGCCATTTTCATTATGCTTGCCAGGTTCTGCTTAAGAGTATTCCTCAACAAAAGTGGCAAAAGTTACAAAAAATGAGAGCTTTGTTGGCAAAAGTATGAGGTAATACCTCTATAGGACTTATACCTATGCATAACTCATCTCGGTGACATTAAAACAATTTTTCATCTTGGTTACATAATGTTTGCCACTGAAATAAGCTGCCTGCTACTCAAAGGTATTAACTAGGTTGTCTACAGAATGTTCCGCAAAAAGCAGATTAATTTTTTTTTTTTTTTTTGAATCTTCAATGTGAACACAAGCAACATTTATTTAAAGACAAAGAACAAACTTTCTGACCTTGGTTATATTTTATAATGAAGCAAAAAAAGGGCACAGACCCAATTTTCTTCTCTGAGTAACCTTTAAGTAATTGTGTTCGATCAACATATCTTTTCTTCTGAGCTGTCTAAATTAGAACAGGCTTCCTTCTTCTTTCATTAATTGATATTGCAATGATTATTTTCCTAACCTTGAACAGTATAATAAGCCTTATGGGTTAAAGCCTACCTGGTCTGCAAAGGACAAGCTTTAGAGAAGCATAAGAAAGAAACTGAATTTCTGTTCCTGGAATGCAGGCTCTCATAAAGCACAGCCAAGCAGAACACCAGAAGGGCAAATACCTGATCACAGGAGATCCTGTTATGTGCATCTGCTAATTCATGTACAGGTAGGCCGTGACAACATGCTGCCTCAGCACTCTAAGGATCAGTTTGTCAGAAAATATGGAAACATATGTTGTAGTTGCACCTAGAGAAAATCATGTTATTATGAAAAAATAAGCCCCCCAACTGGTAACTTTCCAGATTGTACCAAGCTCCTGAATGTATTTTAAAAGTGTCATCTATCACAGACATCGTCAAATAACTGGCATGTTATCTGTTCTGCACACTTCATCCACTACTGCTTACTGATACCAAGAAGTAATGTTAGGAACACATTCTGTTCTAGCAGGAGAACTTTATGGTATACCCTGTATCTCAGTACAAGGCGGGAGGTTTTTCATTTATGCTGCAAGGCAGAACAATGTGCTGTTGGAAAATCACAGTCACAAATATTACAGGATGTTGCTATTCTTACTCAGATTACATTAGTTCTTTATTCCATGAGTAATTGCACCGAAAATGATGAAACCACACCTAGGCTAAAGTGCTCCTCAGCATGAGTATGAGAATCCAGCCCCAATTTCTTCCATCTGCTACTTCAGTGCTTCAGTTTATGAAGTGTACGTAACAATTAAGAAAACTTCAGCAAAAACAAGAGTCAGAAAACAGTAACAACAAGGGCTTTTGAAGGAGATGACATTAATTTATCCTCCAAAAGAGGTAAAAGTCACTAACTGTTTGGTTGACACACAACAAAATATTTTCTCTAATCAAATGCACCTGTTTTGTCTTTTACCAAATTAGGCTGTCAGATTGAATCCTTTGGGAAAGTTACAAACATTGGCAGTGAACTGATCTTCTCATCACTTAATAAAGGTCAGGCCTTTTTATTTAACCAATGCTCTTTATCAGATTCTGTAGATGTTCATCCATATTCTAATGTGCATCTGAGCGACAGCTTTACTTGCACTTGCCGTTAGCTTATACAACTATACAATGTAAGCATTACACTCCTATACAGATACAGGGAATAAGGAAGTAAGTCTTGCCTATGTGATCTATCCATTATTTTGGTCTGATTGAAGCAAATTGAACAATGCAGAAGTTTGAATACAATACACAGACATTTCAAGATAACCATTTTCATGCAAAGCAAATAGGAAGAGTTACATTTTCACTTAAAAAAAAAAAAGGAAGAAAACGAAGCAGTTTTTTTTTTTTCCCAGTCACTGTATCAGGTAATTTTATATTCATGCTTACAGAGATGTATTCTTGTAAAATCAATACATTTGCATCCATCGCAGGCTAGGATAATCACCTGGAATGAAGAACCTACCATGCAAATATTTACCTTCTGATTTATGCTGATGCCTTTAAAGCCCAGTAATACGAAGATAAAAGCTTCACAGTTATTGTTAGAAAAGGCTGTAAATCTTGAGAGAATATTAAGTGTACAATTTTGACGGATTAACTATGATTAATTCCTAGTCATGAATGACACTAAATAATGTTAAATCTAGATGTACTTTTGTGTTAAAAGACACTTTTGCTTCGTTGAACCAATCAACCATCAAGTCTCTGTGAACTGGACCAGTGACTGAACAACTATGCTAAAGGACAAAATATTACACATACAGGCAGCTTTTCTGCTTGCTTTCAGGAACATCCTCATTCCACTAGAAGTAAACAAATGCATTTGCTGGTTTTGGGGGATCTTTTTTTTTTAGTTCAAGTAACAAATAACTAGTACTTTTGGAAATGAAATTAGTGAGAAGTCAGTGGAGGTTTTCTGAGCAAAGACTTTTAGAACAGATGTGTAATTTGTGATTACTTGAGCTACAAATTTCTCAAATTTACAAACCCTCACATTGTACCAGGTATATCTTTGACAGGGCTATTCATATACTGATAATTACTATGCAAGTCACCTGGAAATGACTAGCATAAATGGAATTATTTCTCAAACTGAAATTTATTTATTTCTTAAACTGAATTTATTTCTTAAACTGAAACAGCATTTAAAATATGTGTCTAATTTCATAAAAACCAGGTAGTTCGAGATATATGTCTCCATATCATGTATTTTCAGCTTTCATTTAGCGACTTTCTAATCAAATCACTTCCTTGTGTGTAGAAGCTGTTCCTTGAAGCAAAGCCTGATCCACTCAGTTCCACTCAAAAGTATGCTATCATTCTTCATCACATTCTGTACATGCTGGCATGTGTCCCATAATAGACCCAGTCTCAAGCAATCTGGAAGGGCCTATTTTTCCCCTTTACTGGGGAAAAATCACACACAAAAACACAACCCTTCCTCACATCTCCCCACAAACACTAAGAGTACCAACACCATGACAAAAATTTTTTTAAGTGTATCTCTAAAATCAGATCATTTTGCAGAGCTTAGTGACACGGTTTGGTGGAGGACTTGGTAGTGTTAGGTTATAGGTTGGACTGGATGATCTTGGAGGTCTTTTCCAACCTAAATGGTTCTGTGATTCTGTGACTCTGTGATTTTGGTGTGGGTGCGTAGATACTTTGTTTCACTGATAAACAAATGTTCCCTCCTGTTGTATTTTTGAGTTCTCTCCTGCTTTCCTCTTTATTCCTACAACAAACCCAAATCTTGATTTTTCTACAGGGTCTAAATAACTTCCAAATCCTAATATTGAGTCTTGCCTCTGACATTTTTCTTGATTTTCTAGGAATCTTTTTTCTTCACAGTCATCTCACTTCTCAAATGAACCAGCTTCCTTGAACTAGTAAGCTGCATGATCTCTCAGCCCTCAAACATTTGTTTCTAGACTCTTTTACTTTTTACTTTGGTTCCAGTGTTCATCTATCCCCAGCCAGATTCTTTAAAACATGATCAGATCTAACTACCAAACCAGAAAAAGTCAAAGAATTTATGTTCAATGTTGACTATCAGTGTAATAGAATCATAGAATATCCTGAATTGGAAGGGACCCACGAGAATCAACAAATCGAACTCCTGGCTCCACCCAGGACCACCCAAAAAGCAGACCATGTGTCTGAGAGCGTTGTCCAAATGCTTCTTGATCTCTGTCAGGCTTGGTGCTGTGACCACTGCCCTGGGGAGCCTGTTCCAGTGCTTGACCACCCTCTTGGTGAAGAACCTTTTCCTGATATCCAGGCCTGAACCTCCCTTGATGCAGCTTCTCTCATGTCCTTTCTTCTGCAGAAAGAAGAGACCAGTGCCTGCCCCTTCACTCCCTCAAAATCATCTGTGGCGCATAAAGGGATCAAACCTGCAACTGTGGCATTACTAGCACCATGCTCAAACCAACTGAGCTAACCAGCCCTCATGCCTTGCCTCTTCCTCCTGTGTTACTACTATATACTTTCTTTCAACATCTTTTAGGTATCACAGGTGCTCAGATTGCTTGGGAGCAACTGTTAAATGTTTTACTTGGGGTATAATGTACTTCATAGAGGAGCATTTGTCTTTTATATATCTGTAAGTCACCGCATGATCCTTTGTATTACAGTATCAAAAAACACCCATGAAAATCATGCAAATGGGCACTGAAAGTATATATAAGATTTGAAGATGCAAAACATTTACAAAGAATCTTTTAAAGGCAAGAGACAGATTAAGATTAATCTCATTTCTAGATCTGAATCCAAATGAACTTCAGAAGTATTTGATATCAAAACCCACAGCTGGATCAAAAGTTTCCGGGGACACAACTTCTATTAAGACAGAAAAATACTATTTCTAGTTAGTGTTTCTATTTTTAACATTCAAAATTCCTATTTCTATCCAAATTTTGCAGATCAAAGCTCTTTAGCAAAGCATTTAATACTGTTTCCTACAGCATTCTCCTGGAGATACTGGCTCCTGATCTCTTGGACAGAAGTACTGTTTGCTGGATATAAAACTGGCTGGATGGCTGGGCCCAAAGGGTCATTGGGAATGGAATTAAATCCCGGTGGCAGCTGGTCACAGGTGGTGTTCCCCGGGGCTCAGTACTGGGGCCAGTTTTGTTTAACATCTTTATCAGTGATACTGGTGAGGGCCAGGCTGGACCGATGGGCTGAGTCCAGCCCCATGACATTCAACACGGCTCAGTGCCGGGTCCTGCACTGGGGCACAACAGCCCCACGCAGCGCTATGGGCTTGGGGAGGAGTGGCTGGAAAGCTGCCCAGCAGAAAGGAGCTGGGGGTGCTGGTCGGCAGCCGGCTGGACGTGAGCCGGCAGTGTGCCCGGGTGGGCAAGAAGGCCAACGGCATCCTGGCCTGCATCAGGAACAGTGCGGCCAGCAGGGCTAGGGAAGTGACCGTCCCCCTGTACTCGGCTATGGTGAGGCCGCACCTTGAGTCCTGGGTTCAATTTTGGGCCCCTCACTACAGGAAGGACATCGAGGGGCTAGAACACATCCAGAAAAGAGCAACGAAGCTGGTGAAGGGACCAGAAAACAAGACATATGAGGAGTGACTGAGGGAACTGGGGTTGTTTAGTCTGGAGAAAAGGAGGCTGAGGGGAGACCTCATTGCTCTCTACAGGTACCTGAAAGAAAGCTGTAGCGAGGAGGGTGTTGGTCTCTTTTCTCAGGTGACAAGAGACAGGATGCGAGGAAATGGCCTCAAGTTGTGCCAGGGAAGGTTTAGATTGGATATCAGGAAGAATTTCTTCATGGAGAGGTTAGGTAGGCATTGGAAGAGGCTGCCCAGGGAAGTGGTGGAGTCCCCATCCCTGGAGGTATTTAAGAGATGTTTGGATGTGGCACTTAGGGACGTGGTTTAGTGGTGGACTTGGTAGTGTTAGGTGGTGGTTGGACTTGATGATCTTATGGGTCTTTTCCAACCTAAATGATTCTATGATTCTAAGATCAGTAGATGAATTTCTTTGCAGATACATGTACAGATATTCATGCTTTCTAAACTTAGGCACATCCTGTGTGACTGAGGCACAAGCTTATGTTCCAAATACATTCAAAGAGGCATGTTAATGGGGCTTCTAATTCAGACACATACAGTAGATGCCTTAAAGTGGACATTGAGAATTTTACCCATACCAGCAATGGGACTGTTTTTCAAGCAGATGCTATGCAGAAAAATGGCAGAACGTGACTTCAAACAAATATCAATTGTATCAGGTCTAGGATAGTCTGTACTAAACTATAATACAGGTACGTTATTTAAAAAGTAAAAAATAAAAATAAAAAAATAAAAAATTACCTAAATGGCATTAGAAATTGCTGGAGAGAATATGTCAAGTCTAATGATTTTTTTTTTCCTCAGAATACTGTGAATGTTCTGAAAGCTGTGTTAAAAATTGATCTGTTTTTGAGAAGCATCATCCAATCCTTAAGAATACCTGCCTTTGTGCCTTAACCTGTGAGGAGCTCAGTAATTTCTTGAAAGTGCTGTTACTTTTACCAGACCAGGCTTAGAGTACACAGCGCTTCATAAAAATCATTGGTTTAAAAAAGCTTCCAACATACTATCAGATAAACAAACTTATACCTAGTTTATTCCATTATTCTAAGCCTTCAAATGAAAAATGTACTTAGCATGACAAAATGATTTTTGAACTGTTCACACAGGAAGTTAGATTGCTTGCCATTCTCCAAGCAGGTAGATGCTTTGAAAAATACTCTGCACACTTTAATTGCTCTACAAGGAACAACATATAGCCAAATAAATAAAGATGACTCCAACACTGCTATTTACTAACACTTCATTGTCATTATAATTTTGTTGATGGATTGTTGATACTTACTAAGCATTCAGAGAACTTGGGTATATTAACTTAAAGTGCTTTTTCTGAGAGTATTTATGCGAACAAAACACTGACTGTTCATATAAAGCAAACACAAAAGACAAATACACAAAGTAAAAATGAATTAATTTTCAAGGTAGAGGAGCAGACTTGTAAGTTTGGCAATTGTTGAATTCTGTTAGTAAATCACTTAGGCAGCTGCTGATTAATATTTCTTTACACAGTGACGGGAATGCCCTGTACTTTAAATTCACAGAGGACTGGCCCAAGTATAAATACACTTAATTTTGGTATGAAATTTGCAGCTTTGCTCATGCAATCAATTAAAGGCTACTCCCGACCCCATATATATGAGGAGAAAGTATGTAAAGCTCAGACAGCTTAACTTGCAGGCTTTGCACAATGAATTTAACATTACCAGGTAAAGGTGGAAGTGGAAGAACAGCATTTTTAGCCCCATCCCACCATCTGTAGATTCAAGCAGGCCTTTACAATTTGGCTTACGGAGTTTTGTTGGCAGAAATCTTTTTCTGTACCTGGTGCCACCAACTCTCTTTAGTGGAATGCAACTTCAGTTCTAGTCTAGCTGTATCATATATGATTTCCATATAGCTTTCTAGCTTAGATGAAATAGGTATTCTTTTTATCAGCACAGGAAAGAAAGACCTACCAATCACCTCAGGTATTGGTAAGGGATATGGTGGGAGAAAAGTATTTGAGGGAGAAGGAAAGTGAGCAAGGGGCGTTCTGAGAAGGCGACTGGAAATAAACATGGAAGAAAGGTCCTGGAAGGCAAGTGAGCAGAATTGATGGAGACATACAGAACGACTGGGTATAACTAACAGAGGATTTCCTCTTCAGGTGTATACCTGTCCTTGCCAAACTTTATGTTTCTGCCATGACTGTACTATGGTCTGAGAGATAATTCCAGGACACAAAGTACAAAGATTTAAAGGAACATGTTGCTGAAAATGCCATTGAAAGTTAGAGGTATTTAAATTTTTTTTTTTGCTCTGTTTTGTAAGGTTTTCAGAAAATATCCTTCTAGTTATTTAGCATATAATAATATGAAGTCACAACTTAGGCCACTTAATTTTCTAAAATATGATATATGCCACTTAATTCTTCACAATCTAAGATACAGCAGGTGGAAAGATAAATAATATATGAATATATTTTTAATTTTTTTGGAAAAAAATCAGTTTAAAAACTTAGCTCGTCTCTCATCCTTAGACTCTCTTCAGTGCAATCTAATGGGAAGTACTGAACAATTAAAGTAGTTGAGTGCTATTGTGCCAACTGTGTCACATTTGCCATCATGAGACACTTTTCAGAAATCCAGAGAGTTAACAATGGAAAGTTTTCAGGCAGGAGTTTGTTATTTTATGTTTGATACTGCATTCGGTAAATTTCCTTGATGTTTATTTCCAGCTCCTTTGATAGACTGGCTAATAAAATCTTCTATTAATAAAATTCTGTGGCTCTCTACAGAGTACTCTGCTTGTACTTGAATTGTGCCTGGAAGTAAACTCTGCATCTCCAGAAAAACCACACTTGAAATTAACAAGGCAAGAAGTGAACCGATATCATGGTCCTCCACTGCAATAAACTCCTAAGAGGATTTTACCATGGCTCTTCCTACCTTCTGCTAAGAGTTGTGTATGGAAGCTACCATCTTGAAAGTACTCATTTGTGATACACTAACTGCTTATTCCTGAGCAAATCTCTGCCCACATTCATACTCAGTCCAAAAAAATGCAATTAATCATGGGGTTAGAATAAAGCTCAATCCTTAACTACGTTTATTGTATCTATGGGAAGAATAGGATAGGATAGGATAGGATAGGATAGGATAGGATAGGATAGGATAGGATAAGATAGTTCAATAGAAAGGGACCTATAAAGACCATCTAGTCCAACGGCACGATCACTTCAGGACTAACCAAAAGTTAAAGCATGTTATGGAGGGCATTGTCCAAATGCCTCTTGAACACTGACAGGCACAGGGCACCAACCACCTCTCTAGGAAGCCTGTGCCAGTGTTTGACCGCCCTCACAGCAAAGACATTTTCCCATGCCTAGTCTGAGCCTCCCCTGGCGCAGCTTTGTGCCGATCCCGCCCGTCCTGTCACCGGTGACCAGGAGCAGAGACCGGCACCTCCCTGTCCCCTTCCCCTCCTCAGGAGGTTGCAGAGAGCAACGAGGTCGCCTCTCGGCCTCCTCTTCTCCAGACCAGACAACCCAGGTGTCCTCAGCCTCTCCTCACAGTTCCATTATAAATTCTACATCCTGACTTTTTGGGGAGACTATTAGAAATGGTATCACTTAAATTTTGCACAAGATCCAATGACAAAAAATATTCTATATGTGTAGAACAAAATGCAGAATTTTGACCTAGTTTAACAGGCATTTAAAAAGTGAGCCCAAAACGTTTTTTATTTTATTTTATTTTTTTAATTTTCAGAGGTGCATTTGCATTGCACATCTGGATTCCCTTTGAATATGATACAAGTAATTTGGACTGATAGATTGAGCTCCAGACAAATTGTGTAACAAAACACAAACACTTCACTTAGATGTCTAACATTCAGCCTAACAATAAAAAATGCTAAATCAAGGGTAAAAAAAGTCATCGTAGATTAAACTGAAAGCAAAACTGATAGTTCAAAGACAGTCCGTATTTAGAAAAGGATACTTGTTGCTTTCAACATTTCTTTATTATTGCCTGCTTCCTATTTTTTTAAAAATTATTATTATTTAGTTGACTGGAGACCTGACTTTACAGTGATTTGCAAATGAAAAATGCATTGCAGAATTAAGAGACCTAGATCCTGCAAGATCTAGATCGCAATAGTGAACCCATTTGTATTTATCAAGCTACAGTAGGAAATGAAGAGTTAATCGCTCACATATATTGCAGCATCTCATGCTCAAGTTAGATCAGCAAGAAATGTTTGTTACTCATGCTGACAGCTCACACATCTAACGAAGTAAATGAGAGCAGGTGAAATTTCAGTTTACTTGCAAAAAAACCCAAAAGGATGGTCAAAGCTACTCCAAATTATATATTCAAAAAATGTGATCAGCCTCCACTTCTTTCTAAATTTTACTGCTAATCTTGTCAAAAAAGAACTGCAGCTGTAATATTAATGATGTTGAGGGACATACAGCTGAGGCAGCAAATTATATATAATCGCATATTCTCTTTGAAATATGGCCATGAATAAAATCTGGTCCTCTGTATAAAGATAAATGTATTTTGTCACTGAGACAGATCTTTTCAAAATCCCAATGGCTATATATCTACATTTTTAAATATGCATATTTGATATCTGCCCCAAAGCCGTTTTGTCTTTTTTTTTCAGTGCACAGGAATTGATTTGTTTACTTACATACTTCAATAAAAAAAAAGTAAAAAACCAATAATTTTCTTCTCCTAAGTTAAAGAATTTTACTTCCAACAGTGTAATGCTGTGTACATTTTAACTAGCTCCACTGATACTGTCCAGACAATAGGCTTAAAAGCCCACCAAATCTGAGCAACATCTGAAATTAATAGTTACTGAAATGTCCACAATATGAAGCGGTAAATATCCACAGCTGGAATAATAAAATCAGCTCTTTTGCCTGGTTGGGCTGACATCAATAACCAGGGTAAAAATTGTGCTCACAATTATGTTCTTTCTTATGGTAAACTACAAATCTATTAACTGACTTTCTGTGAGCAGTACCTATTTGAAACCCCAAACAATCTGTTTGCAAAGAACCTGATTATAGCTACAATATACTCTTGAAATTGCAATTTAATCTTGAAAGACTTCTGGACTCAAGAAGACTGAGCTACAAGGATTTTGAAATCATCCTTGAAAATACCCATGGCAACAAGAAAGCCAAAGTTTCACACACGTTAAAACACTTTAACAACACATTTCCCACTGCCTCTTCACTTATGCAGCCATGAGGTGAGCCAACATACATTATTCCCCACCCCCTGGCCTCTTTGTGTGCTTGATAGAGACACAAAGGGGAAAACTCATCCAGCTACCAACTCTTCTCAGTAGACCTTAACTGCACAGGAGCTCTGGAAGTCCCTTAGAGTGGAGAATTAGCAGGTCATGATGGAATTCCAATGGTATAAAATACAGCTGTTTACACAGAGATGCTTCTTTCTCTATGCAAAAATACGCTTTAACCAGACAGTCCGATTTCTACACCAAATTTTTTTAGTTAGAATGGGTATCTCTATGCTGCACCACACAGCTATAATCCAGAGGACAGTGACAGTAACAAAGCCCTCAAATTAGAGATCACACTTTTTGCTATGGAGTCATTCCCCACATAAGCCTACAATCAAAATTTAAAGAAGAAATATTCACTCCCTGTGTATAATAAAGCTATTTATTTTTCCAGAACTGTACACAACCATAGCATTCAGCCGCATCCACAATGTAAGGTCAGGGCTTTCATATTAGTCTCAGTGACATTTAAAATTTATGAGATAAGACTGAAGAACTGATACATTAATAGACTACATAAAACATTTACGGTATTTTTTTAATTGAAAAAATGAGGAAACGATCATAATCAAAAACATACCGCTTTCTTATCTAAACATCCAGCACTTCTTTGCTTATTCAAACTTCACGAGCATCCTTGTTTCTATTCAAGTTCTAATTATTTTGTTAATGTTTACTGAGTGTGGGCTTTCTGTAAAGAAAGCATGGACATGTTATACTGCTTAAAAGATTTATTGACAGTAATATTTATTCTACAAATCCAGGACATATTTTGTACTGTGTACAGGAAATTTCTTGATTTTCTTTTTTTCTTAATTGAATTTGACAGTATCGCTACTTGGTTGTTTCTCAGTTTCTCTATGATGAAGAGGGTAGTTTCAGAATACATACAAATAAATAGCTTGCGGACCACGTTTACAGTTTGAGAGTCCATTAATTCTACCATCCCTCTATGTTAATAACTCTTTCTAGCTTTTAAATAAATACATGAAACTCGTGATACTTTTTGAGGTACACAAATAGAAATCTCTGGAAGCTCCTGACTTGAAATCTGTCTGATGATTACTATAAAGAATCTATGCTTCACTTCATGGGTTTTTTAAAAGGATTCATAGCACTTTGCACCACACATTGTACTGAACCTACAGGATTGGTCACGTACGCTGAAGGGAAATTGTCATAGTTGGAGGCCAGAACAGAAACGGTGCTTTTAATCTTCATCATTTGTTTCATTTGTACTATA
This sequence comes from Anseranas semipalmata, assembly GCA_013399115.1. NCBI lineage: Eukaryota > Metazoa > Chordata > Aves > Anseriformes > Anseranatidae > Anseranas > Anseranas semipalmata. The sequence goes on along the minus strand of VXAA01000082.1, from coordinate 231,064 downwards.
ACACTAAGTACGGATATTGCTGAATGAGGTTAGTTCTGTGCTTCTACCTTTTTCCTTGCAAAGCCTTTCAGTTTCAGTAACCTGGTGTGACATAATGATACTGAGTGCAGTTGTCCTCCCAAGATTTGTCAGATTTTCCACTTTACAAAAACACTCTATGTTTCAAAATCATTAAAATCATTATTTTAGCTCAAAATCACCTACTATCAACCCTCACTGCATCAGTCCAGTCCTCACGCTGGTGAAGGAGCGTGAGGAAACACACTCGCTGCGTACTCACCTGAGGCACAGAAGGAAGGAAGCGCTGACGGCTGCGCTAACCACCTCCTGCGCAAACAACTCCAGCGAAGGCAGTATGCTCAAGGAACACTAGATAACCTTGAGGCGAAGTCTGAAATGAACATACATGCTGCCAAATGTTTCTTATTTTTCATCTGTCAAACAATCTTGTGTTTGCCATTTCTCTTCACCGGTTTTCTGCATAGGATCCCTGGGATCACACAAACTTGATCCAAGGGCTGACACTTCTCTCAGAACTGAGTGAAACGGACCCATCACAACACAAAGACCCCACATGTTTATAAGCTTTAAAATTTCTTCTTCAGAAGGGAGACCAAGACAATTTCCTACATACCTTCTGCATGGGTTCAGGTGCTCAGCGGTGCCCGTGTGGCGCTGCGGGGCTGCTGCGTGAGGCGAGGCCATGAGATGAGGCTGCCCCGTGCCGGCCACAGCCGGTTCCAGCCGGCTCCAACGGCCCCACCGCAGGGCACGGCCGGGCCCAGCAGCCACGGGTGGGCGCCTCGGGGACAGCCTGGGCAAGAGAGGGCAAAACGCTGCCCGGCAGCCAGGAACAAGGGGCAGAAACAGCCCTGCCGGCACCCGGGGCAGAGGAGGAGGAGGGCAGGAGGGGCTCCAGGCGCCGGAGCAGGNGGGGTGAGGTTGGGCCTGGGGAGGAGGGCAGGCAGGGGGAAGGTGTTTTAGTTTGTACCATTCTACTCTGTTTTTAATTTGCAATAAATTAGATTAATTTTCCCAAAGTCAAGTCTGCTTTGCCCATGATGGTAACTGGTAAGCGATCTTCCTGTCTCTGTCTCAGCCCACGAGCTTTTCCATCTTATTTTCTCCCCCTGTGCTACTGAGGAGGGAGAGTGGGAGAGCAGCTGGGTGGGCCTCTGGCAGCCAGTCAGAGTCAACCCAACACACCTACAACCCTGGACACATACTGACTTTTCTCAGGGCTGAGATTTAGTTACAATATGCCGGGCAAAATATCCCCAGGGAATTCCACAATGTCCTCAAGCCCCCTCGCGAAGTTTTATTCTTAGAGCTCCTTAACTAACAGGCTTCTTTTGTGTATCTGGACTCTGGGGAATTTGGTTGCTATATTTGTAATACTGCTGGTAACAATAATCAATCACAAAAAGCATTTGCAAAATATGCACAGGAAGCTACTGGATATGCAGACTATATAATTATGTAGGCAAATCAATACTTGTGTGCTGTTGCCCTGTCTGCACACAAATATCGCAAATCTGTGGGTATGCGTTAGTTGTATGTTTTGGGGTGAGATCTCAGTGAAAGAACATTTTCTTTACTCATGCATGCTTTTTGTTTATTGCTAATCCTGTCTAACACCGAATTTGTTGCATAAAATGAACATCTGTGTACCAATGTAACGCTGATCTGTGCAAGGCAAAAAGAGCCTATATGAGCTTCAAAGATGATGATGATATTGTTCTTCCCTGGAATGAAAACTAAATAGTTTGAATTGTTTTGTCACTTGTGTCAATGTGTTCTACATGTAATTTTGTTATCCCACCTAGGTCAACTGTCTTTGTTCCATTTTAGAAAGAAATTACTATTCAAGGACACCAGTAAATCTGTAGGGGACCTAAGCACAAGACCCTGTCTGTCCAGTTCTTGCTCCAGTGCTCTCACAAACGACAAACCAGAATGAAAGCATAAATAAGGATTTTTTTTTTCAAAGAAGCACTTATTTATTAAATAAAAAAGGTAAAAATTCACAACAGTGACACAATCACCAACCCTCTGCTACTCTCCATACCCCCAGATCTCTCAGCCAAAGCTGAGTATATGATACCTCTGACTCCTGCTTAGTAGTTTTTCTGCTTCTGCACATGAGACTTCTAGGAATGAAGGAGAATCTAGAATTAACATTTGACCTTGCATCTTTTTAAGAACTAAAAACAAAATGAGTATCAGTTCATCAGGCCATTTCTAAAGGATCCAAATGGATGTCTTTCTGGAAACAGCACAGTTATAAACTTCAAGTCACACCTTTGAATACTATTTGGGATAATTTAATATAAGCATTAGAAAAACAACATCATCTGAAGCGGCAAGTATGATGACATTTTTGTTATACACAGAAACTGTAATGCTGGATGAAACATATTAACATCTGCCTATACAACCTTAACAGTTATTTTTATTTTTTCCCCTCACTTCTTCTCTGCTCTTTCAGGTAGGACAAGTTTCATGCTGTTACCTCTTCAAATCTATCTTGAATAGATTCCAAATGATTTGACAAATCTATGCCAAAACCTTTGTTGCTCTGAAAGATTCAAAAGGATTTGTTCCTCCTATGACTGTTTGCCTCCCTTGGATAGTTGTTTTTGATCTTTGAGGGCTCTTTTTCTAATCCAGAAAAGGTATCTTATTTCAATAGCTCTAAGAGGAAATAGAAATTTTCTGCTGTCATTTATGCACTTACATCCTCAAGGCTAGATTATAACCTAAAGATAACGGCCGCACTACTCACAGGAAAGGTTTCCCTGAAAAACTAATCAATGCTGTGCATCACCTTTTAGAATGATGCCATTTAACCTTATTTTGACACCCAGCTACTGAGTGAAGAAAACGGAAGAGTCTCTGCCTTATCTTCTGTTAAGCTCCTAATGCTCTTCTGTTAATGCTCCTAGGATGCAATAGCCCTTGCACTGAAGAGAATACAGGGATCAAATGTTAAAATCCAGAAGATAGTGAATCTGCATTACATAAAGGTAGCTGTTTCAACAAAAGAATAATTGAAGTAAGTTTTATAAGTGTGCAGCCGTAGGTAATCTTCAACAGCTTTTTTATATATTGAAGAGAAGCGTTCAGCAGAGGAGTGTATAACAAATGAAACATTGATGTGGCAGCTGTTTAAAAGACAATGGTGATAACTGTAATGTTTCATTGCTCTTTTAACCAGTTTCATTATTCATTTAGGCATTTTCACTGAAATTCAAATATAAAAAGAGGGAGAATACAGTTGATAGTAAGAAGGGAATGGCACAGAAGTTGCATACAATCCATAAAATAAAATTCCAATAAGATTATTCACATTTTTCTCTTTGAGAAGGGCACACTTAGCCTTTTAACAACAAAAGTTTGAATAATCTGAAGCTTCTTAAATGACCTTTCATAATATTTTTATAGTTTTGTAGTCATAATGAGATGTAAAATGAGTTGTATGTCAAAGCTTGACTCAGATCACATGTTATCTTTCATCTAATAAAGAGAACAGAACTGAAGATTCTACACAGAATAAAATAAATGCATATCAGAACCTTATGAAGAGAGAGTAAGTCAACACAAAACTGGTAGTTTTTTACATATATTTTTTGCTGTACTCCTTAAAAGCCACACCTAAGTCTCAACAGGGAAAAAGAAATCCAACTAAGATTAATAACTAAGCCTTTCGTAACCCCAACTAGTAAATATTGCTTTGGAAAGGGAAGTTAGTCACGTATCAGAAAGTCTTTTATAATAAAACAAACAAACCAACCCAAGATCCTTTCTATTATCAAGTCAGACATTATTCTTATTTCTTATTGCTTATAAACTCTTTTCAGGAAATTGTACAGGCCACACAATAGCTTTGCTTTAAGTGCGGCTGGGTTTCTTTCCAAGTTTCAGGCATATCAAGATCTAATTTTCTAAAGCAACATTTCAGTTACTAATACATGAACAACAGAGCACATTACAAGTGTTTCTAGGCATTAAAGATCTGTCTTTATTACAGATAGATTTGTTGAGCTACAAGATAGAAACAGAATTCTACAACTCTAAGCTGAGTAACAGTTTCCTTTATTCTATTATTCATAAAACACTTCCTTCTTCTGTGTGATCTTTCAAAAGTGCTTAATTTGGCTTCGCATTTTAAATCACATATAAACCAATATTACATAATAAGAAAAGTAATGGGCCAGTGTTCATGGCTAGAAAATATTATCAATGATTTGTGATAAAATAAACTTTAAAATGTGGTTAAAAATAAGAAGGAATATTCTGTTTAATTTATTACTGGAGAAAGCTGCAAGCAAAAGCATAAGTTCAGATTCAGCCATGGATTTTAATTATTGTTATTAACTTATTGCACAAAATTCTAGTTCTGAGATGAAGAAGCAGCTGAAAACATGCTTGTGAAATGTCATTTTCAACTGAATATTTTATCATTGTCTACAGAGAGAAACAATGGCTGAGGCCACTCTGAAAGACTGTTGAGACCTGGATGATCTCAGCTGGTCTGAAGAGCCAGATCCCTCTGTATGATGTGCATGTCAAGGTCCAAATTTAAATCTAGTTTCACACGGTGTTTTGCATGTCAGCTTCATAACGTTTCACAAAATATTTAAAATAATAAGATTAGAAATTACTCATTTGAAATTAAAGATGATTCAACAAAAATCACAACAGCCTGGTTTTTGCTCAAAAGTAGATAGACAGCCTCTGGAATTAATGGCACAGAAATTACTCTTGTCTGCAGACAAGCTTACTAATCAGCAGCTGATTTTAACATTAAAGTCAAATGCCATTCTACAACCTGTTGGATTTCATTCCAGAGAGGCTATTTTATAGTTAGTCAATATGCAGACTGACACAGGACACAAAATATGGAGAAATGATCGGGTTATTTTAGGAAGAATGTACTTCAGCCACTATGCAGATTGAAAGGGCTTCCGGGATTACTGGCCGTATATATCATAAAAGAACTCTTGTCTGGAGATGTGTGTATCTCCCAGTCAGTCTATTCAGTTTTTGTGTTCAGTTACGCCACAGCCTGCTCACCTGGAACATGACTGTTACCTCAAATGTGTGTCATGAAGTCAGGTGTTGTCTGAAAACGGTGCCTGGTTAAGAGCTTAGATCCGCATGACATGCATAAATTGAGTGCACTGCTTGCCAAAACTATATGCACGGTAATAGAAATATTCACATCCTGATCCAACCAGAATCTACTCGTGCATTTTACTTCCAGCAGTTTGAGTTTTAATTCATACCTGCATAATTCCACACATGAAATGCCTCCATAGCTATCTCAGATTAGGTCCCTGTGTCCCTTTACAGCCCAATGAAGTTCACATTATAAAATCTGCAAAATTTAAAACCTTTATGAATGCACAAGCACTCTGATTTTAAAGATGTATTTTTAGACAGAGGAAGAAGCCTGCAAACAGAATGGTATATTGCTGCCCTTACTGCTCTTCTATTCTCCCTATCCAATTTAACTTCTTTAAACTGTTTCTGATTTTACTTTTTTTTTTTTTATTGTGCTGCTTCTTATGTATCTCCTCCCTCAGATTAAAAACAAAACAAAAACAAAACAAAAAAAACCACACACCATCTCATCAGACTAGTACCAAAACTTCTCATCATACTAATGTATGATCATAATAGAAACAGTCTATCTGAAGTTTCAGAGACCTCTGAGATAAGATGCTCTATATTGCTTTTCATATAACTAACACAGTCACAGACAAAATGTTCTCATTTGGCATTTTGCTTTTCTTTTGAACTGCAATTGTTCATTGATTAACCTTTAGCGAGCTTTCCACTTTAGTAACTAGATCACTTTCCAGAGTTCATACAGTTAATTTTGTGTTGTGTAGCAGTTATGTAGTTACAGGGTGTTGTCCCCTCCTCCAGTAGGACTGCTTTCATCAAGACTAATTTCATTCAGATTTATAATGCCTATTCACTTAATTTACTCCCTGAGCTTCTTTGTATTTTCTTCCAGCGTTGATAACCTGAATTATTATCACCTGCAAACTTTGCTCTGTGTTTAGTCCGTGTCCCTGATCAACAAACTAAACATCAACCATAACCCTGTTAAACTGCTGCCATCATAGAAGCTGCTAGTTAGTCCTATTCTTATTTTATTTTATTTTATTTTATTTTATTTTATTTTATTTTATTTTATTTTTTTCATGTAATAGTACACAGAAATGCACACCATCTTGTTCCTAACTGGAAATTTTTTCAAGTTCTGGCAGGTTTTTTTTTTTTTTTTAATCTTTTGCATTTTGACTGTCACTAGAATACTTCAGAAACATATGATATTAATGTATTAATATTATCCAACAAAATCTACTTCACAGGTATGCAGAGGCGAACCAATATAACAGGAGCCTGTTAAAAGATAAGTCACCTGTGTTGAAGCTGGTAGCTACATTTATATATATAAGTACCTCCCTAACAAGTCAAATGCATCTTACTAAGACTCAACCAAAGAATAGCTTTTAAAAAAGAAAAATCTGCACATTACTTCATCCCTCATGATTCTGCCAGTTCTAAATAAATCTAAAGGATTTTATATAGCAGTAACGTAAAGTCTTTTTACAGCTTAATGAAAGAATTCATATCTATACAGTGGTAAACCAAATTCATCAATCTCTCAACCACTGAGCAATTAGATTAAGCTTTGTAAGTGTATCCATGTGTCTCCAATGGTTCAATAAATCAAGTCAGCAACTAGGAGCTAGAAAATGATGCAAAATAGTTTATGTATTTATTCTTTTTTTTTTTTTTTTTAAAAAAGCCTAATCATTGTGAAATTCAGGACAAATTAGACCTACTCAGAGAAGTGCATTGTAGACATGCTGAATTTGTCAGAATTTTTCCAGTGAGCTAAATGAAAATTCTCAAAGCTGATGGATCACAGATATTTACCTATCATATAGTGATGCTAACTCTGATCTTGACATCTAAGCAAAGACCCTGATCAAATGCTTCATTTTGAGTGTTAACCTTTTAACAAAGGAACTTATGAGTTCTATGCAGATTGTGATGTCTACAGCCAATTACCAGAAGTAACTACCAGAAGAGTTATAATGGTACCCTCACCATAACATTATGTTGAAAGAGTACATGGATATGCATCTATTTGTTGATGACAGATTATTATATGTCATACTTTGTAAAATAAATCAGCCAAGAAAGATATAAAAGTAAAAAATATAAACCATTAATTTTTAAGCAAGGCAGTAGCTATGTTACATATCCTAGCTTAAAGTGCATAAGTAACAGGAGTTTCAGATTAGACTTTGCCAAGTTTACAAGTTAATTCAGGTTTAAATTTCATTGTAATCTTCACTTTGCATATATTTGTATTAAAATTAAAATTACAGTCTAACATGTTTTCAGCTTTCTGTAATCCTCACTGTTTTTGCTTATCAACAACTATAATCTTTGATCATTCAACTATGCAATGCCTGCTGTCAGGTACACCTGTTTCTTTCCAAAGAAAGAACATGAAGACTCACAGAAGGATCAAGAGCTTAATGTCATCAGCTGCATGTGACATATAAAAAGTCAAAAGGTGGGAAGTAATACTGCAGAGTATTTTTCAGTGCAGCAAAACGTGAATGCCTGGCTAGGAAGAGGCAATGCAAACAGAGCTAGTTACTGGATATGACTGATAAATTCTGATCTTGTTAGAAGATGCAATTGGTATGCACAGATGTGTCTTCTCTTATTTCGTACTTTTTTATAACAATGGCATCGGCACTAATCAAACTTTTAGTTAAACTCTAATTCCTAACTTTCAGCAGAAAAAATACAGAACTTCATAATAAAATTTTTGAGTAAGATAAGCTAACAGCCTGCAAAAAGCTGTCTTTGGATTTTCTTAAAGCGATAAAATACAATATTCTTAAATTTGAGCTAATTAATTTACATAAAGATCACAGAGAAACTTCAACCAGTAGTGACTCCTGAAGAAGTTATGTGCCAAAGTACTCTCCTCTTAAAAAAAATTTCAGCACAGTTCAGGTGAGATTGCTGAAAATGTGGTAATGCCAGTTCTGATGGTCCATCTGCTGCAGATTCTGATGGTCCTGAGGGAACTGACAGATGAAGTTGGTAAGCCACTGTCCATCATATCTGAGAAGTTGTGGCAGTCCAGTGAAGTTCCCAGTGACTGGAAGAGGGGAAACATTAACCCCATTTTTAAAAAGGGAAAAAAGGAAGACCTGGGGAACTAGAGGCCATGTCTGTACTGGGCAAGATCATGGAGCAGATCTTCCTGGAAGCTATGCTAAGGCACATGGAAAACAAAGAGCTGATTGGTGACAGCCAGCATGGCTTCACTAAGGGCAGATTGTGCCTGACAAATTTGGTGGCCTTCTGTGATGGGGTTACAGCATTGGTGGATAAGGGAAGAGCAAGTGACGTTGTCTACCTGGACTTGTGCAAAGTGTTTGACACTGTCCCACATGACATCCTTGTCTCTAAGTTGGAGAGACATGGATTTGATGGAAAGACCACCAGGTGGATAAGGAAATGGCTGGATGGTTGCACTCAAAGACTTGCAGTCAACAGATTGATGTCCAGGTGGAGACCCGTGACAAGTGGTGTTCCTCAGGGGTCAGTATTGGGGCCAGCACTATTTAACGTCTTTGTCGGCGACATGGACAGTGGGATTGAATGAACCCTCAGCAAGTTTGCTGATGACACCAAGCTGTGTAGTGCAATTGACATGCTGGAGGGAAGGGATGCCATCCAGAGGGACCTGCACAGGCTTGAGAGGTGGGCCTGTGTGATCCTCATGAAGTTCAACAAGGCCAAGTGCAAGGTCATGCACCTGGGTCAGGGCAATCCCAAGCACAAATGCAGGCTGGGCAGAGAATGGATTGAGAGCAGCTCTGAGAAGAAGGACCTGGGTGTGTGTTTGATGAGAAGCTCAACATGAGCTGGCAATGTGTGCTTACAGACCCGACAGCCAACTGTATCCTGGGCTACATTAAAAGAAGCATGGCCAGCAGGTCGATTCTCCCCCTCTACTCTGCTCTCATGAGACCCCACCCAGAGCACTGTGTTCAGCTCTGGGGCCCATAGTGTAAGAAAGACATGGACCTGTTGGAGTGAGTCCAGCGGAGGACCATGAAGATGATCAGAGGGCTGGAGCCCCTCTCCTATGAAGAGAGGCTGAGGGAGTTGGGGTTGTTCAGCCTGGAGAAGAGAAGGCTACAGGAAGAATTTATTGAGATCTACTTAAAGGGGACCTACAGGAAAGCTGGGGAGGGAGTGTAGTGACACGTCAAGGGATAACAGTTTTAAACTAAAAAAGGGGAGGTCTAGATTAGATATTTGGAATAAATTCTTTACTATGAGCGTGGTGAGGAACAGGCTGCCCAGAGAAGCTGTGTATGCCCCATCCCTGGAAGTGTTCAAAGCCAGGTTGAATGGGGCTTTGGGCAACCTGGTCTAGTGGGAGGTGTCCCTGCCCGTGGTGGGGGCATTGGAACTAGGTGGTCTTTAAGGTCCCTTCCAGCCCAAACCATTCTCTGATTCTCTGATTTTATGATTCTATGATTTTGTTCTACACAAAATGCTCATAAATGCTTCAAAGACAGACAAAGAACCTCCCTGTGCTTGGTAAACAGGAAGAGAAAATTAGGTCATAACTATTGTTATAGTAAGAGTACCCTTATATGAGATGAATCAAAATTTAGCTGTCAGCAAAGGCAAGAAAGTGTTTATCATCATGTCAGCTAAGTAGGAGATAAACCTGACTGGAAATTTAATCCAACCACACAGGAATTTTCTTCTCAGTTGTTTTATTCTTGGAAGTAGAAAAGTTTTATCTCCATTTCCTGAGGAGTTTTATCTTATCTAAGGGTGTGTTCTCAGTAATATAAAGAACTAACACTTTAATACTACAAACTTTGCCTCATTAATAGCCTGTAGCCAGAAAGTAATTAGCATTGCATAAAAAAAATAAACATTTAGGTTTTCGATTAATTGTTTTCCATTTCACTTGTTGTACTCTTGTAATTTTATTGTAGGACAGTTAACAAGAAGTATCCAACCCATTTTGTAAGCCACCCTTCTTATAACAGCTCTCATTTTTCAGAAGGTCCTACTAGTTTCTAATATTCATGAGGCTTTAAAAAAATTGCAATTGTTGAGTCATACCCAAGCATCTCAGTAAGTAGACTGAATTCTCATTGAATCTGGACTATTCTAGAACAGGATCAATTTATCACATGAAGAGGAGCAAATTCTTTGTTTTCTCCTATTTAGGAAGTATTTTTAAAGTCCAAATAGAGACAGAGAGCAGTTTGAGATTAACTATTGCTCAGCATTTTGAAATAGTTTATTCTCAAGATCTGTTGTTGAAGTACTATATTCAAAACATAATGTAAGGTAAGTGAGTGCCTGATGCTTTGGATGGGATTCCTCTTTCCTAGTATTTCAGTATCTACTGTGATCTGGACCTGAGAGTGCCACTTTAGCTTTTCAGTCAACAAAATGAAATTCATACTTTTCAGACATGAACCCTCTGAACTACTTTAGACATTTACTTTAGAATAAGATAAATCATGCACTGTGAACATTTCTTTCTTTCTGTTGCTTATAAAGGAGTTTAGATGGACAGTTCAGAAGTGGCCATCCACATTTGACCAAGGGAACCTGACAAGTTAAAGCTACCTGACAAGTTAGAGCCACATATGTGTCTTTGTTACTCTCAGTGTGTGTCAGCAGATAATACTATCTCCCAAATGCTTCATTTTCCAGAACTTTTGGTTCTATATTATAACTAGTTATTTACTCTGATGATGGCATAAAACCATTTTGTTGCAAACTTATCTGCACAAACATCTCTATATGATATGTTCAAGAGAAATAACATCATTTCTAGTGAAGGATGTACCCCATGCTCACGATATCTGCAAATTCTCTAGTCTGTATTTGTCCTTGCTTATTTTTTAAACAGTAGTAGAGAACAGTCTGAAAATACTCACTAGTATTATAACACTTAGAACTGACAGAAGTTGATGACTCTTGCATGATTCATCTTATTACAGCACACTTTCTCAATACAAAGTTCCTAACAGAAGCACATCATATCTCTCGCTGAGGTGATCGGCTCCAGGGCAGATGTGTTCTGCAGTGGAGCGGGAGATTGCTGCATGCAAGGGGTTTCTGGCATCGAGGCAACTCGAGGCAGCCAAGGGAGCTGCCAGGAGCTCCCGTTTATTTAGAATATTTTGAAGTTATCTTAGTTGCCAATATTTATGAGTTCTGTTCACAACAGCTGGGTTATACAGCAGAAGTGGCTACACTATTTGAAATTACTTTAGTGGTCGTACCTTACAAAAGTAAGCCTCATTAGATGAGAAATCAGGTATTTTTGCTTCAGCTTACCTGAAGTGATTGATTTCTTTTTGCATAGAAAAACAGCAAACTAATCTCTACTGCCCATAATTGGTATTCTGAATATTTGGTTTTGCATTAAAACAAAAAAACAAAACAAAACAAAACAAAACACGCAAATAAATATTTAATTTGGAAACTTATTGAAATATCAGAAGAGAATACCATGTTGCTCTTCTTCAAACCTTTTCCAGACTTAACATACTCTGAAATGAAGAGCCTTAAACTGCACATGATTCACTCCAAAGTGGAGTGAATCACAAATTTACACTTGTGATGTTGCTTTTTTGTTTCTAGTTTCTTTCTCTACGGATTCTTAACTTGCAGTTTGCTTTCTTGACCATTGCTAAATGCTAAGCTGATTATTTTTATGGAACTGTATACCAAAACAGTAAAAACTTGCTCCCAACTAATAAAACAGTCTTTAGAAGATATCTTTTGTTAAAATGTTTGAAAAACCAAGCAGGGTATGTCAACTGTATCAGTCCTAACTGCTCCTTTGCCAATTCCTTCCCAGAATGCTTAAGAGATTTGTAAGGCAGGACTTCATCAAAACAAACAAACAAACAAACAACCCCATCAGTTCTTCTCAAACAGATGGTGCAAATCCACATGCCCAGTAATTATTACAGGTTTTATTTAACTGATTTAATACTGATGTCAGGCTTACAGGTCTGTTCCTTCCTCTATCTTTCTACAACTTTTTAAAGTCCGTGCTATATTTCCTACCCTGCCTTGATATCAAGGAAACTGATAAACTCTTTTAAAAATACTATCACTAATTTGTCTGCTCTACTCCTGAGCTCCCTTAGAAAGTAAACAGCATTCCAGTCCTGCTGGTTTGTGTCTGTTCATGCTACCAACTTGTTCCACAGCCTCTTTAATTTCAGACATATTGTCTCCTAAACCATCCACAAAAATGGGGTCTAGCATGTGAATTGCTACAATTCTTTCATAGTGTAACTCCACGAGAATAATTTTAGCTTCTCTGTAAATGCCTTGCCCTCTCTGAGTGCTCTTTTAATAACCTGATGAGCAACTCATTCAACAGATGCTCAGAAAGGTTTCTTGGTTGAAAGTTATTCTGTTCTTCCCTGTATAGATATGAATTCTTTCATGTGTTTCCTATGGTAACTGCTTTTCAAACACTTTTGGATTAATTGTCTTTCTAAATTTTGTTTGCCAGAGTTCCTGATCTTTTCTGTTTTCTTCCTGACTTCAGCTTTTCAGACATGGTTTCTTATTTCTAACAACCTTCCTTACGTTCTTGCTTAGCTAAACCAGCTTTCTGTTTCATTAATGCTGCACTTCTTGGAAGGTGTCTTTCAGTAATCACCATTAGACCTACAAGGATTCTCTTAGCTTTGAGTTTTAGTTTTTCTAAAAAGCTTCTTTATTTTTACATGGGTTCCTTTACAGTGGATTTTCTGGCTTTTGTAAATCCTGTGAGGATGTTTAATATAATTACAATTGCTGTTGTTGTTAAAGAGTTATTCCTCAACAGTATTTTTTTTTCACTTGTGTACTCCGTGTGCAGCTGCTCCATGAAATAATCACTTACTGTATGTAAAACTTTTTCTGCTGCATCACATCCTGATATTACATTTGCCTAATATACACAGCAGAGGGAAAAGGGAAAGGAAGGACATGAAGTCTCCCACCACCCTTTAATTTCTTTCCCTTGCTGCCTCTTTGTCTGTCGCAGCATACAGGGATAAATGACTGTTTGAAGACTTCACTCCATACTGTTTCTGCATTACTTGCTCGGATGGTTATTTTATTTGACTTGATTCTAAGCTCCTTTTTTCTTAAGTGTACTAGCTTATTACCATCATTGTTTAATGTGAATTTCTTGTTCTTTTTGTATTTTAGTATTACAGTGTGCCACTGGCAGAATGTCTTCCTTCCACCAGTTTTCTGTTGACTAGCATGTCAGTGAGTTCATGTATGGCCGGATGTTCCTTCATCTAGTTTCTTAGTAGTATTTTTCTCTAAAGATTAAAAGACATGCAAATAAAATCTTAAACAGAAGGTAAAACAGCTTAATTTAGTATATTAGACAATGCAAGACAACTGCCTAGGACATAAGAACTGTTACCTAATGGCAGAGAGCAACTGTTATCTGTATTAATATGACGTTGTGGGTTTAAATGTCAAGAAGGAAGATTCAGGTTAGATTTTGAACTGTAATAATAAAGAACAGTAGAGTTCCACTGTTCAAGCTTCTAACCAGAAGGCACAGTTATATTGAAAATGGAGGTGTTTTAAACTTCTAGAGAACAATGTAATATGCTTTCTGCTTTCCCAAACCTTAACAGCAAAAGCCCTTTCTGCCTTGTATAGTGAAAGGATTTTGTTTTCAAGAAATGTGTAAAAGTATATTCAGAATTAACACAATGTTGAATAAAGAAAAGATAAAGGACATGGCATGACAGGCAAAAAGGTGTTAATAAAGTTCAGCTATTAAATCAGAGAGGAAGGAAAAAGCATTTTTGTGTGAACACAAGAGTGACAAAGATTTTTAGCTGTAACAATCTGTTTCTAAAGTCTACATTTTGTTTTGGCCTTCTGTGGTAGTTAGAGTGAAACTTACATTTCTGAAGATGGGAGATTTATCAATCTAACCACTGAAGGCTAACAAAATGATACATTTTATGTTTAAAGTTGCAGGTATTCAGCTTACCTTCTTTGAATATACATCCATGAGGGATGTGTATACTGTACTACACCACTACTGTACTACACCACTGTACAGTCCTGTGATACATGGTAATAATAAATGTGGACTGACACTTCAGAGCAGTAGTAACACAGTGCTAATCATTGAGACCAACGTTTGGCTGTCCATATCAACTGGCGTCAATTCCATAAGGTGATACCTCACAGTGAAATAAAAGCAAGAGGAGCAGGGGAAGAGTTCTGACATCTTCCTTCTATTCAGAGACCTGGATTAGTTGCAAATCAAAAATACTCTTTTCATCATTCCCAGTGAGATTTGTCTGATCTGACCACACTGGAGCTTCTGGAAATTTCAGCTTCTAATAGGTCTATTCCAAGTACAGGCTAACTATCATTTTCATGCCATCATATGCCTGAACAGGGCTTCTCAAGTGATGTTCACCCAAGTTGCCAGAAGTCCTGATACTGCAGAAAGGAACTTTCTATAGCAAGTTGCCTACTTGGAGTGTAGACAAAATGAGATAAATATATTGCAATAACAATGTTATTTACAGCAAAAGAAGTCACTTCTACGTTCATTCCTACTATTATTGTCTGAGAACCTGCATCAGCAAATGGACACGGTCTCCAAAACCATGGCTTACAACCTCCCCACTGTGCTTCTTCCTCTGCTGTTTTCCAGAAGACAGTTATGGAATTCACCTTACCATGATTTTCCTACTGAATGTAGCTACATAAAGATGGCCTTAAGTTGTCGATAGCCTACAAAATCTTTCTATTCAAGTCTCTTCAGCTGTGGAAATTTGAATACTTTCACAAACATCCCCAACTATATAAAGAGAAAATATATATGTATGTATGCACAGTAAATAAATGAAACATTCATATTTTGCTACAATAAATATTATAACGAACATACCAATTCCCTTATTTTCCTTCTCTTCCATTTGAAAGCATTAAACACCTTTAATGCTCTCAGCATGTGGACAATGTTGCCACACAAGTCTGATGTTTTATTAGCTTTTCTCAGCAATTTCAAATTTTTGTTTAAACCATTTGCCTTTTTATATGAATTTCCACTGGAAAGCTGATTGTCATGAAGGCCATAATTTTTTCATCATTGGTTTGATAGAAATTTTGCTTCCACTAATATTTGCTAAAGATTCAAAAGCCAGACATTAGAAAGAAGGTATGATAATTTATTAACGACCTGAACACTCAGCTCAGGCTGAGTCTTCAGGATTGCAGAAGACTCTAATTCATGCTGGGCAGGCTCACAGACTTAGAATATAAACATTTTATGATGCACCTGGGTTGGGGCAATCCCATACATGAGTACAGGCTGGGTGATGAGTGAATTGAGAGCAGCCCTGCGGAGAAGGACTTGGAGGTATTGGTGGATGAGAAACTCAATGTGAGTTGGCAGTGCATGCTTGCAGCCCGGAAGGCCAACTGGGCCAACCTGGGCTGCATCAAAAGAAGTGTGGCCAGCAGGTTGAGGGAGGTGATTGTCCCCCTCCACTCCACTCTCCTGAGGCCCCGCCTGGAGTGCTACGTTCAGCTCTGGGGGCCCCAGCACAAGAGAGGCATAGACATGTTAGATTGGGTCCAGAGGAGGGCCACAAGGATGATCAGAGGGGTGGAGCACCTCTCCTATGAAGGCAGGCTGAGGGAGCTGGGGTTGTTCAGCCTGGAGAAGAGGAGGCTCTGGGGAGAATTTATTGAGGTCTTCCAGTAATTAAAGGGGGCCTAGAAGAAAAATAGGGAGATATTCTTTATCAGGAAGGGTAGTGACAGGTCAAGGGGTAGCAGTTTTAAACTAAAAGAGGGTAGATTTAGATTAGATATAAGGGAGCAATTCTTTACTCAGAGGGAGGTGAAGCACTGGAACAGGTTGCCCAGAGAAGCTGTGGATGCCCCATCCCTGGAGGTGTTCAAGGCCAGGCTGGATGGGGCTTTGGGCAATCTGGTATGGTGGGAGGTGTCCCTGCCCATAGCAGGGGGTTGGAACCAGGTGATCTTTAAGGTCCCTTCCAACCCAAACCATTCTATGATACTATGATTCTACACTGAATTTCATTGGAGTGTTAATTCTTTCACATTCTATGTAGCATATCTATCCTTAGATAATATTGTAGGATTTAATCACTCTTCCCTTCGCTTCTCTTTCTTTCTTTTTTTTTCTTTTCCAAGTTTTCTTTCTTGCCCCAATCCACAAGTGGCTTTTAAATTTTTTTTTTAAATTTATAAGTGGAATACTTAATAAATACCTGCTTACTACTACCTACTTTGCCATATTCTCCGCAAGATATCAACAGAGGAACAAGGAGCCCAACATCAGAGTACATGGAGAAACACGAGGAACCAATGATGATTAGAGGTACTACGTGCACACACATGCATCACAAGACAGACTTCACAAGAAACCAGTAGATTTCAGTCTAATCTTTCCACTGTGACTACCTGCAGCAAGGTAGAATTCTGCATGGTTCAAACTACTGTGCTGTTGGATGTTGCTGTGTTTGCTACTGCGTGATTCTTGCCTGAGGTCTGGCAAATAATACAGATCTGCAAAATAATACAGCCTAAGGTCAGAATGCAGGTGAGAACTCTTTCACCTCAAAACTGAAACAGCTAAGAATGTAAGAGAAAGTGAAATCAATGCTCAGAAAAAAACTCATTCTAAAATACCCAGTTCACACAGCCTCTTGTATTTCTTTGTCTGAACAAATAACCTTGCAAAAAACATATTCTGAGAACACGAACTGAATTTTAAACAAATAGCCATGGACTGCTATATGTTAATGACATACCACTTTTGGGGGTGGAGGGGATTGGGAGAGAAGCCCACTTTATATGTAAATTTCTATACTACTTGTAGACTCAGAAGTCTGATATGCACTCAGCAACATAATTGTGCAGTGCACGTGCAGACACACACATACAGACACATACGATTACATCGGTATGTCTTGATGGCATATATCCATTAGTAGAATCCCATAAAACAATGTTAGAAACATATCTGGAGCTGCTAAGTGATGATTTTTCTTGACAGGCTAATGTGCTGTGCTATGAGTAGAAATTGAGTAAAATTGCTGAAAACAACAACTTCAGTTTATTTTATGCAGAGTAAATCTCAAGAAAAATAGTGCACTTTGGCAGCACCCAACAACTTAGATATTCCTTCAGGAAAAGCAAGTACAGATATATGCTTTTCACTTGCTTTTCTGTTTTGTTGAGATTGATGTTGATTTTTTTTTCATTTTTGTATTAGCACTACCGCTGATCACACCGCTATAGTTAAGATTATGTCAGCACTTGAATTGTGAAAATATTTTCAAGGGACTTTAACTTGCCTAGAAAAATTACTCAGGACCACAGCATGTCACAGAAAAAACTCAGGCTGGTATAAGAACACTCATTTATGATTGGGACCTCTCTCACATTTAATATAAGGTTTTAAAAACACATTGGTATGATTTTAAAGTGTAAAGAAGACTATATATATATCTATATATATTACACATTGATAAGTCTCAGTTTTAGGTGTTTTCCTGCCAAGCTCCAGCTACATTGTCTGCTATACTAAAAAAAGCCCCAGTTGTTCCCAAGAAATGCAGTTTTCAGTATAAACTCGTGTTTTCCTCTAAATTAAGTAAGTCACAATAAATTCTAAGAGATATATGAGGAATGAAAGTGTATGATTTGCTTCATTTCTGGAAAAATCAGCACCTAGCTAAGTCAACCACAGGGAAAAAAAAAACAAACCTCTCATACAAGATCTAACTTTTTTAATCTTTATGCTGATTAGCCCCATTCAAGTAAATTGCATAGGTACAGCGTGGAAAGGAAAATCAAGCTCAAGTTTAAAAAAAACTACCTGTCCCATAAAAAAAAAAAAGAATTTAAAAAATATTAAGAAAGAATCTCCATGAATGCCATACCCGTGCTACTGCTATTTCTTTGACAAGTGACCACTCTCAAAGGAACATTTCATTCTTAGAAGTGTTACTTTTAACCATCACAGCTTCTCCTTTCTCCCAGTCTATTTAATAGGAAATCTGATATCCATTTGCCAAGACTGAACAGTGAAGAACAATTGCTGTCATTTGTAATGTGGAGATTTCTGTGTCAATATTGCTGGTCATAATACTCAGCTCACTGGCAAAGATTTCTATCTAATCATAACGAAATGCTGCAGAACTCTGAATAGATTTTTAGGACTCATGGCAAAAGAATACACTCCACAATCCAGGTTGTTCGATTACTAAACTACCAGCCATCCACAGTACCTAAGAGCCCAACATCGTCTGTTTTGCCTGAGGTACCAAAGGTGCCTGGAGGGCAACAGGCCGTGGCTGCCTTAGCCTTCATGCACAGCGTGGCCCCAGGAATGAGATCCAAACATCGCTGACAACAGGGTAGGGTTGATTTAGTAAGAAAGTTAAATACAGGCACTATAGAAGTAAAGACAAAACGATAAAAAAGCATGGTGCTAATTATGAAATCAAGACTTGAAAAGATCATCAGGATTCATTTCTTTAAATGAAGGAAATCAAGCCACACTACAGAGATTTGAAGAACAGAACTGAATTTTATGAGAAGAGCAGTTTTTCTCCAAAGTAATTTAAAAGTGGATGACTGCCTAAAAATAACTAGCACAAAAATATGGTCAAAGAAAAGCAAGAATACAAATCATTAGACTAAAATGACCCCTCACAGTAAACCAGCCAGGCCACTTCTGAACAGAAATCAGTTATTTAGTGTTCTGCCAATTTGAAGAAACAGATGTGTCTCACCAAAATTGCAACACCACAAACACAGCTGAAGAAATCGCATTTCAAAGTGTAGATAACTAACTCTCTAAGAAAGGAAAACTTTAAAATATGTGGAATATCAAATTATGCTTTTTAGAAGTAGTGTAAGTTTAGTGAGCTTTACCAGTCACAGACCAGTATTTTGTTATGTGAGTCTTCTAGACTTGGGAGGAGCTGGAAATATGCCTGGTCTGTTGAATTTCAGGATGCACAGACATTTACTAACATAGGCTTTGCAAAAAAAGGACAGGATTTTAGCTGGGGTCTCTATGCAAGTGGGAAGCTTTGATATAATTTATTGTAAATCCAAAATTAATTCTAAATGTAAGGAGACCTCGCTTATAATTCAGGTCATAGCCATCATTTTCAGGTTTGTTTGTTTATATTCAGCAGTTTAAAATAAAGACTACGATGGCAGAATTCTCCTGAGATTTTGAAATACATTCTATCTAAAAAAAAACAGAGTTTTCCTTGAAACAGCATTTGGAAACAACTCTCAAGTCAAGAATATGGACTTCTGTAGCATACACACCTTTTAAAAACACTAATTTTCAGAAATTAGTGTTCTTATTAGAAATATCACCAAACAGCCATTTTGCAACTTAAATACACCTCTCAAACAGACAGATGAAATTTTAAACATAGACTTTCATAAACACAAAAATACATTATGCAATATGAAATAGACATTTGAAACTAATAGTGCTGATGTTTGTCCAAGATACTATACTGCTAATTTAGCTGGCTGATAAAAGTGATACAATCTTCTGTGGAGCGTTTCACTGATGTAGAGATAGGTATTCACTGAAGAGGTCAATATGTACTTTTCTACAACTAATATGCAGAAAAACAAAGGGCAGTGTCTTTCTAATAAGAAAGTATAACTACACTTTCATTTAGGTATATATATATCAAGTTGGTATATATATTATTAAATTACACATATGTAGAGACATTCATACACTGTTACATCTCCAGTAATAAAAAGGTTAACATTCCTTATAAAATTGTCCCTGAATTATTTTCCTTTGAAACTGACATTTAATAACTGAGATGAAGTCCAGGAAAAAATAAAAACAACCCCTCCTCTTCTCCAAAATTCTATATGGGCAGTATTGGAACTCTGGTGCAAGTAATTACATCTCTACATCTGACTGGCTATTAAATAATTTTTTACGTAAACTTTACGAGTGTTGTATTCCAGCCAAACCTAAACAAGTAATTGGAATGCAATTTGCTTTCCTTGGTCTTTGGGCATTTGCATTTAAAACTTTGCATTTAAGGAGTTTTTTTCTTGCTTGTTTGTTTTTTCCCTCTCTTCATAGAATCTCTTCTCACATTTTTCTTCTTCAGGAATACCCATGTTTTGGCTCCATGCCTTTTGCAACATCTAGACACTGTGGTAGAAGCATCTTTACCTCTTAAGCTGAGTGGTCTTGACCTCTCACTTCTGTCTTCCAGGACAGGAAAGTATCTTAAAACTTCAGAGCTAGTAAACAGAAGGCCATTTAAATTTCACTCTTAATGTAATTCTCTGAGAGCTCATATGTTTCTCAGTTCCTGAAGAACAAACAGTTCCTGAAGAGAAGCTGGTGAGGACGAATTCAATTATTATGGGGCAAAAAAATGTTCTGTACGAAGTATTTCCACTAGCTGCTTTGATTTGAGAAGCCAAGAGAAACTGAGCAGGGGAAGATACAGGTCTGCCTGTCTGTGTAAGAATTATTTTTGTCTAAAAAGAAAGCAAATGCAAATATCAGATTCTACACCATCCTTCTTTTGTGGGGCAACCCAGTGGCTATTTGTATGCTGAAGTTATGCCATGTGTCACGTTGCTAGTCTTCTAGGAAAAACAAACAAACAAACAAAAAAACACTTAGACTTAGTGGGATGACTAGATATATCTGAATTCTTTCTCTGAAAACCCACAGATATAAAAACATAAAGTATGTCAGAACAGATGTTTATACCCTCTTTTTTTCCCACAAGTCTTAGCCCTTAAACCTTAAAGACAAGCTTGTAGTTGAGTACTGGCACAAACATGGGCAGATATTTAAGTAGGATCTTATTTTCCTTCCACAGTTTTCCACAGGAAGATAAAAATGTATCTTGTTGTGTAGGAGTTTAAAAAAGAGAATGCAAAGGATTTTCAACAAATTATATGCTCAGATTCAGGAGCAGGTTATAGGCAAGTTAACTCAGCATGAAGCAGATGCCACATTTAAGTTCTGCTGTTTTCCACAGAAAATCATGTGGTATAGAGTTAAGAAAGGCATTAACTGAATAAATTATAGAGATTTTTGCATTTTGAAGGGAATCATTTAGTGCGAGAGGGTAAAATAAATATCTTGGCTTACAAAATAAGGATTAAAAACATTATCAATCCACATAGAATTTTCCCCATAAAGCAATTTATTGCTTATGAGCACTGAAAGATTACTGGGAGAAAAAAAATCACTCAATAAAGCTTAAACACTATCTGATTATCTTTTGATTGTTTAAGAAAAGTCAAACATGGTGTAAAAGATTTTAGGTAATTGGATTTTTTTTTTTTCTAAAAGTATTTGATGTATCGGATATGAAATGGTCGCTACTTTGAAAAATCAATTATGGTATTATCCTTAAATTATAAGCTAATACATTATTAGTGCACAGTTAAAATACAGAACAGAAAAAAAAGTTTGTTCTTGAACCACTGCTGAATCTTTAAACTAATGCAAATAATAGTGGAAGATTTCTCTTAGTTTACTATGGATGCTTTAAACACTTCTTAGTTTTATTAATTGTTTTTGCAATTAAGCAGGATAAGACCAAAAAGTATTCCCATCCATTTGAGACTTTTTTAAAACTCAGTTCAGTCCTCTGCAGAACTTTAATTTCTCATTTTCAGATCACAAAGTTATGGACTACGTTTGTAGGGAACACAGCTAAGATCTTCACTTTGTGACACAGAAAGTCAGAGGACTGAATATTCAGGCTAATTTAATACATTCCAATATTATATTGCAACCTTTAAACATCTCTCCTAAAGCACCAATCACATTATAAACAATACTATGGTGCCTCAATTTGTTGAATATATGTACGGATCTTTGGACAAGTTCATTTCCAAAACTATGAGTATTCCGCAGCGCAACTTCAAGCGTACACACAGGTTCTGTGCCTAAGGAACCGCTATTGTTACGACTGCATTGCACGCCTTGCAGAACAACACTGCTTCAGGCTGTGGAGAATACAGACCAAAGAAAGGATTCATTTTCCTTTTGTGCTTTTTCTTCTAATGTAGAATTTAAATATAAATACTTGGACTTAAATGTTACCAGATTACAATACACATATACTTGACAGAGATGGGCTATTCCATTGAAATCAGTGAGACTGCTTGGTCATGGATCATTAACTACAGATGTCATGCACTGCAAGAGCGGAACCTTAGCTACCAATATGCAGAGGGAAAAAAAACAATAGATAAGCACAGTGAAAAGTAAAATTATGCATGCCCAAAAATATTTCACATTATATAATTTTTATTACAAATATGATGAAAACAAGGGATTCCATAAGCCCAAAACACCCTCAAGAGACCTTAGTGCCTGTTGTAGTAAGCGCTGCTTAGTTAAGAATAACCCTGAACAATATATTAGGAAAACCACAAGGACAAAATGAGGAAGAGGAGGAAATAAAGAACACCTAACAGGGATGAAAGTAACACTTGAGTGTAATCATGAGCACAGTTCAGCCTATATATATATCAACACGAAAGCTTGGGTTCAAAGACCTTAACGTCCTTTTCATACCGTGGAGAGCAGAAGCACGCAGTATTCCAGGTGAGGCCGCACCAACGCTCAACACAGCGGGAGGATCGCCTCTTTCGAGCGGCTGGCTGTAAGGGACTGTGCTGTGCTGTGCTGTGCTGAACGCATCGTGGGGCCGCAGGGCGGGTGCCCCGGGGCGCGGGCTGCAGCCCCAATGGGCACAGGCGTGGTGACCGCCGGACAGGAATCGTGGGAGTCCATTCACGTAATTTGGGCAATCGAAATAATCACAATGGAAACGATATAAAGCTAAGTTATTTGAATTCCAGCCTTTTTTCTCTGCTATCTTGTGAATCAAGTTTTAGAATGGGTAGCTTTGGAATTATTTGCAGTAATTCAAGGCCCTGTGTATAACACAGCTCATTCATTGAGCATATAAGGCGACATCGCTAATGCCTGTAAAAGACTGAAACCTTTCAAGCGTTCTTGGCATTAGCAAGCAACTTCTAGGAGACTATCCCTAGGGAATTTAACTACCATAACAGAAACTACTTTGATTTTAACAAAATCATTTCTTCAGGTGAAAAAAGTTTTCATCTCACAGGTGAAATTTACTGAGCCAACTAATGTGTTACAAAGTTAAAAGAATTATGGAATAGATGAGTGATGCATTTAGAGGGTCATATTCTGACATAAACTGTTGTATTCTCTCAGTCCATGAACTGCATAATTTTATCTTAATTATGCACTCGTAATTCCACTGCCTTAATTAATAAACCTTGTCACCGTGCATTTTGGGGTCTGCTATTCTCAGGGCTACCGTTATTGCTAGTCTCTGTTGAAAGTGCACTTTCATAGGGGTAATTTAGTATCTGTTAAAACTGAGGGATAGAGATAATTGCAGAAAATTGCAGATTGTTAAAGATGGATGCTAATTAGAGCTATCGTAAAATGTCTGAAGGAGTAAGTGCATCTGCAAATCTGAGGGCTTTGCTAGGAGACTGGAAGAAGTAAGAGCTATGGAAAACAAACTGGTAAGTACAGCTCAGCAAGGCACTGGCCTTAGACTGAACTCAAATCAGCAGTTCTGGCAAAGAAGCAGATTCCTCTGACAACAGGCAATTTGAAAACCAATTAACGTATGAATTGCAAACAGGACACAATAAAATCCCACTGTTCTATTGAAAAATAATAAAACTAGAGAACTTTGCAAGTAAATTTAAACAGAGAAAGAGGTACTGTCTGCTGTTGTGGTGATGATCACGGTACGCTGGGAAAGGGGGTGTTTCTGCCTTCCTTCCCTCTTCTTACAGCCGCAAAGGCTGATCTGGCGCAGGGTCGGGGTAGGACTCTGTTGACTTGCAGGTCTGGGAAGAGCCAGCGTTAGGGATGTATCAAACACCATCACCTCCAGCTGCAGCGAGCCCAACCTGGTTCCCACTGGGCTGTCTGGACTCAGACAGGAAACACGCTTAGGCCTGGTGAGGAAACAAGAGTATCCAGTGAGGAGTCGCACGTTATTTGCGGCCACATTAATCTTGCTCTGGCAATGTCAGGTGGCTGAAGGGTAACCTTCGCACACGTGCGTGTGGGCAAGTACTTGCATCCCATTCCCCAAGCAATATAACACTTGAAAGTTTTGCCTTTTGATTAGATCAGACATGACAGTTGGAGTGACTGTAGTTGCAGGGCTCAATCAACTGATGGTGTAGGTAGTGAACTTCCTCACTGCTTAAGCAGTCAAAAGCTTTTAGTTCAATTATACGCGATGTCATTTCCACTGTTGTATCAGGTGGACACTTAAATAATTGATTTTCAGAGTGAAAGAAGGAAGAGTAGCCTGTAACAGAGGATTAGTGCTGGCTGCAAGCACGTATTTCTGCTATGCTTTGCCAAGGTATGATTTAGGACTGTACTTTATTTATCTCAGCAAATACTATCCTACCACCACCAATACAGCCATTTGCCATAAGGCACAGTCTTGTGTGCAAGAGCAATCCCTTTTTAATATCTAATATGCCCTTGTATTATACTGACTCATGCTTATTATACCAGTGATGTAAAAGAACATTAACTCAGTTCCTTCCATCTTCATTGTTGGGTTTTCTACCATGCTGTAGTAAGATAGCTCAACATTATGCTATTTCAAGCCCAGAGCCAGTACCCACGATTAAAGCCCTCTGACCCTGATACACAGCTAGTTTCAGCTACAATTCAGCTACATAATAATGATTATTTATGTTTGTGCTTGATGTGAAGCAATAAAACAAATATACATACATAATCCCATAGCTTTTTTTAAGAACAGTGATTCATACAAAAGTCATGAGGTTTGCATTTCAGTACATGATACTTGTATGACAGACAGTGGCTTCTAACAAAGCACTAACTGTTCCCAACAAATTTTTCAGTTCAATGTGCGTAGGAATGGCACCGTGAATATTTGCATTACAGCGTGACAGAAGATGTAAGTTTTGACGTGGGACTAAAAATAGTATCAGCTCTGATTCAAGCAGATATCAAACATATTGCCATCACTTTAAAATCTACAATATTCATCTTATTCATTAATAGAGCAGCAGTTAACAGTGAAATGTATGTAATTTAGTTAATTTTACTTTGAAAACCAATTTTACTTTGGTTTTCAGATAGGCTAGTTATTGATTAGTCAATTTGATCATAGGTGAGAACTTTGAAGATATTTTTTCAGGGGTAAGCAGATCTAGAAAATGCATGATTCAGTTAATGATGTAAGGTTGGCACCTGTTCTGTATGCTAAGGTTTTGACATTGCAGACTGCAAGGTAAATTTTGAGATAAAAGTTTTTTTAAAAGTTTTTTGGGTAGTGACAGTAGTCCGAATTTCAAGGAGCAATGATCTGCGTCAGAGCTTGAACTTTTTCACATATAACTATGAAACACTGTTTTCTGAGGATAACATGCATCGTGAGTTTATTTTATGAATAGATTTTGCTACTCAAGTACATCTGAGGATCAATTTTTCAATGTACTTCCATTAAGTGATCAATTTCCCATTTCCTTCAAGGTTGAAGGCACCTGGGCAACACTTCTATGTAGATACTGAACTGGTTTTGAATTAAATTTTTTTGGCATTAAACACCAAAATGCCTTGACAATCTGCTGCTTTAATATTCATTTCTAGATTGATTTTATTCATTGATGATACCTTTGAATTATTTTTTCAAAAGGAGTAGGCTTTCTTGGTGAAAGAGCATCCTCAGCCCTTGAAAAATCTTCTAATGAAGGTCAGCACAAAAAAGGATTTTTGACATAGGACTTAATGGTGCAAAAATTACTGAATGCTGTGAGAAAGTCCACAGGTAATACTGTTGGCTTGGATAACTTTCTCATTGATTTTTGAGTCATTTTTCTGTACTTAATTTATCCACTTTTACTGGAAGACTTTAAAAGTAATCACTGCTCAAGGCTACCTGCCAAATAGATTGAAAACTGAGCTTATTTCAGTGCCCTCCTTCTGTAGACAGATTGCTCTTCTGCTGTACACCCATATCTCTGTTGAATAGTACAGAATTACCGCTGAAGTTCTGCTGCCCATTATACACATGGCTCTCCCATATATCCTATAAGCAAGATCTGTTTTATTTTTTATTTTTTATTTTATTTTTCTTTTATTTTATTTATTAAAGACATCTTATTGTAACATTCTTCCTCATAGAGCAGCACTGAATCGCTCTCTTACAAACTCTTCATAAAGGAAGATTCAAGCTCCTACAAGGTTCAATTAAGTCCACTTATTTTCTATACTTCCAAAGCTACATATGGAGACTTATTACAATGAATAACATTTCTTTGGCAGTCTCTAATAAACACTATATGGATTTACTTACTCCTGCATTACTACAACAATCTCTATTTTTATTTTACCCTTTGGAGGGAAGCACAAGTGACAAGAGTCTACTGCAGCCTCTCCTCTTTGTTGGGCTTTTAATAATTTCAAGTCTGTCACTACTCGTTGGGACTGTTTTTTCACAGATGTCAACTGGTCTTCCCAAAACACTAATATTTGACCCCTAAAAGCTTCATCTTCAGCAAAACTCCACACTGGAATCCTTAATGCACAGTACCTCTTCTAGCAAGTTATTAAGATTTTAGTGACTCAGCATTAACAGTCCTCAATACACTCTGACAATACCAGAAATTTCAGTGCATCACTTCTCAGTAGATGATTCAGATAATCCATTTAAATTGGTTTTAAACATGCCGACAGCAAAAGAAGCTTTAAGCAAATAAGTTGTTTCTAGATTTTTTTATCTGATTAATTTCATTATCTAATTTCTAGTATTCCTAATCCATTTTATTCTGCTGCCTACTTACCACCATATAAACCAAATAATCTTAAACACTACTATAACAAGCTTAGATCCAAACATTCTTATGTCTGCTATAAGGTTGGTGTCTTTTTTTTTAGTTTGCTAAGAAGATCATTCTTTCTTTTGTCTGTAAGCAGGTTCAGTGCTTGTATTATAGATTCCAGGTAGATGCTTAAGAATACAAGTAATACCCTCACGCTGCTTCTTTTTGTATATATATATATATATATGCACACATATGTATGTGCATGGTGTATGTATGTATAATAGCTCCTTGTATTTTTAGGTTTCTTAATGCTTTTTATATCCATTTTTGTTCTTTCTTTTATTGAAAAAAAGTTTTCGCAATGTTAATATATAACCCCCCACTTAAACACATACTTCAAAGTGTAGATGTAGTAGTGCAAGCTCTACAGAAAATTAATCCTCTCCAATTAGAAATCCATTGATCCATAAATGATTGCAAATATAGAGACATTACTGTGATAGAAGATTGTAACAGACTGTAGAAAATCTATCGGTCTACATTTAGACATAGGGTTGGCTACCAGAATTTTCAGGATGTCTGTGCACGATGAAACAACAGTCCAATTTTCACTGACTATATAAGTATCTTTATTCAGTTAAGAATAAAGAATAATACCTAATTTCAATTGCTCAAACATTCTGTAAAAGGACAATACAGCATTAATAGAAAAATTTACACTAGGAAGCTTTGTCAGTACACACCAAAA